>CM069149.1:26161100-26576100 GCA_035221665.1 Okamejei kenojei | reverse complement strand
GTTACTGGGTTAGTAATCCAGAGGATTTAACCAGGTCCCTGTTCATTAACAAAGGTTTGATTACTATCCCAGCTGGCCGTGAGATTTCATAAATATTGTAGGGCATGACTTACCATCGGCAAGGGTGATGGGTCGTCATCGGGCCCTTTGTACAACAAGGTCTTGCATCATGTTAGATACACAAGGATCGATGGGTTTTACAGGAGCACTATGTTTGCATATATCTTGTGCTGTTGCAAGTAAGAATTTCATTGTTCCATTTCCGGACAAAAGGCAACATATCACTCTTGACTTGATTCTTGACTACGATAACAACAGTTAACAGGCATTTGGACAGGTACATGGGCAGCAAAGATTGAGAGGGATATGGGCCAAGTGTGGCTATGGATGGATATGAACATGGATAGGTGATGTTTTGGGTCGGGACCCTTCTTTACTCTCCTTGACTTTTAATTTAGGTTAGTTTAGTTTAGTTTATTGTCACATGTGCCATGGGACAATGAAGAGCTTTTCTTGCATGTTATCCAGCCAGTGAAAAGACTATACATCATGACAATCGAGGCGTCCACAGAACATTTAATGCAAGATAAAGTCCAGTAAAGTCTGAGTTAAAAATAGTCCGAGGGTCTCCAATGAGGTAGATTGGAGCTCAGGACCGCTCTCTAGTTGTTAATAGGATGGTCCAGTTGCCTGATAACAGCTGGGACCATTTCTTCCGACCCCACATTTGGCCTATCAGTGTTCTCTAGAGATGCTGCCTGACCTGCTGAGTAAATCCAGCACTGTGCCCATTTCTGTAAACTGGCAACTGCAGTTCCTTGTTTCTCCACGAGGAGCATGAGGGGACTGGATAGTGTATGCACTGAGTCTTTTACCCAGAGTAAAGGAATCAACATCTCGAGGACATAGGTTTAGGAGGAGAGGGGAAAACATTTAAAAAGTCAACTTATTCCACACAGAGATGGGTATATGGAATGGGCTGCCAGAGGAGGTAGTTGAAACAGGTACTTTAACAATATCTGGAAAGGTACATGGGTAGGATAGGTCTAGAGGGATATGGGCCAAATGCGGGCAGGTGGGACTAGTGTAGATGGGGCTTGTTGGCCGGCCTGGACAAGTTGGGCCAAAGGGCATGTTTCCCGTGCTGTATGACTCTATGACCTCGCTTAAGATGCTAGTTATCCCAACAGTTCACCCCCTACATCAGGGTGGTGGAGATGGAGTTAATCTTCCTATCAGCTCGACACGGCCGACACAGTACAAAATGTAGCGACTTAAGTGAGCCAATTACGACAGTGAATGTCCACACTGTAGCCAAACCGCAGATTACACTCAAGGGCTGCACTAATTCACTGGCGCTCAAGGAGCTGTGCTCTGAACTCAAGGGTTGACAGCACCCTATCACCAAGGTATAACTCAGTCCACGCTGACAAAGGTCTATTGTGCTGGAACATTTGACAACTGCAACTAATGTCCCACTGACGACAGTGCATTCAGGGGCAAAGTCATGCATTCTATCAATATGTCATCTCTTGAAGTGTTTTGCTCTTCACATTGACTTTCATCTGCAACCACAGTCTACCAGCCTCTTAATTAGTCGTAATTATCCAGGGGAATATCTGATTGCAAAATAGCCTTTGGGCATATTGATTGTTTAGTTTACAGATATAGCACGAAAACGGCCCTTTCAGCCCACCGAGTCCATGTGGACACTGGGATAATTTACAATTTTACACAAGCCAATTAACCTACAAACCTGTACATCTTTGGAGTGTGAGAGGAAACCGGAGCACCCAGAGAAAACCCATGTGGTCACAGAGAGAACATACAAACTCAGTACAGACAGCACCTGTAGTCAGGATTGAAGCCAGGTCTCTGGCGCTGGAAGGTAGCAACTCTACCTATGGATCAAGTGCTATTAAATGGGATTGCAATACAGTCACACCACATGGTAACAGCCCTCAGGCCCATTGAAGGATGACTGACTCGGAAAGAGCTGGGAAATCAGAGTGTGCCCTTTGGCAGCTAGACTGAATCAAAGTTCCCCTCCCAAGGAGAACGGAAAGGAGACACAAAAGACTGCATTTGCTGGGATCCTCAGCAAAACACGAAGTGCAGGAGGAACGGGTCAGGCAGCTTCTGTGGAGGGAATGGACAGGCGACGTTTAGGGTCAGGACCCTAATTCAGGCTCAAAGAAGAATACCACCCTGAACTGTAGACACAAGGAACTGCAGCTGCTGGTTTACAAAAGTAAAAGTCACAAAGTGCTGGATTAACTCAGCAGGTCGGGCAGCATTTTTGAACGAAACGGATATGAGAGGAATAGATCATGTAAATGCGTTCTTTTGTCCAGAGTAGGGGAATCGAGAACCAGAGGACATAGGTTTAAGGTGAGTGGGGGGAAGGTTTAATGGGAACTTTTTTTACACAAAGGATGGTGGGTGTATGGAATGAGCTGCTGGAGGAGGTAGTTGAGGCAGGTACTAACGCTATGTTTAAGAAGCATTTAGACGGGTAGTTGGATAGGGTAGGTTTAGAGAGGCACGGGCCAAACGCAGGCAGGAGGGACTAGTGTAGATGGGGCATGTTGGTCGCATGGACAGTGTTGGGCCGACGGGCCTAGTTTCTATTGTATGAATCTATGACTATGACATTTCGGGTCGGGACCCTAATTCAGACTCAAAGAAGAGTCCAAATCTGAAATGTAGAAACAAGGAACTGCAGATGCTGGTTGTCAAATAAAGAAAATGAAAAAAAAAAATAAAAAAAATGCTTGAGTAATTAACTCAAGTAGGTCAGGCAGCATCTCTGGAGAATATATATCAAAACTTATATCAAATAGAATGGGTGAATGGTCTCGACCCGAAACGCCACCTCTGCCTTTTCTCCAGAGATGCTGTTTGACCAGTTAAGTTACTCCAGCTTTTTGTATCTATCTTTGGGTGAATGTAAAGAGTCTTTTTCCAGGGAAGGGGAATAAAGAACTGGGGGACATAGGTTTAAGGTGAGAGGGGAAAGATTTAATAGGAACTTAAGGGAAAACTTCTTCCCTCAGGTATGTGGAATGAGCTGCTAGAGGAGGCAGATACTGTAATAGCTTTTAAAATACACTTGGACAGGTACATGGATAGGAAAGCCTTAGAGGGATGTGGACCAAATGCAGGCAAATGGGACTAGCTTAGATGGGCCATCATGGTCAGCGTGGATGAGTTGGGTTGAAGAGCCTGTTACTATGTGGTATGACTGTCTCATAAACCCATTCAACAGCACTTCATCCATAGGGCAGCACGGTGGCATAGCGGTAGAGTTGCTGCCTTACAGCACCAGGCCCGGGTGCGATCCTGGCCGTGGATGCCGTCTGTATGGAGTTTGCATATTCCCCCTGTGACCTCGTGGGTTTTCTCCAGGTGCTTCGGTTTCCTCCCACATTTCAAAGAGGTGCAGGTTTGTTGGTTAATTGGCGTCCATTAATGATCCCGTGTGTCGGATAGAACTATTGTGCGGGGTGATCGCTGGCCAGCGTGGACTGGGTGGGCCGAAGGGCCTGTTTCCATGCTGTATCTCTAAACTAACATAAATTAAACGTCGCCTTCAATACATGAGTGAATTAAGTGCTTGTCTACATATATATTAAAGATTGTTGTGTTGGTTGTGTCGAGTTGATCGATGGTAGGGCCACGTTACTGAGGGCTGTTTGTCTGCTCTGACAGGTCCAACAGGCCATGTCCGTGATCAATGGTGACAGTTCACAGCTCCGCCTGCTCATGTCCTCCTCTTGACAGAGGTTGCTGGGCTGACGTTGCCGCAAGCAACTCTGAACCAATGGCTCCGTTTGAGATCGTGACCTTTGCCCGGACACCACCGTGTTTGTTATTATACCTGCTATCATTAGTGTGACCTCTGTCCGCCCCAATTTGCACGCACATCAGAAATCACTGTGTATAAAATCATGAGAGGAATAGGTCGGGTAGATGCACAGAGTCTATGGCCCAGAGTAGGGGAATCGAGGACCAGAGGACATAGGCTTAAGGAAAAGATTTAATAGAAATCTGAGGGGCACATTTTTCACACAAAGGGTGTATGGAACAAGCTGCCAGAGGAGGTAGTTGAGGCTGGGATTATCCCAACATTTAAGAAGCAGTTAAGGGGCTGTCCCACTGCGGCGACCTAATCCGCAAATTCAGAAGAGTGTCTTCAACCTTCAAGCTCGAGGGCACTCACCTGGAAAACCTCGAGCTGAATCGACCGTCAGCGATGAAGCCGCGAGCTGGATCGACTGACCGCACACACACACAAACACATCACACAGGCAGGGGTCAGGGAAAGAGGGGGAGCGCTGTCTGAAATTCACACCTGCGAAGAAGAGGAAGGTAAAAGACGGCTGCACAGTAACGGTAAATCCTTTAGAGAGTGCGGGGAGGGAGAAGGGGGAGAAAAGGGGGAGAGAAGGGGGAGAGAAGCGGGAGAGAAGCGGGAGAGAAGGGGAAGAGAAGGGGAAGAGAAGGGGAAGAGAAGGGGAAGAGAAGGGGAAGAGAAGGGGGAGAGAAGGGGGAGAGAAGGGGAGAGAAGGGGTAGAGAAGGAGTGGACACGTTTAAGTCAGACAACCTTTAATAAAGTTTTGCGAACATTTTACCTACCGGTTGGTTTTCCTTGGTCCTGAAAACTCCAGTGAGCCAATTAAAATGCCCGGTCAGCGAAGGAGATTGCCTACGGCTGCCCTCGACTGCCTGTAACTACATAGTGACCCCACTCCAATGCACGACGAGTTCAAAAAAACCATCCCGACCAATTTTTACTCACGGAAATTTTTCCAACATGCTGAAAATGTTTTGGGAACTTCCCTCGAGCATGAAGGAGAGTTCCAGCGACCTCATAGGACCTCCTAGGGCCACATGTCGACCATGCTGCGAGTTTGAGTTGAGGGCAAACTCGTCTAAACTCGTCTAAACTCGCAGATTAGGTCGCGCAGTGGGACAGCCCCTTAAGACAAGTACATGTATAGGACAGGTTTGGAAGGATATGGGCCAAATGCGGGCAGGTGGGACTAGAGTAGCTGGGACATGTTGGCTAGTGTGTGGGCAAGTTGGGCCAAAGGGCCTGTTTCCACAATGATTCACTCGATGACTATGACTTCCTTCCAAAGAGACAGCCAACATGAATCAATCAACTTCCCCCATTGAAAGTAACATCTTAAGGTAAATCTATCTACCTGAAGAAGGGTCTCGACCCGAAATGTCACCTATTCCGTTTCTCCAGAGTTGCTGCCTGACTTGCTGAGTTACTCCAGCATTTTGTGTCTATTTAAGGTAAATTTAGTTTATTTTATTTTAATTTTGTTTAGAGATACATCTCGGAAACAATCCCTTCGGCCCACCGAGTCCGCGCCAACCAGTCATCCCCCGTACACTAGCACTAACTTACACACACTATGGATAATTATACAACTTACCAAAGCCAATTAACCCACAAACATGTACATCTTTGGAGAGTGGGAGGAAACGGGAACCCCCAGAGGAAACCCACGTGGTCACGGGGAGAACGTATGAACTCTGTATATACGGCCTCCGTAGTTCTGGCACAGTAAGGCAGCCACTCTACCACTTCACCACCGTGCTTTCCGTAAATGGGAAACAAAAAAAATCATTTAAAATGTAATAATCCAACTTGGCTGTGACACTTTTGGACACGAGGCAAAGTGAAACAGATCTTCCACAAACCTACTGTGTAGGAAGGTACTGCAGATGCTGGTTTATACCCAAGATAGACATAAAATGCTGGAGTAACTCAGCGGGTTTTGTTCTGGCCTTCTTTATCTTTCAGTCTGAAGAAGGGTCCCGACCCAAAACGTCACCTATTCCTTTTCTCCAGCGATGCTACCTGACCCGCTAAGTCACTCCAGCACTTTGTGCTTATCTTCCAAAACATACAGCAGGCACGATCACTGTAAATAAGATGAGATGAGGAAAAACCTATTCACGCAGAGAGTTGTGAATTTGTGGAATTCTCTGCCTCGGAAGGCAGTGGAGGCCGATAGAGCTCTTAGGGCTAGCGGAATAAAGGGGTATGGGGAGAAGGCAGGAACGGGGCACTGATTGTGGATGATCAGCCATGATCACATTGAATGGCGGTGCTGGCTCGAAGGGCCGATTGGCCTACTGCTGCACCTAGTGTCTATGTATCTATTTAAATAACTGGCATCTCCTGAAAGATTATTAATAGTCTTCCTTTGACAGAGAAGCTAATCGGTTTTGTTTTATCTGTACTTCCCCCCTCTGCAGGTCGCCACAACCTGCTGTGTTGATTGATTGATTGCTACATCGATGATATTGGACATAAATACAATCATTCCAAACTCCAGTACAATAGGTAGAGCAACAGGGAAGATACAGAGTGCAGAATATAGTTCTCAGCATTGTAGCGCATCAGTTCCAGAGACAAAGTCCAATGTCCGCAATAGGGTAGAAGTGAAGTACTCTATCTTATGGAAAGATGGTTAAGCATAACAGAGTGGAAGAAGCTGTCCCCGAGTCTGGTGGTGAGCGCTTTCAAGCCGTACCTTCTGCCGGACGGGAGGGAGAATGCTTTGGATTGAAAGCGTCTGACCTGCTGATATTTCAAGTCGTGCGCCTGCTTCTCTTTTATCTGAGGCCTCATTCATGAATCCAAAAAATAATTTGATAACAACCGGCAATCTGCATGTCTGGTAAATGTCCACAACTACTTAGTTCTCTCAAACACAACGAGGCCTCAACAATCTCCAAAGGCATTAAGCCTCACGAGATGAAGAATTTAGGGGCGGTGCAGTGGCGCTGCAGCCTTACAGCACCAGAGACCCAGGTTCGACCCTGACCACGGCTGCTGTCTGCACGGAAAACATACGTTCTCCCTGTGACCACGTGGGTTTTCTCCAGGTGCTCCAGTTTCCTTCCACAGTCCAAAGACGTGCAGGTTGGTAGGTTAATTGCCGCTGTGAATTGTCTGTAGTGTGTGGGAGAGAACTGGTGCTCGAGTGATCGCTGGTCGGGGCGTACTCAGTGGGTTGAAGGGCCCATTTTCCATACCATCTCTAACAGAAACATAGAAACATGGAAAATAGGTGCAGGAGTAGGCCATTCGGCCCTTCGAGCCTGCACCGCCATTCAATCTGATCACGGCTGATCATCCAACTCAGTATCCTGTACCTGCCTTCTCTCCATACCCCCTGATCCCTTTAGCCACGAGGGCCACATCTAACTCCCTCTTAAATATAGCCAATGAACTGGCCTAATAACCTAAACAAAACTTATTTCAATGACGGAACCTGGCTCAGAAAATCTAAGCAGAAATTCTGGAAACTAATCAAAATTTCGTATTTACTTATTTTTAGCTGAAAAGACCACATTGTGCCCACTGACCAGTTTTCAATCATATTCTCGCCTGCTTGGGATGAATCTTCGTGGCTTTCTCCTGTTCAAATTTCCATAGTATTCAGAGCACATCCATAAGTCATTGGTGAGGCCACACTTGAGGTGTTGCGTTCTGTTTTGCTCACCTTGCTACAGGAAAGATAGAAACATAGAAAATAGGTGCAGGAGTAGGCCATTAATTCAAGCCTGCATCGCCATTCAATATGATCATGGCTGATCATCCAACTCAGTATCCTGTACCTGCCTTCTCTCCATACCCCCTGATCCCTTTAGCCACATCTAACTCCCTCTTAAATATAGCCAACGAACTGGCCTCAACTACCTTCTGTGGCAGAGAATTCCACAGATTCACCACTCTCTGTGTGAAAAATTTTCTCATCTCGGTCCTAAAAGACTTCCCCCTTATCTTTAAACTGTGACCCCTTGTCCTGGACTTCCCCAACATCGGGGGCAATCTTCCTGCATCTAGCCTGTCCAACCCCTTAAGAATTTTGTAAGTCTCTATGAGATCCCCCCTCAATCTAAATTCCAGCGAGTACAAGCCGAGTCTATCCAGTCTTTCTTCTTATGGAAGTCCTGCCATCCCAGGAATCAGTCTGGTGAACCTTCTCTGAACTCCCTCTATGGCAAGAATGTCCTTCCTCAGATTAGGTATTATCTGCTTATTATGCCATTAAGCTGGAAAGGGTGCAGAGATTTACGAGGCTATTGCCAGGTCTTGAGGGCCTGAGCTAGAGAGAGAGGCAGGGCAGGCAAATACTTTATTCCTTGGAGTGCAGGATGCACCCTTTCTAACTTAATGACATTTTCCCTATAGCAGAACAATACACTGTGCTCTAAAAATGTCCGTACCAACATTTTGTATAGCTTTTGAGGTTTGTGAACAAACCATCCAATAACCCACAATCCCTCTACACACTTCCTATGGATAGGGTTTAGAGAACTGTAGCCAAATGGAACTAGCCCAGAATGTCGTCTTGGGTGGCATGGACAAGGTGGGCCGATGTGCTGTATAACTCCGTGTATCTGTTCTGCTTATCAGCATTTTTCCGGCCTTTTTTCGCTCAGCTATTCCGCTGAATTCAGATTTATGACCAATCTTACTATTTATGTTTAACAGGAGACATAAGAAACTGTAGATGCTGGAATCTTGAACAAAACGCAAAAGTGCTGAAGGAACTCAGAGACAGGGGAGAGAGTGTGTTAAATGGGAAATGGGGAACTCAGAGATGGAAAATTGAGTGCTCATATAACTAGGCAGGTCAGGCAGCATCTCTGGAGAAAAAGGATGGGTCGGGCACGGTACAGCACGGAGACAGGCCCTTTGGCCCACCTACACTGGTTCCATCCTACACATTAGGGACAGTTTACAGAAGCTGATTAATCTACAAACCTCCACGTCTTTGGAATGTGGGAGGCAACCGGAGCACCCGGAGAAAACCCACGCGGTCACAGGGAGAACGTACACTGTACAGACAGCACCCGCCGCCAGGATCGAACCCGGGTCTCTAGAGCTGCGTCTGCAATTCTACCACTGTGCACCCCTTGGTTTGTGGGCTACCCTCGCGATATGGTTAACTTACGCTCAATCTTGCACGTCTTCACTGGTTCTATCCAATCAAACATTGAGAAACCCTACCCATCTTCTTCACGCAGCCTGTGGTTCCAGCCTCTGTACTGTGCTCGACACAAAGGGCTGGAGTAACTCAGCGGGTCAGGCTGTATCTCTGGAGGGAAAGTACAGGTGACGTTTCGGGTCAGGACCCTTCTTCAGACTGAAACGTGACTTTGTCTGAAGACGGGACCCGATCTGACCCACCCTTTTCCTCCAGAGATGTTGCCTCGCCCGCTGAGTTACTCCAGCACTTTGTGTCTATCTTTGGTATAAACCAACATCTGCAGTTGTTTGCTTCTCCATTCTGTACTGCTGTTTAGTAAGGCCTAGTGGACAGCTCGCTGGTCGCAGGCATAGGGGTACATAGGCAGTGGCTCTTCCCTAGTCAGGGTTTGGAAACCCAAGAACCATAACTGCCCTGTCTCACATCTCCGATCCTCTAGTGCCACCTACAGGACTAATGGTGGAGAGCCACACTTCCAGAGAAACAAAGTGCTGGAGTAACACCAGCATCCCTGGAGACATGGGTAGGTGATGTTTTGGGTTGTGTCCCTACTTCAGACTGGTAAGTCATTGTCGGTAGAGTCTGGAGACAGGTCCCGACCTGAAACATCACTTACCCATGTTCTCCAGAGATGCTGCCTGACCTGCTCAAATACTCCAGCACTTTGTCTCCTTTTGATGATCTAGAAACATTCGGCCCTTCGAGCCAGCACCGCCATTCAATATGATCATGGCTGATCATCCAAAATCAGTACCCCGTTCCTGCTTTCTCCCCATATCCCTGGATTCCGTTAACCTTAAAGCTATATCTAACGCTCTCTTGAAAACATCCAGCGAATTGGCCTCCATGGCCTTCTGAGGCAGAGAATTCCACAGATTCACAACTCTCTGGGTGAAAAAGTTTTTCCTCATCTCAGTCCTACCCCTTATTCTTAAACTGTGGCCCCTCGTTCTGGACTCCACCAACATCGGGAACATTTTTCCTGCATGTAGCCTGTCCAATCCATTAAGAATTTTATATATTTCTATAAGATCCCCTCTCATGCTTCTAAATTCCAGTGGATATAAGTCCAGTCGATCCATTCTTCCATCATATGTCAGTCCCGCCATCCCGGAATTAACCTGGTGAACCTAAACTGCACTCCCTCAATAGCAAGAATGTCCTTCCTCAAATTAGGAGACCAAAACTGCACACAATACTCCAGCTGTGGTCTCACCAGGGCACTGTACAACTGCAGTAGGACCTCCTAGCTCCTCTTTGTAGCACGTTGACTGACAATGTTCCTGGGGGAAAAAAATACACTAAGTGCTGAAGTAACTCAGCAAGTCAGGCAGCATCTCTGGAGAGCACCGCTATGCAACGTTGTCCGGTCCGCTGTGTTATATTAGCACTATAGACCATAACACCTTAAGACACAGGAGCAGAATGAGACCACTCGGCCCATCGAGTCTGCTCCACCATTTAGTTGTTCTTTTATCATCACCTGCACCGAGGCACAGTGAAATTCCTTTTGACATACGGTTCAGTAAATTATTACTATACATCAACATGCTATTTCTACAATCCCAGTTACAGCTAGCCGTAAAGGCCCGTAGCAGCCATTGCCTCTGTCCGGATCATTCCGCGAACCGTCATCCCTCTCCTCGCACGGCCTTTGTGTCTTGGCGGTGCCTCTTTGCTGTCTTTACTTCAAAACCAGCACCTGTGGTTTCTTGTATCTCTTTTTCAATGTTTCTGTGGACACTGTGTCCAGACCAGAGTACATTTGTAGGCACCCAGTCACTTCCCCAGTTCCAATAACCCCTTGTTCACCCAGCAGCATTAAAGCCATGGACGGCGTGATCGCCAATCTCTCCCGCCCACGAGAAACCCGCGCACACACACAGCATGCTAGCTAGCTTTTCTTCATTTTTAATGTTAAAACATCTTTTTGTTTCTTTAAATTAATCTGGTATTTTCACTTTCTAACTTCCAAAACAACACCAGCCTCTCCTGTTACAATATAAAGTGATTTACAAGGTGCTGAATACTGTACATTTCAATTCATCTGAAATTACGTACAAGAATATTTCTGCTCTCTTTAAATAACCTTAGTACTCAGCAAAGGTGATTTACAGTAACGCCTTACCAGGACTAGCACCGAAAATGTAAACTATCACAGAATCCAACACAAATGTGCTGTAAGACTTAGCCAAGAAATGACCAATGCCCAAAATATGCACACAATATATTTTATCATCAGCAAACCATTACAATCAAACAGAATACCTAAAAATGACCTGAAGACAGTTTCAGAAGACACTCTACTGTCTTGAAAACCAAAAAAATAAACAGGAATGTTTGTGTTTTATTACTTTGGACTTCAGTATCCATAAAGGCCATAATGCTTGCGCCAAGGGTATTCACAGGGTGACTGGAATGTAGCTTCGCTGTTCAGAGATGTTCCCGCAAGTCTTACAATTGTCTTCATTGCCTGGCTCAAGTGTATTTCTTGCTCAATGAGAAAGAACCAGGCAGATCAGGCAGCTACTGTGTTGTCTGACTTTGCCCTCCTAGGCTACCTAGGTCCAGTTATCAGACGCCAAGGTGGTTAAGTCAATCGTCGGTGCCATCTTAACAGATGCTGAGGAGCAATTCGTCAAATAAATTATGTTGCGGTACATTCAGTGAGGCTCCAGTACTGGTCCCAGAAGCATCTTCTTACTGAGTGGAATTTAGACAGAAGACAAGACAGAGACAGGGAGGATTTTCAAGTCACCTATCAAACGTATGGTACGTTTTTGAAGCACTGCGCGGCTTTCACTTGGTAAGGCCACGTGAGTTTCACAGCAGCAAAGAAATGGAACAAACTCCCGTATAAAAGCACAAAGTACCCAAATGGAACTGTAACACATTTAATTGGTCTTCGCCCGAGGAAGGTCCACAGTAAGTGTGGGGAACGACTAGCCGAACAAGTCCTTCAGGTCGTTGTTGGCGGAGCTGCTGGAAGGCATGGAGTTCGTGGGCAGGCCGGTCTGTGTAGATGTCTGGGGGGACATGAAGGGGTTGGCAGGTATAGGGGGCATGTTGAAGGCTGGCTGCCCCACGGGCCTGGGCTGTTGGCCCCCCATCGAGCTGCTGGTGGCCGGCGAGCCCTGGGCCGGTACCAACTGGCTCAGCCACTGGGTCTGAGCGGCCGGGGGGCTCTGCACTGCCTGCACCATTTGGTTCATGCTCAGCTTGTTCTTCTGCGGACCCAGCAGGTTGTCCAGAGCCGACAGGTCCATGGACATGTTGGGCTGCGAGGTGGGGCCGCGCACAGGCTGGCACATCCCGGTGAATGCCGGCAGGCTGGTGGCAGATGAGGCGGGCATGCGGACAATACCGGGGGTGCTCCGGCCAGCGTAGAAGCTGGGCCCGGCGCTGCCCATTGCCATGTTGTTGCCGTAGGTCGGCTGGAAGGGCAAGGCACAGCCAAACCCCGCCCCGTTGCTCATGCCCCCCAATGTGTGGAGGCTGGTGCTGGGCTTGGCAAACCCCATGCCACTGGTGGTCACGCCCGACACGGAGAAGCCGCTGGTGGATGCAGTCTGCGCAGAAACCGACTTGGAGGAGCTGATGGAGAGCGTATTCATGGACGTCATGTGCTCCAGTAAACTACTTGTCAGGTCTTTGGTCTGTGAACAAGAAAATGATATAGACTTCAGACTTTACAGATACAGTGCAGTAACTGGCCCTTCGGCCCACCGAGTCCGTGCCGACCAGCAGTCACCCCGTGCACTAGCACTATCCTACACACTAGCGACAATTTACAATTTTACTGAAATCAGTTAACCCACAAAACCAGCACGTCTTTGACGTGCAGAGCACCTGGAGAAAACCCACGCGGTCACAGGGAGAATGTACAAGCTCCGTACAGTCAGGATTGAATCCGGGTGTTCGACACTGTCTGGCAGCAACTCTCCCGCTGCACCACCGTACCACCCTTTTTGTTAGGTTTAGGTTCATAATTGTCGCAGGTATAGTGAAAAACCTTGTTTTGCGTGCTATCCAACAGAACTGATATACCATACATGCACACAATCAAGTTAACCTCAAGTACTATAGGTATAGCAAAGGGGAAGATACAGAGTGCAAAGGAGACACAAAGTGCTGGATTAACGCAGCTGACCAGGCAGCATTCCTGGAGAACATGGATAGACGACAATTTGGGTCAGTGCCCTTCTTCAGACACAAAGCCTCAAAGCTTCCCGGTTCTCCAGAGATGCTGCTTGACCCGTTGAGTTACTCCAGCACATTGACTCTATATTTGGTAATCACAATTTTAAGTACCCAATTTACCTGTCCAAATATTTCTTAACCGTTGTGAAAGTAGCTCTTAATAAAAATGTGGGGGGGGGGGGGGGGGGGGGAGAGAGAGAGAGGGGGGGAGAGTGGGGGAAGGGGGGAGAGGAGGGGGGAGTGGGGGAGTGGGTGAGAGGTGGGGAGGCAAAGGAAGGGGGGAGGAAGGTCAGAGGAGGGGGGAGTGGGGGAGAGATGGGGGGTGGGGGGAGAGGAGGGGGGATGGGGGAGAGGGCGGACTTGTACTCGGCGAGCAGGTGGCGCAGACGGGACCGACTGCGAAAGGGCAGCGGGCCTCGGCAGCTCTCGGGACCTTGCGGGACCTCTTCAGCCCTCGGAAGCCCAACCAAATTACTGTGCGTTTAGTGGCTTCAATCCAGAGCCCTGGGGGGGGGGGGGGGGGGGGGGGAGAGCGGGGTGCTGCGCAAATCTCTACCGGAATATGTAAAAATGTCACTGTTAGCGTGTCGGGTTTTCGAGGAGAAACATGAGAATTTTATAATAATATGGATGGGCCAAATGTAGACATGGGACTAGTGTAGATGGGACATGATGGTGGGTGTGGGCAAGTAGGACTGAAGGAGTTGGTGCGGGGATGGGGCGGGGAGTGTGTCTGGTCTGTGTGATGGATTGTGCTACATCTTGTTGTCAAAAACAGAGACAAAATTAACTAATTCTGCCAATGGCCAGAGTTGGATTAATCTCCTCGGCCTTCTGAGTCAGTGTCAGCTCCTAGCGATTTTTTACCAGAGGCTACAAAGGATGTACCTGTGAACTGGGAGCGGAAACCTTCACGGCCTTTGGGGCAAGAGGCTGCTGGTTGCGGAGCTTCTGTGCCTGTTCCTGTTCCTTGGCCACCCGCTGTTTCTCCTCCAACGTTAGGGAAGCCTGGTTGTGCAAAAGAAATGGATGCCAATCATTTCAAAGAATCAGAACTTTACAGCTCAGGAATCTGCAAAACTAATTATCACACGCGCAGCGCTGGGCAAATATCCAGAAAATTTAAATCAAGGATATTCCTGCTCTAACTGAGATCACACTGATGCACAATGTATACATAACAGGGTAACAGGCCCTTTGGCTCACCGAGTCCACGCTGAACAATGTTTACCTGTACATTAGCACTATCCTACACGCTAGGGACAATTTACCAAACCCAATTAACCGACAAACCTGTAGGTTTTTGGAGTGTAGAAGGAAACCGGAGCACTAAGAGGAAACCTACGTGGTCACAGGGTAAACCTACAAACTCCGTACAGACAGCACCCGTAATCAGGATCGAACCCGGGTCTCTGACGCTGTAAGGAAGCAGCTCTACTGCTGCATCACTATGCCGCCCTGTTCTGCGGCATCTGCAGTTCCCTGCGCCTCAGCTCTTACCTTGACTTGCTTCTGTGGATTGGAGACCAAGCCATTCTCTTTTCTATTGGCCTCTCTGTCAACATCCACTCCAAAGCCAGAGAAGATCTTGTCAATCTGTTTGACAAGGGGAAAGGACAAATTAAAAATAAGCCAGAACTGCAACGTAGGGGCAGGCAGGGAACTTACCTGAACAAACAAACAAACAGACAAACGCCAATCGAGCCTTCCCACTGCTCTCAATTTCAAAATCCTAGACATTAAGGCAGAAAAAAACGATCTGAGCTCTTCAACTGTCTTGCCATCTCTAACGCCATTTCCCAATCTTCTTTTAGGTTTCTTAAGAACTTAACATTTTTTTAATACGTGAGATGATAATCTATGCCACAATTTTCTACTCTGAAATGCCAGAGGTAAAGGGGAGACCTCTGCGAAGAATGTAAAATTATGAGAGTCTTATACAGGGTAGACAGAACCTATTTCACAGTTGTGAAATGCCAAAGACAAGAGGGCATAGTTTTAAGGAGGGAGAGGTAATGTTTAAAGGAGATGTGCGGGGCATGGTGTCTTTTTTTTTGCACAGAAATCAGTGGGTGCCTGGTATGCACTGCCAGGTGTGGTAGTGGCAGCAGATACGATAGTGGTTTTTAAGAGGCTTTTAGATAGGCGCATGGATAGGTAGACAATGAGGGATATGTATCATGCTGGAAGAGATTAGTTTAACTTGGCATCATATTGTGGGCCAAAGGGCCTGTTCCTGTGCTGTACAGTTCTATGAATGCAAAACAGTAGAATGGTGCAAGATTTTAGAAGGTGCAAGATATTAGAGCAATCTGAAGTAGTGCAAGAAAAATTTAATGTACAATATTGGAATAACCCAATGAGTTGGAGTTTAGTTTAGTTTCGAGATACAGCGCGGAAACAGGCCCTTTGGCTCACGGAGTCTGTGCTGACCAGCGATACGATAAAACTTTATTCATCCCCGGAGGGAAATTGGTCTGCCGACAGTCACAACACACACGGTACATAAGGTACGATCAGCCGTACGCTAATTCTATGCGACACACAAGGGACAATTTGCAGAATCGAATTAACCTACAAACCCGCATATCTTTGGAATGTTGGAGGAAACTGGAGCAGCCTGAAAAAACTCACGTGGTCACAGGGAGAATGTACAAACTTCACAGAGACAGCACCCAAGGTCAGGATCGAACCTGGGTCTCTTGCGCTGTGATGCAACAACTCTACCGCTGCACCACTATGCCGCCCCTTCGTTAAGAGAATGCGCTATTCTCTAATAAATCCAGATTTCTTTATTACTTTAAATGAACCTTCTTCCATTCTGTGTTTGTCCTCCAGCAATCGCCACTGATTGTGGTAGCTGCATTTAAGAGTCACATATCATTGCTGACACTTCAGATCTCACAGCACCAGGTGGCGCTGCTAGTCCACACTGGCCTGACACCATGCTGCATTTGAACCCACTTTTAAATTCAGCAGGGTCTACGTAGATGGAAGTAAGAAACAACAAAGAGAAGTGGGCACAGTGAAGGGCGTCACAGTGGTGCAGTGGTAGAGTTTCGTCCTCACCCGGGTTCGATCCTGATTACGGGTGCTGTCTGTACTGTACATTCTCACTGTGACCGAGTGGGTTTTCTTCAGGAGCTCCAGTTTCCTCCCACATTCCAAAGACATGCGGGTTTGTACGTTAATTGGCTTCGGTAAATTTGTAATTTGTCACTAGTGTGCAGGAAAGTGCTAGTATACGAGGTGATTGTTGGTCAGCGTGGACTCGGTGGGCCGAAGGGCCTGTTTCCATGCTGTATCTCTAGAGTAAAGTTCACCACGAGGAAAATGTGCAAACTCCACACTGACTTCAATGAAGGTCAGGTGTCACCCTGGGTCTACCTATGATCGACAACATCTTCAATTTACAAGGATGTTGCTAGGCCTCGAGGGCCTGAGGTATAGGGAGAAGTTGGGCAGGCAAATACTTTATTCCTTGGAGAGCAGGAGGCTGAGGGGTGATTTTATAGAGGTGTATAAAATCATGAGGGGAATAGACAGGGCGAATGCACAGAGTCTATTAGCTAGGGTAGGAGAATAAAAAACCATAGGACATAGGCTTGTAAGAGGGGAAAGAATTAACAGGATTCTGAGGTGGCATCTTTCACATGGAGAGTGGTGGGTATATAGAACAAGCTGCAAGAGGAGGTAGTTAAGGCAGGTACTATAACCACATTTAAAATACATTTGGACAGGTACATGGATAGGAAAGGTTTAGAGGGATATGGGCAAAACGTGGGCAGGTGGGACTAGCGTAGATGGGGCTTGGTTGGCATAGCTGAAGGGCCCAATTCTGTGTTGTGTCTAACTCTACACCTATAACATAGCAAAAATGGCTTCAGGATAGCGTTAGCACTTAACAATGAGATATTTAGGATGACTAGCAGGAAGAGTAAGCATCAATTTAAAGGAGACATTGAATGGTATACACAAGGCAAATGCAAAGCTTAAAGCTTACCACAGCTTCTAATGCAAACGCTATAAAACTTAATTGATTCAATATTCAAGAGGATTTGAACCACAAAGACCACAGTAACAGTTCTAATAATTTTTGTTAAAAAAAAAAACATTTAGGTGCAAAAAAAGGCAGTTTGATAAATGTAGAATCATGCAGTACTGACAAAGGCTATTCAACCCATGTTTATGCTGTGTCCTTGGAACATTCCCATGGTTCTCCTCCCCCAGACCCCGCACATTCCTTGTGGTCTTTCAGTGTTAAACCACAAGAGGGCAGCTCTGTCATGGACACAAAAATGTGGTGTAACTCAGCAGGACAGCAGCATCTCTAAAAAAAAAGGATGGGTGACGTCCTGACCCGAAACGTCACCATCCTTTTACTCCAGAGATGCTGCCTGACCCACTGAGAACTTTGTGTCTATAAAATATATCACATCTTCCATGAATGATGGAAGATACAAAGTGCTGGAGTAACTCAGCGGGTCAGGCAGCATCTCTGGAGAACATGAGTAGATTATGTTGGGTTGAAACTTTGCCTATCCATGTTGTCCAGAGATGCTGCCTGACCAGATTGTATGGCTATGCGAATGGTGGAACTGGGATGTGGGACCTGCTTGATGGAAAATGTTGAGTCGTTGTCCAATAATTGGCTGCACATTTCTCTTCTACTTACTGATGCTTTACCTGATTGTCCTGATTTTCCTTTGATTCAGTGGTTTTGGATAACTGGCCAGGTAGATCCAGACTTCTAAAGAAAAGAGAGCAAAATTCCATTACTGTACCGACAAAAGGATAAAAAGCATTTTCGTTTTAGTAGCAAGCTCAAGATAGTCCAACTTGCAAAGTAGTTTTGAAGTGTTGTTACATTAGTCATACAGGAAATTTAAAAGGCAATCTTATATCTGTGGGAATTTGCTGCATGTAATGTGCTTGACTGATTGAAATACGCAACATGGAAGCACCCAGAGGAAACCCACGCAGTCACAGGGGGAACGTGCAAACTCCACACAGACAACACCCGAGGACAGGATTGAACACAGGTCTCTGGTGCTGTGAGGCAGCAGCTCTACTTGGCTGTTAGGAATCAGAAAAGTACTAATGATGTTGCTTTAGTGATAAATATTGGGGAGATCCTCGATGAGCAAGTGAGTGAATGGTGACCCAAGGGGAGAATGGCAGACAGGTGTAGTATTGTCTACAGTCAGATCAGCCGAAATCGTGCTGATGAAGGCATGAGGGATCATGTGGCCTTCCACTGCTAACATATTGTCCAAGGACAGCTGTATCTAACTTCAATATTCAAGAGGATTTGAACTCCAAAGACCACTGTAACCGTCCTAATTTTTTTGTTAAAGAAAATACAATTAGGTGCAAAAAAAGGCAATTTGACAAATGTAGAATCACACAGTACAGAGGGAGGCTATTCAGCCCGTGTTTATGCTGTCCCATTGCAACATTCTCACGGTTCCCCTGGTGAAAGCACGGCTTTCAAAGTGGATGTGGAAAGTCACTTGAAGGAATTAACTAAAAGGACCAGAAGGGAAGGGAACAGTCTGCTTTAGAGGATCTGGCATGGACATAGCAGACCAAATCTTAGCATCTAGAAGACACAAAATGGTGGAGTAACTTAGCAGGTCAGGCAGCATCCATGGACAACAAGGATAGGTGATGTTTCAAGGCCAACACCCTTCTTTAGAGTTGTAAGAAGCGTCCTGACCCAAAACATTACCTATCCATGTTCTCTAGGGTTGCAGCCTGACCCGCTGAGTTACTCTGGCATTTTGTCTTTCCTTGGTAAACCAGCATCTGCAGTTCCTTGTTTCTACATCTTAACATCTGGAGTTTTGCAGTTTAAACTGCAAAATCCAACCCCTGCCTTCTTTCCCACCACTTCCCAATGGACAGACAGTCAAAAGAAAGCCTAAAACACAAGACCACATTTTCTCCATTCACTTTTATTTCAAGAACAGCAATGGTTTAACGAGGGCGAACCTAATGGTTGAAAGAATATTACGTGGCTTGGGCCCAGAGTGAATAGGCTTTTTTGCTGCTCTCTTTCTCTCCCTCAAGTGTCTCAGCTGACAACCAACTCCATGCTCCTCGAGTTACATCGCAGTACAATCAGATTGCAGGCTTAACGCATGCTGCAAGCACCCTTTACCTCTGCTGCTCCTGCATGCTGTGCAGCTGTTCCAGTTTAGTCTTGTGCTCTGCCTCCAACTTACTTAACATTTCCTTGATCACTCCCATGAAAGAGTTAAACTGGAATCGGCAAAAAATACAGAAGGTTAATTTTTGAAAAGTATACAAACCAACGCACAAAGTGTAAGATGATTCAGGAATGATTCAATTATAAGACATAGGAGCATAATTAGGCCATTCGGACCATCAAGTCTACTCCGCCATTCAATCAAGACTGATCTATTTTTCCCTGTCAGCCCCATTCTCCTGCCTTCTCCCCATAACTTTTAAAGATTACTTTAGAGATACAGTGTGAAAACAGACCCTTCGGCCCACCGAGTCCGCGCTAACCAGCGATCCCCCCGTCCACTAGGACTATCCTACACACTAGCGACAATATATAATTTTACCGGAGCCAATTAACCTGCAAACCTGTACGTCTTTGGAGTGTGGGAGGAAACCGGAACACCCAGAGGAAACCCACGCGGTCACAGTGCGAACGTACAAACAGCACCTGTAGTCAGGATCGAACCCGGGTCGCTGGCGCTGTAAGGCAGCAATTCTACCGCTGCACCACTCTTCTACCCTCATTGAATTCAATGCGCTGCAGGCTGGAGAGAGAGAGGGCACAGACAGGGCAGTGGAAAGGGTCTGACCTGGTTCAGATTCAGGTTGTTGTCGATGCTGAGAGGAATGAGGTGTGGCAGCACTTTGGAAGCCAATTGTTCTTTGGTTATTCCTAGCTTCTTGTGGCTGAAAGTACATTTATAGATACCTGAGACAAAAAAAGTGACAAAACAAAATTAATACTCACTGCCAAATATATTTTCCTATTTTCAATGGTTCTTTATTGTCAGTATACACAACACAGTGGCATTCTTTTTGCATAGCACACACATGCACGTCGCCATATTTTGGCACCATATACAAAACAAAAGTCCAAGTCCAAGGTGCGGTCCATGTGCTGGATGTACTGAAGCACCTCCAATCCAGGTAAGCCAGTGAAACGTGCAGGACGAACCCTCACCAAAGTTTGGCCCCCAGGAGACCACCCCATTAGGAATGTCAGAATGAAAGGAATGGGTATTCAAACGTGCTCCTCAAAATCAGCCACAATTACAGAGGACAAAATAAATTGATTGTTCATAATTTCCACCAGCACCAACTTCATCCCCAAACCAGTTATACTACATCAGAGAAAAACATAAAATGCTGAAGCAACTCAGCGGGTCAGGCAGCATCTCAAGAGAACATAGATAGGTTACATGTCATGTGTAAGAAGGAACTGCAGATGCTGGTTTAAACCGAAGACAGACACAGAAAGCAGGAGTAACTCAGCGGGACAGGCAGCATCTCTGGAGAGAAGGAATGGGTGACCTTTCGGGTCGAGGTCTTTCTTCAGAAGGGTGACGTCACCCATTCCTCCAAAGAGATGCTGCGTCCCGCTGAGTAACTCCAGCTTTTTGTGTCTTTCTTAGGTTACGTATCAGATCTTTAGGTTGATCCAGGGACGGAGTGAAAAAGTCTATCACCTAATTCATATCAATTCTAGATTATCCATCATCCTTCGAGCCTACTGCCTGACATTGGCACCCAATTTGGAATAGTTTTTAAAATGTTCAACTATTGATCCTTCCACACCCTCATTAATCAATGCAACTTCTTCCAGCCCCAAAACCCAATTCACAATTCAGATTGATCACTTTCCAACACTGGAAACTTTGCTTTGATCAACCCTGCATGGTGGTGCAGCGGTAGAGTTGCTGCCTTACACCGCCAGAGACCCGTGCTCGATCCTGACTACGGGTGCAGACTGTACGGAGTTTACACGCTCTCCCCGTAACCTGCGTAGGTTTTCACCGGGTGTGTTCCAGTTTCCTCCCACACTCCAAAGACGTACAGGTTTGTTGGCTAATTGGCTTGGCAAAATTGTAAATTGTCCCTAGTGTGCATAGAATGCTGCTGGTGTAAGCGGTTCATAGGTTGGCGCAGAAGGGCCTTTTTCCACGCTGTATCTCTCAACTAAACTGAACCAAGTTTGTGAATTCCACCCTTAAACCTCTGCCTCTTTGACCAAGCTATAATTTATCTTACTCTATAATGTGGATAAGAAACTGTTTGTTCATTATAATTCCTTAAAACTTTTTTAATAGCATTAAATGTGCGAGAACTGCTGCCTCACCACCAGAGACCAGAGTTTGATCCTGACAGCGGGTGCTGTCTGTGCAGTTAGCACATTCTCCCTGTGACCGCGTGGGTTTCCTCCAGGTGCTCCGGTTTCCTCCCACAACCCAAAGATGTGCGGGTTTGTAGGCACTACATTGCCCCTCTGTAAATTGCCCCTATTGTGCAGAGAGTGAATGTGAAAATGAGATAAAATAGAACTAATGTGAACGGGGGATCGATGGTCAGCATGGACTCAGTGGGACAAAGGGTCTGTTTCCATGCTGTATCTATATGTGATCCATATACCTGCATGAGCGAGGGAAGTGCAGTTTATTCTGCTGTTGTCATGCGAGTAAAACTAATATCTAACCCAGAAACGTTGAAAATATCATAATTTAAATCCATCAGGTGGTCTTACCTAAAATTCCCATTAACACTGCAGGCTCCCGGGATGGAATCTGCTGCAAGAAGGGAAGGATCTCGTCCAGGACAAACCACTTGTCCAGATATTCTAAGAGCTTGCCAAGGCAGACCAGTGAATTTACACGCACCTGTAGAGGTTGGAACAGAAGCAATTCTGTCACGGTAATTCAGAGATCCACAACCGGTGGGAAAGTTCAGTGACTGTCGCTGTGACCTTTGTCTTTTACCCGGGAGGGATTTCATGCTTGGAAAAACAACGCGGAATTCAAAAACGTAAAGCAAACATATACGCGACTATACCGTCAGCAGCAAATTTGATTGCGGTATTCTGAAAATATCAGTATGTAAATTAAATTTTGGTATGAAAAGATCAAGCGATTTTTTTTTCATGCATGAATTGATCACACGCAAAATGCGAGGTGTCTGCATGGCTAATGACAAGAAAAAACACAGAAGTTATAAACTGAATTAACTTAAGTATATCCGTGAGTTGGTAATATTCAGCAATGGACTGTGGAGTCAAGGCATTTTACAGAGGGGGGCGTAATTTGCTGTAAATGGTGTTTTATGCAGTTGAGATGTGTGGGATTGTGGAATGCAGGAGCGGGGGGGGGGGGGGGGGGGGGGGGTACTGACCAGTGATCCCTGTACACTAAGGGAGCATGTGAGAAAACCAGAGCACCCGGAGAAAATCCACATGGTCACAAGGAGAACGTACTAACTCCGTACAGATAGCACCCGTAGTCAGGATTGAACCCAACTCTCTGGCGCTATAAGGCAGCAACTCCACCACTTCGCCACTGTACCACCCCTCTATGTTCAGTCGCATCAACCAGTTGAGAATTTGGCCTGGGCAATGTTCATTGTACCCTTGGTACATATCTACCAGGTGGCACCAGCAAATGGCTGCCTCGCCAACAGTCTGTCTGTCCCTTCCTTCTTTGTTGTTTTTTTAGTATGTGTTAAATGTATGTTTTAGTGTTCTTTAGCTTGTTTTACGTTGGGGGTTGGGGGGGAATGTGTAATGTATCTCTGTCTATACTGCGGCCTAACATCAAGAAGTTGGCGGCCTTTGCTGGAGACTGACTTCCGGAACTCCAACCACAGGAGCTGCGGACTTTAACTTCGTGGAGCTCGCATTCTCTGGCTAGAGACCGACTTCGGGAGCCGCAACCGCAGGAGCTTCGACCGCCCCGACGCGGGAGCTTCGACCGCCCTGATGCGGGGGCTTTGATTGCCCCGAACCGGGGGCTTCGACCGCCCTGACACGGGAGTTTCGATCGCCCCGACACGGGAGTTTCGATCGCCCCGAACCGGAGACTTTGATCGCCCCAACGCAGAAGCTTCGATCACCCCGATGCGGGGGCTTCGATCATCGGCTGCGGGAGCTTCGATCGCCCCATCTGTGGATGATTCAATTGCCCCGACCGCGGGAGAATATAGAGGCAGACGATTAGACTTTATTGCCTTCCATCGCAGTGAGGAATGTGGGAATCTGCTGTGGTGGATGTTTTTGTTAACTTTTATGTAGTTGCCAGTTTTGTTGCTTTTTTTTAGTATGGCTGTATGGTAATTCGAGTTTCACTGTACCTTAATTGGTACATGTGACAATAAACTGACCTTTGAACAACTCCATACAACTGGAAAGGTTGTAAATCGAAAAAACATTGGTATATATGATAATAATCTACTTACTGCAAGCGAGGAGGTCTGTAAACTTGCACTCTTAATGCGAGGTATTAAAGAGTTCTTCATGGACGAATATTCTATCAGGTTTGCAAACGTTGGAATTATGTTCAGACAAAGCTCCTGAAAGACAAAGTTAATAATTAAACTACCTGAAAATGCGGCAAATGTGAATGCACTAGTCATCTTCAAAAGTAAATTTGATCAAAAAGGTGAAGTCTGTAGCAACTGAGCAAGGAGCGGGGGAGTCAGAAAGAGTGGAAGATAGTTCTTTCAAAGAGCTGGCAGAGACACAATGGGCTGAATGGCTTCCTGTTCCATTTGATACAACTTATTCATTATATACACATGATACAGTTCTGCACCACATAGCCTGTGTCAGAGGCCAGTGTTTCTCTGTGCTATTTAGTAGGACATACCTGAATCTGAATTGATGGGGCTTCCAGAGCCCGGTATACCATCGGTAAGACGGTGCTTTTTATATCTTCTGCAGGCGTTTTAGTCAGCAGCAAATCCATCTTTTGCAAGAAGATCAACAGTACCTAACCACAACAGCAACGCCAGTCAGTTCAGTAAATCATGTTACTTCAGTAAAACACATGAAAACAAAGAGTGGAAAAAAATGCAAAAGCTAATAACACTGCCTACTTCTTTCTCGCTGCAAATTTACTGACGTGCATCAAACTCACCATGTTGCTAGCCTGAAGCATGAAAAGGAAAGGAATAATTTACTTAGAATAGGGTAATGCGATTCATAAACACAGTGCACAGTTTTCTAGAGAATGTTAAAAAGCACACACATAAAAATAATATTTTCGTCTAGTGCAAGCAACAAACAGAAATTCACCCAAAAGCGATTTACGTGCAGCAGCAAAGACAGATTTGGCAGATTTGGAGATCAGGATGACACATGCCAACACAAAGCCAAACCACAAACCCTCAACAGTTTAAGTTAATGGACTTTCAGTGGTCCAATATCCACCTCAAAGGGAACTGTGAAAAGCTATTACACCTGCCCGCTGTTAACGCACACCACTCCCCACTGAATGGCTGTCGCTCACACTAACAGTTGGGTATTTTTAAACCGGAGAATGATACGTTCCTGATGAGTAAGGGTGTCAAAGGTTTAGCTTAGTTTAGAGATACAGCATGGAAATGGTCCCTTTGGTACATCAAGTTCACGCCGACCAACGATCATCCGTTCACACTAGTTCTAGTACTGGAAACAATTTACAGAAGCCAATTAACCTACAAACCCACACGGCTTTGGAGTGTTGGAGGAAACAGCAGCACCCGGGGAAAACCCACGTAGTCACTGGGAGAACGTGCAAACTCCGTACAGACAGTGCCCTTAGTCAGGATCGAACCCAGGTCTCTGGGGCTGTATGGCAGCAACTTGACCACTGCACGACTGTGCTGCAGTAAAGTTATGTGGTTACAGGGAGAAGGTAGAAGAATAGGATTGAGAGAAAAAAATAGACCAGCCATGATGGAATGGCAGAGCAGATTCAATGGGCCAAATGGCCGAATCCTGCTCCGACGTCTTACGGTCTAATTGAATTAATGTTGATGTTTAAGTGGGCAACAATGAGATTAACCTGCCACAATATTATTTCCTTTTTAGCTTGCGTGCCTCACACCAAATAAAAAACTGTCCGCCGAGCGCTTTTCAACTTCTGCAGGTCTCAATGCTCTGTACCTGTATGGGTTCCTGCAACTTGAAGACTGGAATGAGGTCTGGGAGGATTAGCTTGACGTACTCCTCTTTGGTACACTCTTCAACGATCAGCAGGACGTTGGGCAGGACAAAGGGCACCATGTCTGGATTCACAAACTCTGTCGCCAAGCACGGCAGGATGCGTTGCACCACAACCCGCTGGAATAAAATAAACCACGGCGGCAGGATTAATGCAGAGCTCCCCCTTTCATTAGAGTGAAGACAAACTTAATTCATTAACCATGGTCAGAACAGACTTGAGTATTGGTCAATCACTTTAATTACAGTTAGGAGTAACTTAACTGGTCATTGTACACAGAAAATCTCTGTAGATAAGTTTAATTATTAATTTTTTTATTTAATTATTTTTACTCATTCATTATTTTAATATGACGGAAGCTTCTGTTGTATTTGCACGAAATTGCAGATGTTGGAATCTTGAGCAAAAAGCAAAGTGCTGCAGGACCTCAGCAGTATTTGTGGGGGGAATGGACAGACGACGACTCGGGTTGGGACACTTCTTCAGATTGGGGGGGGGGGGGGGGTGGAGTTGGAAAAGAGAGGTGGGGGAAGTTGGAAATGAGGGGTGGGTGTGGGGCAAAGCCTGGCAAGTGAGAGATGGATAAACAAGAGGGAAGGTTGATTGACAGATGGTTGGAGTAGGGATGAAAATGAGACAAAAAGGTGACAGATAAGGAGATAAGTGTAAAATGCAGAGAGGAGACACGTGTGGCTGTGGTAGCAACTCCATGTCAGAACATGGTCAAAGATCAGGAAAGCAGCAGGAATCACCGAGGGGGACAAGGATCTTGACCCAAAACAATGCTGTATCCAAGTTCTCCAGAGAAGCTGCCTGACCTACTGATTACTCCAGCACACCAGTGTCTATTTTTTAGTACAGAACTGTAAACCTGGATGTGGCAGGGTAGGAGATGTAAAATGGAAATATGAGACTTCAATGTTTTAAACTTTGATTCAATCTATCATTGGTAATTCCAATCTTTTATTTTAAAAACCATTTACTACCACATCCCCTACCTTCCCCACCAGTTAATCACAACATCCATTTACATTTCATATTCCCCAAATTTGTAGATTTTTAAAAACATCTTTTACTTGGTTCATTCAGGCAGCAATGGGCCTGAGAGAGCTGAACCATGCTTGTGAGTTGCCGGGCAAAATTAGTTTAGTTTAATTTAGAGATAATGATTCACAGCACCCATGGCAAATCATACTGGGACCAATCATACCTTTGGGAGCTTTGGCAGAATTTTCGGCAGACCTTTGTAAAACTGTGACTTCTGGAGGTTGTCTCGTTGGAACAGCGAATCAAAATACTGCAGTGTCATAGCACCCACATCATCAAAGAAAGGGATCTGGGGAAGAGCACATATAATTAATTAAATAAAAGAAAGACTATGAGTCTGAAGGCTGCACAGACATTTAATATCATGTCAGAATTATTTTTCACACGTTTATGAAAAAATAAACACTGTTGAGAAAAATATTTTTCAACATTGTGTATACACTGTCACAGAAACACTACTGAACTGTTGATGAGGTGATTATAATGCGGCAATAGTTGCAAAAGCAACGTTGAGGTAGTGCAGCAGCTCTAGGGAGTCTGTAATGAGGAAAGTAACAAGGAAGTCCAGCATATTTTGTTTAGTTTAGTTTAGAGATGCAGTGTGAAAACAGGCCCTTCAGCCCCACTGGCCAACGATCACCCATACACTTGTTCTATGTTATCCCACTTTTGCATCCTACACACAAGGGCAATTTACAGAAACCAATTTATCTACAACCCTGTACACCTATAGAGTGCGGGGAAAAAGGAGCACCCAGAGAAAGCCCATGCGGCCACAAGGAGAACGTGGAAACTCCATGCAGACAGCACCCATAGTCAGGATCGAATCTGGGTCTCTGGCGCTGCAAGGCAGCAATTCTATGGCTGCACCACTGTGCAGCCCTGTCTCCAAAGACTCTTACTAAACTTTGACAGATGCACCGTTGGCATGAGCCAACTGCCTGCTTACCTTACACAGCTGGTCAGCATCTGGTCTCACAGCGGCCGTTACATTCAGCAGCAGCTTCAGATGCTCCCGAACCTCCTCAGGAACTTTCTGCAGGATGCTGGGGCCTAAACGAGTCAGCTAAAAAAAAAAAGAATAAAGATTCAAACTTTAAAACAAGTGACACGTCATGTTTGAAAAGCACTCTCTATTCATCCTTAGCCGCCAGCATCATCTGAGGCCCACACCCGCCCGGCCACGCTTTCATTTCACTCCTGCCATCGGGAAGAAGGTACAGCGGTCTGAACACTAATGTCCAGGTTCAGTAGCAGCTTCTTCCAACAACTATCAGGCTATTGAACATGACAAACTCCAACTGAACTATGAACTGCCTTGATTACACGAGGGACTTTGAACATTGTTTTGTTTTTGCACAAATTTCGGTTTCATTTTATTTAGGGTCATACAGCATGGAAACCGGCCCTTCCACCCAACTTGCCCACACTGACAAAAATGAACCATCTATACGAGTACCACCTGCCTGCATTTGTCCCATATCCCTCTAAACCTATCATATCCATATATGGTACCTGTCCAAATGTTTCTTAAAACATTGCGATAATACCTGCCTCAACTACATCCTCCTGCAGCTCGTTCTGCATTCCCACCATCCTCTGTGTGAAAAAGTTACACTACGATTTCTATTAAATCTTTCCCCCCTCATCTTAAACCTATGTCATCTATTTCTTGATTCCCCTACTCTGGATAAGAAACTTTGTGCGTCTAATGTTATGACGGCATCCCCGGGCGCGTCCTCAGGACCTGTGCAGCGCAGCAGACAGACGTCTGGACTGACATCTTCAACCTGTCACTTGCCCAAGCAGTTGTCCCCACGTGCCTTAAAACCACCTCCATCGTGCCGGTGCCAAAACGCTCCACTGCGGCGAGCCTCAACGACTTCTGCCCAGTTGCACTTACTCCCATCATCACCAAGTGCTTTGAGAGGCTGGTCCTGGCACACCTCAAAGGCTGCCTATCTCCCACACTGGACCCCTATCAGTTTGCCTACCGCAAGAACAGGAGTACGGAGGATGCCATCTCAACGGCACTCCACTCCACCCTCTCCCACCTCGACAACAGAGACACCTACGTGAGAATGCTGTTCATCGACTTTAGCTCAGCATTTAACACCATTATCCCCTCAAAATTGATCACCAAACTCAGCGACCTGGGCATCAACCCCTCCCTCTGCAACTGGATACTGGACTTCCTAACTAACAGACCACAGTCTGTTAGGTTGGACAACCACACCTCTTCAACCCTCACGCTGAACACCGGCGTTCCACAGGGCTGTGTACTGAGCCCCCTCCTCTACTCCCTCTTCACTTATGACTGCACACCTGTACGTGGTTCTAACATCATCATCAAGTATGCAGATGATACAGCGGTGATTGGCCTCATAAGCGACAATGATGAGTCGGCCTATAGGGAGGAGGTTCAGCTCCTAGCAGCAAGGTGCGCTGACAACAACCTGTCCCTTAACTCCAAGAAGACCAAGGAGCTCATTGTGGACTATAGAAGGTCGAGGGGCTACACGCACACCCCCTTCCATATTAATGGGACGGAGGTGGAACGTGTTTCCAGCTTCAGGTTTCTGGGGGTCAACATCTCTGATGACCTCTCTTGGACCCACAATACCTCAATACTGGTCAAGAAGGCTCACCAGCGTCTCTTCATCCTGAGGAGACTAAAGATCCATCTGTCTCCTCAGATTCTGGTGAACTTCTATCGCTGCACCATTGAGAGCATCCTTACCAACTGTATCACAGTATGGTATGACTGCTCTGTCTCCGACCGGAAAGCACTGCAGAGGGTGGTGAAAACTGCCCAACGCATCACCGGTTCCCCACTCCCCTCCATTGAGTCTGTCCAAAGCAAGCGATGTCTGCGAAGGGCGCGTAGCATCGTCAAGGACTGCTCTCACCCCAGCCACAGACTGTTTACCCTCCTCCCATCTGGGAGACACTACAGGTCCCTCCGTTGCCGGACCAGCAGGTTCAGGAACAGCTTCTTCCCTGCGGCTGTTACAATACTTAACTCTGCACATCGGTGATCGGCAGTCACCCCCCCGGACACTCCTTCCCCCAGTATAATTGCACTACTGATACTGTTTGTACATATATATATTTTACCGTTCATTATTCTAAGTTTGCTCTTCTGGGGAGATGCTAACTGCATTTTGTTGTCTCTGTACTGTACACTGCACAATGACAATTAAAGATTGAAGTGAAAATTATTGAACTTTGTTTGATATTTGTTTATTATACTATATATTGAGGGACGGCACAGTGGCGCAGAGATAGAGTTCCTGCCATACATCACCAGAGACCTGGGATCGATCCTGACTACGGATGTCGAGTAACCTGCTGAGCATTTGCAGCTCTGCTGATTTTTAAATTTATTTCAGAATCTAGCATCTACAGTGTTTGCTTTTCGACTTGCAGTTTACCTGATCGAGTTGCCTGCTGAAACTCTTGAAGATGTCCTGCTTGTTGACTTCGAAGATTGGCTTGCCATCGTTAAACACAGTGTACATGATACCACCTAGGGAGTACATATCACTGGCTAGGTCACAACTTACTGACAGGATATACTCAGGAGCAACATATGCTGGGTTAGGCAGGCACAGGGGATGGAGATTTGGGTCCCATTCCTTGCAAGTAAATTTAAGCTACAAAAGGAAAAAAAATAATTATTTAATCAAATACGAATTCAAACTTGGATTGTTTTCAAACTTCAATTTCGGCTGGATGGTTATTTTTTACGCAGAAAATCATGAAGTGTTAGAATGACAAATAGCAATTGAATTCATTACTCCTCCCTACCTCCTGCTCCGTGGAATTAGAAGAATAAATGCAGAAGTCAAAACCCATAATCTTCCAGGCACCATTCTTATTCAAAATCATATTCTCTGGTGTCAGGTTCCCATGAATCATTTTCACACTGCTGTGCAAAAAGGAGAGGCCTTCACAAACCTACAAGTGAAGCAAATCTAATGTTATTGCAGCTTTAAAAAGGACTTCATTAAGTAACTACGCTATCGCAGATGTGTGCATATTATTCAACCAGAACAGCATGTCCTGCTGTAAATTCTGGAGTCCCCAGGCAACTAACATAATAGTCAGTTATCCTTACCATGCCCAGCCACAAAAATGTGTGTAAGACAATAGATACAACAAAGTGTAGAGTCTTACACTACTGAGTAATGTGCTTATTGGTTGTATCACAAGCAGCCCGGGGAAATAGTTACGGACAACCAGGATGTTAACAGTTATTTTGCAGCAATTTTTATGGATGAAGTCACTACAAATATTCTGTTGGGAAGGAAGAATTAAATTAATGAATTTAGAAATTCATCAAGTCAATAGAAAAATTTAGATAATTATAAAATCAATCTTAGGCAAAGTTATGATTCTGGAGGCTGATGTCCCCTGACCACGATTACTTTGCCCCTCACTTCTGTAAAGAAGTGGAGAAAGTGAGATAGCAGATGCACAGTATAAAATTGTATAGAATAAGAATAAATGCTAAAGGATTGGAAAACTCCAACTGATGGTCATTCAGAAAGGGGGATGGAGCAGGGAGGCAAAAGAGAGGTAACTAGCCTATTCAATGTTGGAAAAATGTTATAGTTGATATTTATTGAAGCAATATTATCACATTTGGCCAAATGAACTGACCAAGCTGAGTTTGCATGGTTCCATGGGACGATTTATTGGAGCTCTTTGGATAAACCCGTCCAGGCCGCTGAGTCAACAACTCAATACGACATGATTGGGTTTGCATATGATGTGTATTTGATAGCGCTGGGCCTGTATTCGCTGGAGCTTAGAAGAATGAGAGAAGACCTCATCGAAACTTACAGAATTGTGAAAGGCGTGGATAAAGTGGATGTGGAGAGGATGTTTCCACTAGTCGGAGAGTCTAGGACCAGATGCCATAGCCTCAGAATAAAAGGACGTACCTTTAGAAAGGAGATGAGGAGAAATTTCTTTAGTCAGAGGGTGGTGAATCTGTGGAATTCATTGCCACAGACAGCTGTGGAGGCGAAGTCATTGGGTATTTTTAAGGCGAGACTAACAGATTCTTGATTAATAAGGATGTTAGTAGTTATGGGGAGAAGGCTGGAGAATGGGGTTGAGCGGGAAAAACAGATCAGCTATGACAGAATCTCCATCTCCATCGTGCACAGACTGTTGATAGGCCTCAAAGGCAGTCGGTCTAGACTTAACGTGCTTTTGTTTAATGCATTAATTATTCTGCTGTTGTATGAAAGATGTGGTTTATAGCGCAGGCAAATAGGAAAAGCTAGAATGGGGCACCTTTGTTGGCATGGACAAGTTGAGCCGAAGGGCCTGTTTCTGTGCTATGTGACTCAAACATAATACTAACGAATAATGAAAGCAGATTATCTGACCATTATCACACTGCTGCTTGTAGGGTCATGCTTGCTAAAACCTTTTGGTTTCTTTTCGCAGTGCAGAAATTTGAAGCGGTGAACCTCAGAAAGCTCAACACCATTTAATCCTTGAATCTGCTCCACCATTGGTTAGTTCCTTAACTCACAGGGGCTGATTGAGTGAGCTGCCCATTTTTCCAGGATTTGACCACATGATCTTGGGTGTAAAGTTAAATCAAGCCCAGCTATTTTCATGACTTCCGCAGATCTATTTGAATAGAAGCAAAACTTGTTCCTGGCCCTGCTCAATATTACACCTAGAGAACAAAACCATCCAATCAGCTCAGGCACAAATTGGTTTTGTTGATACTGTATGCAATACAGCTGGAACAGTCACCCATTCAATTACAGTTCTCTCCAACACAATGTATAAGACCATGAGACATGGAAGCAAAGTTAGGTCCTTCAGCCTATTGAGTCAGCTCCACCATTTGATCACGATTGATCTTGTTTTCCCTCTCAACTCCATTTTACCGCCTTCTCCTAGTAACCTTTGACAACCTTACTAATGCATTGCAAAGCACACCATGACATTCCCTGCAGAATGACTACATGCTAAACAAATCCACCTTTTATTTTATTTATACAATTTTACAGCCAAGTAATTAGATCAAAGCAGATATCATGGTGGAATTTTACAGAACAAGTGACCAACATATGGTGAAAGAGTTAATCGCTATTACATCGCTTGCTGCCATATTTAATCCTTTCTGTAGTGAAATAACTAATTGCTATTGCATTGCTTGCTGGGATGCATGGTCGAATTTTTGTGACTTTAATTTTGTTTTTTTTTTTTAGACAGGATTTCTGGTTGAAGAATTCAAAAAGATAATAGAGGCCAGCTAGGGGAACTAATTGATAACGGGACAAGACACCAGCTAGCACAGAGAAACAGCTCATTGTTAGGACTGGACTATTGCATCTTACGGGACTATAGCTAATGTCTTCGAAATGCTTGGTTTTAAGCAAAAGGTGAAAAACAACTCCATATTTGGACTTGGCCGGTGTTTCTTGAGACATTACCTAATGCCCCTGATATTCTGTATACGTGACTCTTGTTGTATAAAAGACCCCAAGATTCTGTGCTAATTTGAATGATATTTTGGGAGAACCAGAAGTATCACTGGATACTTCTGGACTGTAGCATCTCCAGCCACTCCCATCTGACGTAAAAGTAAAGATTGTATGGTCTACCTTAACTCATTATATTTGTCTGTTTTTTAAAAAGTGAACCTTATCATTAACATATGGGAATTCCTTAATTTTTGTCAAAATTATCAGACTTTAGCGATACAGCGTGGAAAGAGGCCCTTCAGCCCACCAAGTCCGCGCTAACCAGGGAGCATTCAATACGCTAGCACTATCCTAAACACTAGGGACGTTTTAGTTTTTTTACCAAAGCCAATTAACCCACAAACCTGTATGTCTTTGGAACGTGTAAGGAAAACAGAGCACCCGGAGAACGTACAAACTCATTACAAACAGTTGTCAGGATCAAACCTGGGTCACTGAGGCTGTAAGGCAGTAGCTCTATCGCTATGCCAGTGAGCTGCCCCTAATCATTTAATTTCTCTAACCATTTATTTGAGATCTGACATGGATCACTGAACTAAATGAAATCTTAGATATCTATCTTATCATTTACAGTGCCCTCTATAAGGTTTATTGAAGGGTATTTTTACACAGTTTAGTTTCACCACGTAGAAATTACAGCAGTGTTTATACAAAGTCTCCCCATTTCAGGGCACCATTATGTTTGGGACACATGGCTTCCCAGGCATTTGTAATTGCTCAGGTGTGTTTAATTGGCTCCTTAATGCAGGTATAAGAGAGCTCTCAGCACCTAGTCTTTTCTCCAGTCTTTCCATCACATTTGGAAACGTTTATTGCTGTTTATTAACATGAGGATCAAAGTTGTGCCAATGAAAGTCAAAGAAGCCATTATGAGACTGAGAAACAAGAATAAAACTGTTAAGAGACATCAGCCAAACCTTAGGCTTACCAAAATCAACTGTTTGGAACTTCTTAATGAAAGAGAGCACCGGTGAGCTTACTAATCGTAAAGGGACTGGCAGGCCAAGGAAGACCTCCACAGCTGATGACAGAAGAATTCTCTCTATAATAAAGAAAAAAACCCAAACACCTGTCCGACAGATCAGAAACACTCTTCAGGAATCAGGTGTGGATTTGTCAATGACCACTGTCCGCAGAAGACTTCATGAACAGAAATACAGAGGCTATACTGCAAGATGCAAACCACCCGTTAGAGTCAAAAATAGAATGGCCGGGTTACAGTTTGCCAAGAAGTACTTAAAAGAGCAACCACAGTTCTGGAAAAAGGTCTTGTGGACAGATTAGACGTAGATTAACATATCAGTGTGATGGAAAGAGAAGAGAAGGAACTGCCCAAGATCCAAAGCATACCACCTCATCTGTGAAACACGGTGGTGGGGGTGTTATGGCCTGGGCATGTATGGCTGCTGAAGGGCTCAATTATCTTCATTGATGATACAACTGCTGATGGTAGTAGTGTAATTAATTCTGAAGTGTATAGACACATCCCGTCTGCTCAAGTTCAAACAAATGCCTCAAAACTCATTGGCCGGCTGTTCATTCTACAGCAAGACAATGATCCCAAACATAATCCTAAAGTAACAAAGTTTTTCAAAGCTAAAAAATGGTCAATTCTTGAGTGGCCAAGTCAATCACCCGATCTGAACCCTATTGAGCATGCCTTTTATATGCTGAAGAGGAAACTGAAGGGGACGAGCACCCAAAACAAGCATAAGCTAAAGATGGCTGCAATACAGGCCTGGCAGAGCACCACCAGAGAAGACACCCAGCAACTGGTGATGTCTATGAATCACAGACTTCAAGCAGTCATTGCATGCAAAGGATATGCAACAAAATACCAAACAGGACTACTTTCATTTACATGACATTGCTGTGTCCCAAACATTATGTTGCCCTGAAATGGTGGGACTATGTATAAACACTGCTGTAATTTCTACATGGTGAAACCAAAATATATGAAAATGGCCTTTATTAAAATCTGACAATATGCATTTTAACCACATGTGATTTTTTTTTCAAATTGTGGTGTACAGAGGCAAATAAATAAATGATGGGTCTTTGTCCCAAACATTATGGAGGGCACTATTTATGCATCAATTATCGTACAGATTGGAATACCCAGTAAACGCACCATCTGCTCACCTGCAGCAAACCATATTTGACTTCCACATCATAAAGCTTGTGCTCTTTAATTTCGGGAGGTACAGGAGATGGTAGGTGTTCATAGCAACCAAGGACATTGGCTAAACTCGCAAAGACGGGTTCCGTACAAAAGGCTAAACAGTCTCTATAATGTGAGGTTTAACCACAAGAGAAAGCATCAGTTTAACAAGAGTTCATCTTCACTTGAAAAATTAGCAACACATGCAGCAGAATGTCACTACCTGGACTCCTCCAATGGGTGCTGAACAGTCAGTAGACGAGGGTGCCTCAGTCTGGTCAGCTGTTGCACACCTTTTTTCAGTGATTCAATTACATGATCCTTTTCAAATTTCGGGCACTTCTCAATTAGTTTTTTGTCAAAAACAAATACAGCCACTTCCTGAGCAACGAGATAAACAAAACGTTAATCAATGTCACAGAAATGATTGAATAAATCACCTTTCTATGCATCACTATGGATTCTGAGATCATATCAGTACTCTGATTTTAGATTTATATGCAGGCAGGTGGGAGCACTGCAGATGGGGCATCTTGGTCAGCAGGGACAAGTTGGGTTGAAGGGCCAGCTTGACTATAATTATAAGGTAATGGAGAATTCAAAGAGATTCTGCAGGTATATTAAAGTATATTAAAGGCAAAAGAATAACTATGGAGAGAACAGGGACATTTACAGAGCATCAAGCACATAGGTATGGAAACCATAGAAGACGGGCGAGGTGCTAAATATTGCTCGTCTGTACATACGACTGAGTGAAGGTGGCATGGTGACTATGTTTACGGATGACACTAAATTTGGTGGATAAGTGGACATTGAAGAAGGCTATCTACGATCACAACAGGATTGTGATCAATGAGAATTCAATATTCATGCGTTGTGTTGGAGGCTATCATACCTCAAATAATTTGTGATGAACCGAGAGGTTTCTTCACTTTAAGAGCGCTAAATAAAATAATTAATTGTATTGGTGAAGAGAAACTTAAAGGAATGTACAACCTGACTTGCTGTCTGATGAATAGAACCAAGGAACTGCTGATGCTAGTTTAGAAAAAAAAGACACCAAGTGCTGAAGTAACATGGATATCCATAATCTCCAGAGATGCTGCCTGACCTGCTGAATTATTCCGGCACTTTGTCAGTTTTTGTGGTGTTACGAGATGGCCTAGCATTTTTACAATCCTCTAACATAGTATGAAAATAATTTTTGGGATGTAAACTATCATTCATGTTCAAATCAGAGTAAACATGTAACAACAATGAGGTGCGGCAAGGAGGCAATGATTTATCCGTCTGTGCGGTGATGTTGGTCTTGCCTGGGCCTTTACTAATGAGGGCATCGACTAAGGCACTAATTAATTCCCACGGGCTCTGCTTAATGCTAATAATTAAATTCTCAGCAGGGAGTCCCAATTAACCAGTTCCAATTCTAAAGATTTTGAAAACAAAAACATTAAAAAAAACCCAGCTTGACTCCGAGACACAAAAGCCAGAATAGCCCACCCCACTCGCCCCTCTTCCCACCCTCACAAGCTGGTTAGACAGAGTTTGAAATACACTGAAGAGACAGAGAAGGTCAATTCAAACACAAAACAAACTGGAAACTAAAAGCATAGATTTTAATGGCATTGAATACTTTATAGAATTTTGCAGTTTGACATCACTTTTGTTAGGCTGCATTTGGAGCATTGTGAGCAATTTTGAATCTCATTACAGGATGGTTGTGGAGGCTTTGCCGAGGGTACAGAAGACATTTACCAGAATTCTGCCTGGATTAGAGGATATTATTAGAGGAGAAGTTGGGCGAACTTGAATTGGTTTCTCTGGAAGGTCAGAGGCCGTGGGGAAACCTGATCAAGTAGATAAAATTATGAGGCATAAAAAGTGTAGAGTGCCAGAATCTTTTTTTCCCCAGGGTGGAAATGTCAAAGACTAGTGGGCATAACAGCATCTCTAGAGGACAAGGATAGGTGATGTTTCATGTCAGAATCTTCTTTAAAGAAGATATGCTGTTTTTTACTCACAGAGAGCAGGTACAATAACAACACTTAAAGGACATTTAGTCAGGTACATGGATCAGAAAAGTTTAATGGCATACGAGCTAAACTAAAATGCGTAGCTGTAAAGTGAGAGAGGAAACGTGCAAAGAGGATGTGCTGGCCGAGTTTATTTTACACGAGAGAGTGGCGAGTGCCCAAAACACACTGCTAGGGGTGATGGTTGAGACAGATATGAAAGTAGCATTTATGAGACTTTTAGATAGGCACATAGATATGCAGGGAATGGAGGGATATTGATCATGTCCAGACAGGTTAGATTAATTATTCTTGGCATCATGTTCATCACTGGCATTGTGGGCCAAAGAGCCTGTTTTTGCACTGTATTTTTCTATGTTCTCGTTCATATGCAAGTAAATGGGGGTAGCTTAGATGGAGCATCTTGGTCAGGGTCGGGTCGATGGCTCGTTTCCGTGCCAGTTTTAACTTAACTACCTTTAAACCAAGAAAAAGGTTTGGGACTGAAAAGGTGAAACTTTTTTTTACCTGCTTGGTTGACTTCTTTACACCATGAAAGATCTTCCAGGCCATGCCTGTTCCACCACTTGCTATGTGGCGCCCCACTTCAAACTCCCTGGTAACGGGATTTCCCATCACTGCACTGGTAACATCTGCTGTTACCTTAGTAACAGTGCTCTTCAATTTATTCAACATTAACTCCATGGTTTCAGATGAATGTGTTACCTGTAGGAAGGCATGAACAAAGGATCAGCAGAAGAAAAATCTATCTCCTCATTTGCTTTTCATTGGAAAGCTGTTGCCACAAACAGCGCTGCATGCAATGCCAATACTCACAGCACTGAATTTCCGACAGGAGTTGTACTTATAACTAATTAATCTCCGCAGAGGCACAGATGTGGCGCTGTCTGTGGCAAAGCGATGGCAGAATGTCGTCTGACACACAAACAAAATGAGCAGGCTGTTTCATTAAACGACAACTACCTACTGAAAACTTGACCAGAATCCGTGGCAACTTGCCTATCCTGTATAGGATTGACCCTACTTTGGATTATATTTTAGTGCTAGCTACCATATTTCTGAAGAAGAGTCCCGATCCAAAACGTCATCTCTCCGTTTCCTCCACAGATGCTGCCTGACCTGCTGAGTTCCTCCAGCACTTTGTGTTTTGCTCAAGATAGCAACATCTGCAGTCTCTTGTGTCCACATTTCACTGCATCTTAGCTTGTGCTAACTGTGGTGTCCCTGTAAATCCCTGCACAGTGGTGCAGCTGGCAGAGCTGCTGCCTCACAGCATCAGGGACCCAGGTTCAATCCTGACTTACGGTGCTGTCTATTGGAGTTTGTGCGTTTTTCCTATGGGTTTTCTCCGGGTGCCTCAGTTTCCTCCCACATCCCACAGATGTGTGGGTTTGCAGGTAAATTGACCTGATGGACTCAGTGGACCTGTTTCCATGCTGTATCTCTAAACTAAACCATTTATCTTTTGAGCGTTCATCTGCTCCCACTGACTTTTACGAAAAGTTGCTGCTATTTTCTGAAGCCACCCTAAAAACAGATTTATGACCTCCAGTGTCACATTTAGCCCAGTGGCATTGCACCTGTGGATTATGCACTTGTTCAGAAGCATCCAATGTTGAAGATTTAAAATGTAATATAATTAAAAATAAAATAAAACAAATGATCAGAAATTAATGAATACATTTCGAAGAACATTTATGAAGACAATATAAATTAGTAGCTTGATTTGACCCGCTGAGCTACAGAATGTGTTTTTGGCTGCTCAATCTCTTGGATTTTCTCTCCTTTTACCACGCTCCTTGAGCTGCTGATTTAACCAAAGACTCTACTGGCCTTTGAATAACTGCTTGAAACATACATCACCTCTCCCCCCCCCCCCCCCCCCCCCGCATTGGTAGTTGTGCCTTCAGTTGTCCAAAGTCCTGTTTGAAATCAGAACTCCTAACCTTTCTTGGATCAAAATGCACTGTTTGAAACCATCTTAATATTTCCATATCACTCAGTCAATGTTGAAGGTGCTATGCCAATGCAATTTTCAAACGTTAGCTACCTACATTGTACATAAATGCATCAGCTCACACCCAACTGACAGTACATTCCTTTCTGATTACTAGTCGATTAAATCCTGAGCGAAGATAGTTTTAAAGCCTAATTGGGTTATCTCCAAAGTCAATGAACCTGTGAACACTCAACCTTTAAATCATCATGCGAAGAATACATACAGCTCCCAAGGATCCATAATCTTCTTAATGCAGTACTCATTTTCAAATTTCAGGCAAGGCAAAGCAAACCAAGCAAACCAAGTAGTTTGTGGTGTTATTACCACTCCCCTGGGGTCAAGGAAAGGGCGTTCATGTCGGGGCCCTGTTTCCACCAATCTTTCCACCACCTCGCACAAGAAGTGACGACAGACACCATTGTATGCAGATGCCGAGAAGTGTTCAGCTCTGGCTGAACAACTTCCAATCTTGTGTGTGGACTCGATAAGAAGAAGACTCACTCCCCTGGTTTGTCCTGTTTTGAAGAGGTGCCTCTTAGCACCACTACTTGGTGCAACACTAACTGACTTTTGCTTTGCAGCACTTACATAACAAAATGCCCCAAAGCTTTTTACAAGGGATATTATCTTACAATGTTAACTGTGTACAAGGGCTGATTAGTGCTGGCAACCAGAGACTTGACCAAAGCTGCAGGTCAAGGAACATTGTAAAGAGAGGCAGGGAGGTAAATATTCCAGAGATTAAGTGGCCAAAGCACTTATTCTGTAGCTCAGCGGATCAGGCAGCTGAGGATCACAGTCCAGGGTCTTACCGCTGCTGGAGCCACCCCTCAAACACAGGAAGTGATATCACCCCAAGGGGCCACATGAGTGGCAAGGATGCCAGGTATAATGTGTAGGAAGGAACTGCAGAATCTGGTTTAAACCGAAGATAGGCCCTCAAAGCTGGAGTAACTCAGTGGGACAGGCAGCATCTCTGGTGAGAAGGAAAGGGTGACATTTCGGGTCGAGACCCTTCTTCTCCGGTCTGAAGAAGAGTCTCAACCTGAAACGTCACCCATGCCTTCCCTCCAGAGATGCTGCCTATCCCGCTGAGTTACTCCAGCTTTTTGTGGCTATGCCAGGTATAATGATGGTTTTGTGAACACTACAAATATAATGCAAATTAATGTACGTATAGCTGCTGAGAATGTCGCAAGAGTTTTTCTACTGTTCCTGTTTTGTATATATTTAATATTCTGAATAAAGTTTTTAATTTTCATTAAAAATCACAGAACATGGTTTTTAATTTTCAAAAAAAATCACAGAACATGGATTGGTGATATTTTGGGTTGGGACCCATCATCAGACGAAAGAAGAACTTCTTAAAATTATACACATACCTTGAGGAGATTTCACAGTGGAGCAGTAAAATGTGGAAACAAGGAACTGCAAATGCTGGTTTACAATACAATACAATATGGTTTTATTCGTCCCATTGCACATAAAGTGCAAGTGAAATGAATGTCTTTAGAGAAAAAGACAGAGTGCTGGAGTAGCTCAGTGGGTCAGGGAGCCTCGCTGGCAGAAGAGATGCTCTCAGATATGTTGCCTGACCTGCTGAGATCACCCAGCACTTCGTCCTTTTTTGGAAACCAGCTTCTGCAGTTCCTTGCTTCTGCACTTGTTTTGTATCAACAGATTCAAAATTAAAATTGCATCTGTTTCGATGCCCTTCTTCTTGAAAATCAATGTATTTCTACAGCAATTGAAATGTCAAAGGGCTCCATATACTGCTGCTGCGATTACTTCAGATTGGATGGAAAGTAGGGCAAATCTTACAATTATGCACACCTAGTCTTCGTGATCCAAAACAGTCACAATATATCTATCCTCTCCCTGTATCAAACATGACAGGAATGATTTATGCTTCTCTCAAACACAGTGCTTTGGATATTTGGTGTTTATGGAGATTTACTAATCCCCTGAGACTCATTTATATGCAGCTCAAGTGTAAATACATTTAAAATATGCCCTTTGATGTACTGAAGGCAAAACAATTCCATAACTTCACAATAAAATAAAAAAATCATTAAAAACATAGAACATGAAGCAGTACATCACTGTAGATTGCCTCTCAACCCAATTTTTAAGTTCAATTCAATTTAATTTTAATTTAATCAGCCCTTTGACCAAACATGTTCTGAATTAATATTACACATGTCACAACATGGGAGGCCTACGAAATCTTAACACACATTTAACAATTCAGATCTTTTCACCTAGAGCTAGAATATCAGGGAATCACTCAGCATTCCATCTGCATTCACCCATATTTCACCCATCATGCCCACATTTGTTCTTCCCAGTAATGCTATCAAGCCCTTTAGTCCATTTTATTATTACTCTGCATCATAACAAATGTCAGCTCCATCTCCTTCCACACGGTTATCATGCACATTTAAAATGATTAACTAAGCTAGCATAGAGAGCTTCCAAATAAAGAGAGCTCAGCATTCCCAAAAGCAATGTTCTGATAAAAGGTCACTGACCTAAAACATTAACTTCACTGTCTCTCTTTGCCTTTCTCTCTCTCTCTTCCCCTATCTCTGTCTCTATGCATCTCTCTGCTCACTATCTCTCTCTCTCCCCCCCTCCCAATCTCTTCCTGTTTCCCCGTCTCTCTCTCCATGTCCCAAAAATGCTGCCTGAACTCCCGAGGTTTTGACGGTTTCTCTCACCCCACACCCAGCTTCCAGCTTTGGCTAGTGGCAAATGCCTGAGCCAGTCGTGCCCAGAGCTTTCCCTGTGACCTCCACCGAGAGGTTATCACCGAACCACACAGTCATGCTCACCACTATGAACTAGCAAGAATAATGCACAAATAACTCATTTATTTCACTCTACAATGGCTGGATGCGGTACAGTGTATGAGCTAGTTAAAAACTTTTATTTTACTTCAAATATAAAAGTTATCGAATATGTATGTGTTTCACTACCACAATAGGAGAATGATTATGATACAAATATTATGGATAATAATAGGGCGGAATGGTGGCACAGTGGTAGAGCTGCTGTCTCACAATGCCAGATACCTGGGCTCGATTCTGACCTTGGGTACTGTCTGTACGTAATTTATATGTTTTCCCTGTGAATTGTAAATTGTCCTTAGTGTGTAGGATAGTGCTAGTGTACGGAGTGATCGGTGTGCCGAGGAACCTGATTCCACGGGGATTGTAGGAAGAGTGAACAGAGTATTTTTGCTAGAGTAGAGGAATTAACAACTTGAGGGCATGGTTTATGGTGAAAGGGGAAAGATCTAATCGGAACATGAGGGGCAACCTTTTCACTCAGAAGATGGTTGGAAAATGGAAAGAGCTGCCAGTGTAAGTGGTTGAGGCAGGTGCACTGACAACATTTAACAGACATTTGGATAGGTACATGGTTAGGAAAGGTTAAGAGGGATATGGGCCAAATGCAGGCAAATGGGATCAGCTTAGATCGGGCATCTTGGTCGGTGAGAAAAAATTGAGCCGAAGGGCCCGTTTTTATGTCATAAGACGCGATGAACTTTTGCACCCAGACGGTGTTGGAATCTGGTGCACAATACCCGAGACGGTGAAGGCAGAGAATGTCACAATATCCAAATAGCAATTGGTCAAGCAACTGAATGGCCATGGCAGAGAAAGTAACTGGGGTTAATATAGATGTATACTTGCTGGTTGGCATGAACGGGATGGGCTGAATGGCCTGATTCCACTGATTGTATGACCCTGACCCTATTGCCTCCCCACCCCCACAGCCTGACAGTGACCCAAGCCTGCTGTCTGACACTGACACTTTTGACTGACCACCTCCGACGTTAATGATCCTGAACTTTTAGACTGACCTATCCTCCAGCCCGACTCTGACCCTAACCTCTTGTCTGACCCCCCCCCCTCTCAGCTTGCACTGATCCTTGCCTCTGTTTATGATCCTGATCCTTTTGACTGACCCCCCCCCCCTCAGCTTCACCACGGACCATAGACTCTAGTCTATAATGTACCCTTTTGACAGACTCACCCCCCAAGCCCAACACTGACTAGTTTATGACCCTGATGACCCCCACCCCAATCTGTTTATGAGCTTGACGATTTGGGCTGACCCCCCCCCCGCATGACTGACCTACCCTCACGACTTACCCACCGCCCATCAACTTGGCACCGACCCTCGCCTCCATTTATGACCCTGACCCTTTTGACTTACCCCCACCCTAACCTGTTCATGAGCCTGGTGCGTTTGACTGACCCCCCTCAGCTTAACACTGACCCTAACCTGTCGTCTATAATGAACCGTTTCGATTGACTCTGAACCTTTTGACAGATTCGCTCCACCCCAGCCTTTGACACTGACCGGTTTATAAGCCCCCTACCACCCCCATCCTAACCTGTTTATGACTTTGATCCAGTCTGAAGAAGGGTCTCGACCCGAAACGTCACCCATTCCTTCTCTCCAGAGATGCCTCCTGTCCCGCTGAGTTGCTCCAGCTTTCTGTCTGACTCCTCTCGACTGACCTCTCCTCCAGCCTGTGACTGACCCTAACCTCTTGTCAGACCATCAGTCTTTTGACACTGACTCTAGCCTCTCGCCTATATAATGAACCATTTGACTGACCCTGATCCTTTTGACACTCACCCCCTGCCCAGCCTCAACACTGACAAGTTTATGACCACCTGACCCTTTTGACTAACCCCCATCCTAACCTGTTTATGAGCCTGACCCCCCCCCCCCCCCCCCCAAGTGTGGGCGCCCCCGCCCTCTGTGACTCAGCCCCGGCCTCAGCCTCAGCCCGGCAGCCGCTCCGCCGGGGCCTCTCTCTCTCTCGCTACCCCTCCCTGGCCCGGCGCCGGCATCACTCACCTGAAGGACGGCGGGGAGGGGAGGGGGACAGCTCCGGATCGGGGCGGTGAGACGAGTTGCGGACAGCCCGCCGGCCCGCGGCGATCTCACAGCAGCGGCAGCGGCGGCGGCGGCGACAGCAGGAGGCCTTGCGCCATCACAACACTCGCCGCCCGCACACCTCACTTCCGCTTCCGCCCGCGGACACGTGACCCGGACCTCAAGGGGTGTGGCTGCTGCAGGTGTCGCCAGGTGTCGCCAGGTGGTCGCCGGCCTGGGCGGCTGCTGCACCATCCTCTCCCAGGCTTCTGGCCTCTGGCTTTCATCACAGACATGCATGGGTTTGAACACTGCAGGAAATTATAGGCCGGTGAGCCTCACATCAGTGGTTTGGTTAGGAAGATATATATATATTTTTTAATTTAAGTCTAGTTTATTGTCACGTGTACCAAGGTTCAGTGAAAAGCTTCTCCTGCATGCTCTCCTGTCAGCGGAAAGACTCTACAATACTACTTTATTAGCCAAGTATGTTTTGCAACATATGAGGAATGGCATTTGCCAAGTCAGTCATACAAATAAAAAGCAACAGAACACACAAACATACATTTTTTTAAATTCTTATTTTTTTTATATCTTTATTTATTAGAGGTACCGTAAGTTACATCAGTGCACATCCCTTATATTGTATTATATTGTCACTGTACCCCTTAATTTTTTTTTTAAGACTTTAGAAAGGAGAGAGAAATAACAGCAAAGAAGGTAGAAGAGTGAAAAAGAGATGTGAAAGTGAACAAGCGTGACAGAGGGAAAGGAAACCCTTAAAGAGTTAGAGACCAGAAATTAAGGGATAGACCCTGGAGAGGAAAAAAAAAAGAAAAAGGGAAAGAAAGAGAAGGAAAGAAGAAAAGCCAGTAACTTTATTATAAACATCTCGCAAAAGGAGTCTATCAACTCGGCAGTTTTTCTTCCCCCTTTACCAAGACCCGACACCGGTACTTTGAGGTATTCTTGCACCTTATCCTTGTAGTAGATTTATGAATGCAGACCACGTCTTATAGAAACAGTCTGATTTTCCTGCTAGTCGGAGTCTCATAGCTTCCAAGTGGTGTTTCGAATATAGTTGAAATCTACATATTAACTGTTGGTATAGGAGTATTTTTCCAGAATTTTAAGATTAGGTTTTTTCCAGTTATTAAGCCATATTCAAATAGAGTCTTTTGAAACACATTTAATTCAGGGCTATCTTCCGATGTCCCGAAGATAATCTAGTCTGCTTTGAGTCAGTTTTATTTTAAATATTTTTGTGGAAATGTCAAAAATGTCAGTCCAAAATGTTTTAATTTTTGTACAAAAGACAAATGAGTGCACTATATTAGCTTCTTGACATTGACGTACATTTTAACATAAACATCCACAGAGAACATTAGTGAACAAACAGCATCGTGAAGCCCAAGGAACACACCAGACAGGTCAGGGATAAAGTTGTGGAGAAGTTTAAAGCAGGGTTAGGTTATAAAAAAATATCCCAAGCTTTGAACATCCCACGGAGCACTGTTCAATCCATCATCCGAAAATGGAAAGAGTATGGCACAACTGCAAACCTACCAAGACATAGCCGTCCACCTAAACTGACAGGCCGGGCAAGGAGAGCATTGATCAGAAAAGCAGCCAAGAGGCCCATGGCAACTCTGGAGGAGCTGCAGAGAACCACAGCTCAGGTGGGAGAATCTGTCCATAGGACAACTATTAGTCGTGCACGCCACAAATCGGGCCTTTATGGAAGAGTGGCAAGAAGAAAGCCATTGTTGAAACAAAGCCATAAGAAGTCCCGTTTGCAGTTTGCCACAAGCCATGTGGGGGTCACAGCAAACATGCGGAAGAAGGTGCTCTGGTCTGATGAGACCAAAATTGAAGTTTTTGGCCTAAATGCAAAACGCTATGTGTGGCGGAAAAGTAACACTGCACATCACCCTAAACACACCATCCTCACTGTGAAACATGGTGGTGGCAGCATCATGCTGTGGGGATGCTTTTCTTCAGCAGGGACAGGGAAGCTGGTCAGAGTTGATGGGAAGATGGATGGAGCCAAATACAGGGCAATCTTGGAAGAAAACATGTTAGAGTCTGCAAAAGACTTGAGACTGGGGCGGAGGTTCACCTTCCAGCAGGACAATGACCCTAAACACAGCCAGAGCTACAATGGAATGGTTTAGATCAAAGCATATTCATGTGTTAGAATGGCCCAGTCAAAGTCCAGACCTAAATCCAATTGAGAATCTCTGGCAAGACTTGAAAATTGCTGTTCACAGACGCTCTCCATCCAATCTGACTGAGCTTGAGCTATTTTGCAAAGAAGAATGGGCAGAAATTTAAGTCTCTAGATGTGCAAAGCTGGTAGAGACATACCCCAAAAGACTTGCAGCTGTAATTGCAGCGAAAGGTGGTTCTACAAAGTATTGGCTCAGGGGGGCTGAATACTTTTGCACGCCACACTTTTCAGTTTTTTATTTTTAATAAAATTTGGAAACCATGTATCATTTACCTTCCACTTCACAATTATGCACCACTTTGTGTTGGTCTTTCACATAAAATCCCAATAATACATTTACGTTTGTGGTTGTAACCAGACAGACTTGGCGGGGCTGCCAATGGTGCGGCGCCCCTGGTGGTGAATGATACATGATTACAATTGAGCCATGTAGTGTACAGACATGGAATAAAAGGAATAATATTAATAAATTTTAGCGCAAAATGCAAGTTAAAGTCCAGTAAAGTGCTCAGGGCTGCCTTCTAATTGTTAGTAGGATAGTACACCACAGGAACAGACCCTTCTGCCCACATTGAACATGATGTCTACTTACATGATGATAACATTGGCAACAGATGTAAGGTACGATGAGCATTTGACGGCTCTGGGCCTGCACTCGCTGGAGGTTAGAAAGATAAAGGGTGTCCTCATTCAAACTTACCGAATAGTGAAAGGATTAGAATCTAGGACAAAAGGACACAGCCTCAGAACCTTTAGAAAGGAGATGAGGAATTTATTTCATCAGAGGTTGGTGATTCTGTAGAATTCATTGCCACAGGCCATTGGGTTGTTTCAAAGCAGAGATTGACAGATTGGGTTAGGGAAGAATGGGGTTGAGAGGGAAAGATAGATCAGCGATGATTGAATGGAAGAGTAGATTTGATGGGCTGGATGGCTTACTTCTGCTCCGATTACATAAATTTACGAACAAATCTTTGGACTTGAGAAATACAGCTGGGAAACAAGCCATTCGGCCCAGCGATCGATCACCCTGTACACTAGCACTATCTTACACACCAGTGACAATTTACAATTTTTACCGAAGCCAATTAACCTACAAACCTGTACATCTTTGGAGGTGGGAGGAAACCGGACCACCCGGAGAAAACCCACAAGGTCACAGGAAGAAGGTACAGAGTCAGGATTATCTCTGGTGCCGTGAGGCAACAACTATACTGCTGCGCCACTGTGCCCAGTTCATAAATCTCAGGGACAAGATTTACTCCCATTTGGAAGAGAATGGGACAATATTTCCACCCTAGGATAAAAGGCTCTGACCATCTACCCTATCTATGCCTCTCAATTCCATTTACTTCTATCGAATTTTACCCATCTTGAGAAGGTGGTGGTGCTTCACCTGCTGCAGACTTCTGACAGGACTTGCATTGATCTGTTACCCAGTATACAGCAATGAAGGAAAGATAATATATTTTCAAGTCAGGTTGATGTGTATAAGGCAAGGACCTGCAGGTGGTGGTGTTCCCCTACATTTAGGCCCCTGACCTCCCTGCCATTAGAGGTTGCAGATGTGCACCGTGCTATTTAAGTCACCTTGGTAATTAAATGTTTTTATTTAGTTTAGTTTAGAGATACAGCATGAAAACAGGCCCTTCAGCCCATGCCGACCATTGATCCCCGTTCACACTAGTTCCCCGTTAGCCCACTTTCTCATCCACTCCCTACACACTGGGGGCAATTTACAGAGGCCAATTAACCTGGAGACTTGCACGTCTTTCGGATGTGGAGGAAACCGGAGCACCTGGAGGAAGCCCACATGGTCATGGGAATAATGTGCATTCGTGATTGTAATTATGTAATGTCTTTTCGCTGACTGGATAGTTCTCAACAAGAAAGCTTTTCATTGTACCTCAGTGTATGTGACGATAAACTAAACTAAACTCCATGCAGACTGCACCAGTGGTCAGGATTGAACCCAGGGGTCTGGCGGTGAGAGGTAGCTGCCACTTCCATATATTACGATAATCTGGAAGGGGTGACTTTGGTGGAACGGACAGGGGGGGAGGGGAAGGAGGTGGACAAAGGAGGGGTGGAAGATGACTGGAAGGAGGAGAGGAAAGTTCAATTGGCTTTTTTTTCTCCAAAAAGCAAACTAACTTTGTTTTATCTTGCGCATGGCAATGCAGAAAATCATAAAACACGTGGGAAAAAAATGACAGACAAAACTATTAATATTTCAGTTTCAAATCTGGATAATTCAGTAAGATATACCCTGAACAAGTCTGACCAAAGGCATACTATTGAAACAAAATACCTAGTTAGATTAATTTATTACATGACAGAAAATTACATTGCTTAACATTTTTCTTATTGAACATTAAATATAAGAAGCATCTGGCTTTTTCTGCAATTAATCTCCCCAATTTTCTCAGCTTTGTTGGTACTGTATATATCCTTAGTGCATATTAATGATCCTGATTTAGAGACACAGCGTGGAAACAGCCCTTTGGCGCACCAAGTCCACACCAACGAGCGATCACCCTGTAAACTAGCACTATGCTGCACACCAGATGGCATGGAGAGACCTGGGACTGCAGATGCTGATTTACGAAAACACAAAGTGTCGGAGTAACTCAGTAGGTGGTGTCCCTGGAGGATATGGATAGGTTATGTTTCGGGTCAGGACCCTTCTTCAGACAATTGTGTTGAGGATGGTGGTGAAAGCTGGGGATGGACAAATCCTGGAAAGCTTATTGGTGGGATATCATTGAGGTGAATTTGATCAGCAGAAGGATAGACAAAAGCTAGAGTTGAAAAAGAAAGAAGGATGTCAGTTAATGAGAGAAGTGAAATGTAAAACTAGGGAGGGTGGAAGGGGATGGGGAAAAAGGGGGGTGGGGTGAGTAGTGGGAGAAAGAGGTTTTCACAGGGTGGGGCAGAGGAAAGAGAGGGGGAAGAAAAAGGGGTGGTTGCAACGTAATATTGGACAATTCAAAGTTCACACCACTGGGTTGTAATACTATTGGACAATTCAATGTTCATAATGCTGAGTTGTAATAATATTGGAGATTTCAATGTTCATACCGTTGGCTTGTAAGCTACCCAAGTGGAATATGAGGTGCTGTACCACCAGTTTGCATGTAGCCTCACTCTGGCAATGGAAGAGATCCAGGACAGAAAGGTCAGTAAAGGAATGGGAACGGGGAGTTAAAATAGTTATACAAGAGGGTATGAAAAGTTCCCACTTCTGGAGGAAACTCACATGTTTGCAAGTCCCATGAAGATTGTAGTTTAGTTTACTTTAGTTTAGAGATATAGTGCAGAAACAGACCAATGGACCCAATGAGTCAGCCCTGACCAGCGATCACCCTTACATTGGTTCTCTGCTATCCCAGTTGTGCATCCTACATACTGGGGACAATTTACAGAAGCCAATTAACCTACAAACCTGCACGTCTTTGAATGTGGGAGGAAACCAGAGTACATGGTCAAAGGGAGAAAGTACAAACTCCGTACAGACAGCTCCCATAGTCAGGATCAAACCAGGGTCTCTGGCGTTGTAAGGCAGCAACTCTACCGCTGCGCCAAGATATCAAATTGAGCCAGTGGACAAAGCTCTCCATTCAGATCACTGGCATTATACATCATCTGTCAGGTAGAGGGAGCACAATGACTACATCTGAAAAACTTAATGTGCAATATTTATCAGTAGTATTATTCTCATTTTGTGCAAATTAAATTGAAAAAGAATCAAACTTAGATTATAGTACAACAATAAAAAACCTTGCAGTCACAGTTACCGTGTCAGCTCCAGTGCTATTACTGTTACAATTTTATGATCCATACAATGAAATTCAAGTAATCACTCAAAATGCTACAAGTAGTTGCTAAACCTTGAGAACCATCTTACTGATGTTCTGCTTCTAACCAGCAGTTTGGGAAGCAGTGAGAGAACACGGTGGGATGGTGCTTCCGAAGGTCTTGCAGCAACCGGTTTCTTTCCTTTCCACACATGTTGCGGTCTTGACTGACATCCTGCATTAACCGTTGAAGTTGCTCGAAAGTGGTCTGAAGTTTCTGTTCCTCAAACTCTTTCTGCGTTACACCCTTGCAGAATGTAAAGCCTGTCACAAAAGAAAGAGACCACAAATCAAGGATGGATGTATTGGAGGGCTTTGTTCATGTTAAATTGAAGCAAACATGCACTTAGAGCACCTGATCACGTACTCGTGCCACCCTAAACCAAAAACTTGATCAGTCTAGAGAAGGGTCTCGACCCGAAAAGTCACCTCTCCACGCTCTCCAGAGATGCTGCCTGACCTGCTAATTTACTCCAGCACTTTGTGTCCGTTTGCGTACTAACCAGCATTAGTAGTTCTGTATTTCTACACTTGAACACTGACTTTGTCTAGATACAGTAAGTGTGCACTCATCGAGATTTGGATGAATGGTTAGTAAGGTCCACAAAATCACTGAATTAATTACTGACTTATCATGATTTTCACTTGCAATACCATTTAACGGTTTAGCCAAACACTTCCCTCATTTGCTTTTTTCAGAAAGCTTGCTTTGAACAAAGTTGTTGCTGGATTCATCAACACATGAATACCAATTAATTAATTCTGAGATGCTTTGAAATTGGTATTAGTAATAGTTTATCATCATGTACTAAGATACAATGAGAAAAACTTTGTGTGCAATCCAGGCAAATCAGTCCTATCATACAACAGGTAGTACAAATAGAGAAAGGAATAAGAATGCAGAAAAAAAGTGGTCACTTTGAAAACCAGAGAACTTAAACGTTGCCAAGGTAATGTAGGTTTCACTTTCCAGCAACATAGATAGAAACAAGCGAAAAGTTCAAAATTATGAAATCCAGAATTATTGACCATTAAATTCCTTTCATTTAATTCATCATTTATCTACTGTAAGGCCAGCCCATATCAGGGAAGCAAAGCGAGGCTTTAAGTGGCTTTATTCTAAGTTTGGAGCCTTTCGCACATTAAATAATTCTGAATTCTCAATTTTGTGCATATTTTGAACATACTAATTCATGCCTGCAGGCAAGAAGATTGTCATAGTGACCAACAAGGAAATGGAAAGGAATGAAAGGACTTTGCATGCTGTTATAAGGGTGTGCGTAACATACCTGCAATAGCATTGGGATTCCTTCCTTCCTGAAGAGAAAGAAGCTTCTTCCTGACCATTTGAAGCAAAGAAGTGGGGATCTGTTAAAGAAGAAAGGCTTTAGGACATTCCAAACATGGATAACAAGTGCAATCACTGTTGCAATGAAGTAAACACAGCAGCCAATTCTCAGAGCAAGCTCCTTCAAACAACAATGTAATCGTCAGCAATTCATTGGTTTTTTTCAGTGCTGTTGATGAAAAGGATACATATGTCCCTGTGATACTTCCTTTGGTTTCCTTCAGAAAAGCACGAGATCTTTTCCATTCAAAGAAAAAAAAAACAGGGTCTTTGTTTAGCATCTTCTCCAAATAATTGTGATAGTCAGGAGGGAACTGAGCCATGAGTCAGTGAACTGGAGAATTGAGGTGAGGCACTGGAGAACCATGGCATGAAAGCTAGGTAAGAAAAATTAGAGCCATTGGCAATTCCTTTTCATTGCAGATCTGGGATTGGCACCAACTTAAGTCATACAGAACAGAAACGGGGCCTCCAGGCCGTCGTTGATGCCAACATAGATGCTCATCTATGCTAGGCCCACTTGTCCACATTTGACCCATATCGCTCTGAATCTTTCCTGTACGAATGCCATTTACGTAAATGTCATTGTAACTACCTCAACCACTTATTCTGGCAGCTTGATCCATGTACATACTATGATCTGAAAAAATATACCCCTCGGGTTCCTATTAAATCTTTCCCCTCTCACCTTAACATATGCCCTTTAGTTCAATTCCCCTTCCCAGGGGACAAGACCGTGCATTCATGCCATCTAATCCCCTAATTTTATACACTTCTGTCACATCACCTCTCAGTCTCCTGCGCTCTGAAGAATAAAGTCCCTGCCTACCCAACCTCTATCACTCCAGCCCTCGTGTCCTGGCTTGTCACCCGTCGCACCCTGGCCACTCCCTCTTTTCCCCTCTCCCATCAGGCAGTGTGTGAAAACACACACCTCCAGATTGTTTCTTACCAGCTGTTATCAGGTACCTCAATCATCCTACCACAACCAGAGAGCAGTGCTGAACTATCTATCTATCTCTCTGGTGACCCTTGCGCTATCTTTGATTGGACTTTGCTACCTTTACCTTGCACTAAATGTTAGTCCCTTATCAAATATATAGTTGTTCCATATCTAAACACTGTAAATGGCTCAATTATAATCATGTATCGTCTTTCTGCTGACTGGATAGCGCACAAAAGCTTTTCACTGTACCTGGGTACGCATGACAATAAACCAAACTGAACTGATATCCTTGTAGATCTTGTCTGTACTATTTCCAGATTAATGGCATCTCTCTTACAGCAGGGTGACCAAAACCTACACAGCACACCAGGTGCGGTTTCACCAACATCTTGTACAGATGCAACATAACTTCTGTACTCAATACTTGGGCTGGCCCAGATGCTGTAATGTCTTCATAGTTCTCACAAGTTTCAGCAAAATCAGTTTGAAGTTTTAGTGTCTCACAGCATAGGTCACGTTCATCTCAACCCACAAGCCTCTCCTTGTGCTTGGCACAACAGTCCCACATCTTTCATGTAGCTCGTCAGCCAATTATGAACATCAGGCAAAGAACAGAGGGGCTGCACACTAGTGCTGCGATAGAGCTGCTGCCTCGCAACACGAAAGACCCCAAGTTCGATCCTGACTATGGGTGCTGTCTACTGAGGTTTGATCTTGACAACAAAGTTTGCACATTCTCCGTGTGACTATGTGGTTTCCTCTAGGTTCTCCGGTTTCCTACCACATTCCAAAGGCGTGCAGGTTTGTAGGTTAAATTGCCTCTGTAAATTGCCCCTAGTGTGCAGGGAGTGGATGCGAAAGCGGGATAACGTAGAACTAGTGTGAATGGACTCGTGGACTCGTTTGGCCGAAGGGCCTGTCTCCGCGCTGTATCTGTAAACAAAAATATCTTTATTAAATGGGCCATTGTACCTTGAAAACCTCAGTGTGGTTGTCCATGAGGAACATGGCCAGCCCCTCAGTCTGGACCTTGGACAGAGACTTGTTCTGAACAATAGCTTTGGTAAACGTTCTCTTCACCACGGTCCTGTTGGTATTCTTTGAAAAACAAACACACACCCGAAAATCAAGGGGGATACAGCACAACTTAAGTGACAATTAAGTGGCAAAGGTGAGTAGAAACAAGGAACTACAGAGAGGTGACATTTTGAGTTGAGATCTTCCTCAGACAACTTGGATAGATGGAGGTCTGAAAAAAGGTTCCTGACCTGAAACATCACCAACCCATATTCTCCACAGATGCTGCCCGAGTTACTTCAGCACTTGGTGTCCTTCCTGATTTAACCTAAACAGGAGCACTGTGTACAAGCCTAAACACTGACTGACAATAATGATGTCTTGTCACTCCAACAATGCAGTACTGATGGAATAAATAAATTTGCATTTAGGCAAGAGCCTCAGAACACACTAAAGTGCTCCTCAGTGAAACAAAAGTATGCAGCTACAGCTGTAACAGCAAACAATAAGGCTGCAACTCAACCGTTGTGCCACTGTGCCGCCCCATTAAGGCTACATCATGAGAAAAGGCTGAGGATTATTCATCCTGGACATCAGCAAGGAAAACATTCTAAGTACTCCAAGGAATAAAATATGACCCAAAATTATTCAAAAGGAAGGCCCAGTGCTGATGTACCATGCTGAGATCAGAAATGAATTGCTGACTTACGTCAGTAACTTTTTTTAAATTAGAACAACTTCCCTTTCTTCATCAACTGCCTGTAGAAAGCCAACATTACTGGACTTCTATAGGAATGTTACAGTTAGCATACTCACCCAGTAATTATCTAAGATAACATTACATTTGCACAAGAATTCTCTGTGGTTAGCACATGCTGTATTGTTTAAAGGCCAAATATGATGGCACGGTTGCCTTGTCCTGAGGGATATGGCAACCTCAGCTCCATTTGCAATACTGCGTGGTTTAATGTTGGAAACCTCTTCACACAGAATAGATGCAAGTCATCGCATTCATTACCGTTAGGGCGACACAGGGTAGAGTTGCTGCCTTACAGCGTCAGATACCCGTGTCTTTTATGACTATGGGTGCTGTCTGTATGTTTGTACATTCTCCCGTGGGAGAACGCGTGGGTTTTATCCGAGTGCTCCGGTTGCCTCCCACTCCAAAAACGTACAGGTTTGTAGGTTAATTGTCCACGGTAAAAATTGTAAATTGTCCCTAGTGTTTTGATTAGTAAGGGTATCAGGGGTTATGGGTCGCAGGCAGGAGAGCGGAGTTGAGAGGGAAAGATAGATCAGCCGTGATTGAATGGCAGAGTAGACCTGATGAGCCGAATGGACTTACTCTGTTAGAATGTGAATTTATGAAATTATGAATTTGACAAACCTGTTTCTGTAGTTTGTAAGCACCGGGGCTTCCTGCAACAGCCATGAAGGGTAGCAATCTGTGCAATTCCTCTCTCCAGGTAGGCTCCAATAACCGAACACAAAGCTGAGCAGCTTCCAGAGCTTGTCCAGTCTCCCCACTTTCTATTGAGTTTTTTTTTTAAAGAAAAAGTTACTTATAATCGATGTATGGCAACAATTCCTGAGATTGCAGTGATAAATAATCAAATTCACATAGTATTTCTCTGAATGGCTCCACAGAGTTTCCACTGTACAAGGAAGAAACTTTTGGATTATCTGCACTTAATGTATTTAGTTAGTTGGTTTTATTGTTATGTGTACCGAGGTACAGTGAAAAGCTTTTGTTGCTTGCTAACCAGTCAGCGGAAAGACAATAGATGGTTACAATCAAGCCATCCACAGTGTACACAAAACGTGTCAGAAGGAACCGCAGCCGCTGGTTTAAACCAAAGATAGACACAATGTGCTGGAGTAACACTGCGGGGCATGCAACATCTCTGGAGAGAAGAAATGGGTGGCGTTTCGGGTCAGAAGGGTCTCGACCCGAAACGTCACAAATTCCTTCTCTCCAGAGATGCTGCCTATCCCGCTGAGTTACTCCAGCATTTTGTGTCCATCCGTAATGTACAGATACATGATAAAGGGAATAACGTTTAGTGCACGATAAAGTCTGATCAAAGAAATTCCGAGGGTCTCCAAAGAGGTAGATAGTAGCTCAGGACCACTCTCTGTACTGTCTTTAAACATCAATTGCCAAGCACAACATGGACTACAGCACTGAACCCATTGGAAGATTCAAAATGCTGGAGTAACTCAGCCAGGCAATCATACTGAAGAAAGGTCCTGAACCGAAAAGTCACCTATTCATGTTCTCCAAGGATGCTGCTAATGCAAGTTTGTTGGTGACTAATTAAATAACATTTTATTTCAGCTAATTGCTTAACTTCTGCTGGAAAGATGTGGTAGGTAAGACTTAAAGTAAGATGTTTTGGTAAGAGCATGACTCAGCATTTTCAAATGGATAAAGTAACAGACTGACAAGGAAGTTCTACACCCAAGTCACAGCATCGTATTCTCACATCACATTTTCATCAATGCAGGTGAACCTTTCCTCAGATAAACTGTGAAAATCTACACTTAACTTAGTTTAGTTATACGGCACAAAGACAGGACTTCGGCCCACCAAGACCACATTATCCTAGACACTAGGAACAATGTACTATCTTTACCAAAGCCAATTAACCTACAAACCTGCAGTGTGGGAGGAGACCAGAGCACCTGGGGAAAACCCACACGATCAGACAGAATGCACAAACTCCGTGCAGACAGCACCCGTAGACTGGACTGAGCCTGAGTTTCTGGTGCTGTATGGCAGCAACTACCACTGCGCCACCTTAGTTAGTTAAAATGCACAAAGAACAAAAGTCATGTCTTTCCACACTTAGTACCAAGCTACCAGTATTTATTTCTACTTTCACAGTGCTGGAGAAAGATATCTTACCCATAAGTTTAATTATCCCAGCATGTATGTCGTGATACCGGCTGCATAAAAGCGGCTCCCTGTACTGGCTGTAGTGCTTTGCCATAGTTTCAAACAGAATTCTTTTGTAGGTCTCTGCAGCATCAACGTCCTTCGTGGTTTGAGATAACAGCTCACTCGCGTGCACAACCAACTGGTCCGGGCAAATATCCAGGCAATCCATAGCAGCCAACAGCCACTCATCAGTACTGTAGAGGCCAATGAAAGCACAAAGGAGAAACTGAGCGAGTGCAAATCAGGTGCATGTTGAGCACAATGAATCTTTCTAGCCTGACAAAGCCACCAATGGTTCTTTGAAATTTACAGGATTAACCCTTCATCCAGCAAGTTGCATTAAGCTCGTGTTTTAGTTTAGTTTAGGGACACTGAGTAAAAATATGCCCTTGGCCCACCAAGTCTACTCCGACCCATACACTAGTTGCATCCTACACACTAGGGACAATTTACAGAGGCCAATTAACCTACAAACCTACGTCTTTGGAACGTGGGAAGAAACCGAAGCACTTGGAGAAAACGGGGAGAACGTACTTACAGCTGTACTGAAAACCTATTGCTGCACCACTGTGCCGGCCTAAATAAGGTTATATGACTTCTAAAGAAGTTCTAAAGAGTCCCTCTGGATTGCCTGTTTTCACTTTAAGGGCTTTTTAATTCATTCACAAAACATGGACAATTCTAGCAATGCCAACATTTATGTCCCGTCCTTAAATCGACATAGGATCAGTAAAACAATGGAAGATGCATTCAAAGTCAAATGGTATTCCTCCCAACCCAAACTCCATAAGATACAAGACATGAAAGAAAGTCCAGACATCCTCTATACTGAGAACCAGAGGACATAGTTTATAACGAGGGGCTTTACTCGGAAACCAAGGGGCAACTTTTTCACACAGAGAATGGTGGTTATATGGAACGGGTTGCCAGGGGAAGTAGTTGAAGGAGGTACTATAATAACATTTAAACGATATTTAGTCAGGTACATGGATAGGAAAGATTTAGAGAGATATGGGCCAAAAGAAGGAAGGTGGGGCATTTAGGGGCACCTTGGTCGGCACAAGCAAGTCGAACTGAAGGGCCTGTTGGTTGCTGTATGACTATGACATCTCTTAAATATAGTCCTGCTGAACACTATAAAGTGGATGCCTATTTTATGGATGAGATGTCAGGCACAATGGCTTCAGGGCATGTTAGTTCTGGGTTGACAATTAAAGCCACACTATGATTTACATTTTTTTTTTTTAATTAAAGAGATTTTTAGTTCAGAGATACAGCGCGGAAACAGGTCCTTCGGCCCACCAAGTCCACGCCGCCCAGCGATCATCCCGTACACTAACCTACACATATGATGGACAATTTTACAACAATTTAATAAATGCACACAAACAGTTAGGGCATTTATCCTTCAGTCTTTTGGGAAAGACAATTTTTCCACTTGTTGGGTTTTCACAAAAAACTGGAGGGCCACGCATGATTTTCTTCTCCTTACCCAATGCAGGATTTAATTTGCCTTACATGCAATGGAAACAAGGTTCATTCTGGAATGCCCTACCTCAGGGTGAAGATGGAAAGATCTGAAGATGTGCAAAATCCAAAGACATGCAGGTTAATTGCCGTTTGTTAATTGCAAATTGTGTGATGGGTGATGCTAGTGAAAGGGGAGATCGAAGGGCTGGTGATGCTAGTGAAAGGGGAGATCGAAGGGCTTGTTTCCACGCTGTATGTCTAAAGTCTAAAAGGGGAGGGAGCAAGTGACTAAGTGGGAGACACAAGAGACGATTTGCCTATCCTGCACACATTTCTAAGGAAATTATTCAAAATATGCAACACTTCAGAGTTTTGTCACTTTCATAAATGGAGAAAACAGGTGTGATTTCAATTTAATTTTCATTATTCTTTACAAAGCATTCTTTAATTTTCACTATTCCTTGAAGATACTATTCAGTCAAGTGTTTCTGGCCACAAATCAATGCACCTAAAATGTTGCTTATTGCAAAATAATGATGAAAAGTTATCAGAAAATACTAACTAAGGTAGATTTAGGCTCTTAGAAACCTCTCGATCCAGGAACGTGTTGGAGATAACAAGGTCAGAATGCCGATTGATATGAACTGCTCCTCTTCGTTCCACCTTCACGGGGGGTTGCAGAATGCTGTCCAGGATGGGAAGGTGAATTAAATGCAGCAGCTGCAATAAAGTCGCCTGCTTCCAAATATCCTCAACAACTATTTTGGAGCAAGTCAGATGCATGGTTGAAAGTAGAAGCATAGTAGAAACATAGTTAGTGTTTGCATGTAGAAACACAGAATTGCAGATGCTGGTTAATACACAAAAGGGCATAAAGTACTGGAGTAATTCAGCGGGTCAGGTAGCATCTTTGGAGAACATGGATAGGTGACATCTCGGGTTGAGACCCTTCTTCAGGCGTCTTAGATAGGATTGATCTATTTTCAGCAGAATTTAGTCAAACAGAATTCTCAAAGGACATGACAGCATAGATGCCAAGAGGAATAGAAATCATGGGCACAGAGTAAACCATTTCAGACTGAATTGGCCAAAAAGGGAAAATAAGAGTCTTGATCTAAAATGTGACCTATCCAAGTTTCCAGAAATGCTGCCTGATCTACTGAGTTACTCCAGCACTTTGTGTCCATTAGTCTTTGCATGCTCGGTTATAAAAACGTACATATCCCATACATTTATCATTGCATGCAATCTGCATTTCAAAATATAACATTCAGTTTATGCGTTAATTTCTTAACGTGCAGAGTGGTAGAAATTCAAGTTAGGTGCTGTGTTTGTCTACATTACAACAGTGACAATGTAAGAAAAAGTATTTAATAGGCTGTACAGTGTCAATGGCAAAGTGTCATTGCTATTGGAATTTCAGAGTGAAAGCAGTTAATAGTTTGAAAAAGGATCAGTGGGTCAGACCAGACTTGGATGCACAGGATCAGGCATAAATCTAACCCCGACTCTTAAACAAATCCCTCATTCCAGAAAGCCTTTAGAGGGCATTACTGATAATGATATTAATTGTGGTGAGTTAGGTACCAGCATTTTACCACCAACAGTGGGTTAATTGCCACAATTTGCTAGTTCAAGAGAACCCTTTGAGGAATAGGTTTGAGAGCAGTTGATTAGCTCAGTTTAGTTTATCGTCACATGTACCGAGGTTCAGTGAAAAGCTTTATGTTTTACCGAGCTTTATGTTTTACCACGTGTACCGAAATGCAGTGAAAAGCTTTATCCAGTCAGCGGAAAGATGAAACAGGATTACAATCAAGCTGTCCACAGTGTTCAGCTACAGGATAAAGGGAATAACGTCTGGTGCAAGATAAAGTCCAGTAAAGTCCGATTAAGGATAGTTAAAGAAGTAGATGGTAGGACCACTCTCTAGTTGGTAATAGGATGGTTCAGTTGCCTGATAACACCTAGGAAGAAACGATCCCTGAAGCTGGAGATGTGGTTTTCACACTTCTGTACCTCTTGCCTGAAGGAGAGGGGAGAAGAGGGTGTGACAGGGGCGAGACATCTCCCTGATTACCAGTATCCAGCAGCTACTAGTGATACTCAAACCTAATCCAATTCCTAGGCCTAGAATAACAAACACAATACCATTGTTCACCTCATCTGCCGCACAACCAGATAGCTGGCGTGGAAAACAGGCTAAAACTCAACGTTTCTGAGATTGTGCCAAGGAATATCCTTAAAGCAGAAAGCAGACTATCTTTGCACCCCGAGAATATAATGTAAAAAGATTAACAGCACTCACCTGAGTGTCATTGAACATGTAATTTGAAGCTATTTCTTAACCACACAGACAAGCTCATCCTCAGGACTCCCCCATCACCTTCACTCAGTCACCCACTCATAAGAACTGGAGCATAGACTGGATATCGGGAATGGTGCCATAATGTGGCACCTCTTGCATGCGAGCTCAGTAGACTATTTCTGGATAATTGCTAGTCAGGGATGGTATGGCAATATTCTACTGGGCTGTTTGTAAGAAAATAATTTCACTGTGCGTTGAGGTCTTGCCTATATTAAGTAATAAATGTAGCCACAACAGGTATGGAAGGTGGCAGTGGAAGACAATCATACTTCCCTACAGCCATTAGGCAAATAAACACTACAACCTCCAGATAAGCTCTGTTGTATAGACGGGGTGTGTTTTTGTGTCTTTTTGCACTATTATTGGTCAGTGCGTAAATGTGCAACTTTTTTCCGTTTATTATATTGTTGATAGAGTACTATGTTTACATATTCTGTTGGGCTGCTACAAGTAAAGAAATAATTGTTCTGTTTGGGACATTTGACAATAAAACACTCTTGATATTCCTCAGCATGCCCTTTATCCCCTTCTTTCCCTATCCTGATCACTGAATATCAATCGCATTGATGAATTCTCCAAATCCAGTTGCAGGAGAATTGATGCCAGTGGCCAGGAGATGCTAAAAGGAAGGTAATGAGAATCAATGGTGAAATGAGTGCTCAGGCTCAGTGTCGGCTGAGATCCACATTAATCAAATTAATGCAAAAATAAGGATTGGAGGCTTACAAGCTTCCTGCTGACTTGAAAACCTGAGCAAATGTACATAAAACCAGACATATATTCCAATGCGCCCACCGAGTCTGCTCCGACCAGCAATCCCCGTACATTAACACTATCCTACACACTAGGGACAATTCACATTTACAGTTTTTACCGAAGCTAATTAACCTACAAACCTGCATATCTTTGGCGTGTGCGAGGAAACCGGAACACCCAGGCGGTCAGAGGGATAACGTACAAACTCCGTACAGACAGAATTTATAACAAGTTTTCATTTAAGAAAGTTTCATTACATCATTGACAAAGCACAACAAAAGGCAAGCATTAAGGAAAATGAAAAACCTGTGTGCATTTGCCGATGTGGTCATAATTATTTTTATTATGCACGTTTACCTTTCTTAGGCAGCAGGCTGGTTGGTGCTTTTATTTTTAGGTTTGTGGGTAGTGATGGACGAAGGCTGATTGATTGCAAAACTTCTTCAATTCTTTTCTCACAGGCTTCCAAGGCAATGGGATTTTCAAAGATTATTTTATCTGGTCTGTTTAAAGAAAGAAAAAAATATCCAGTCTGTTGAAAGAAAAATTATATCTGTTGCACATTTGGTTAACCCTTTTTTTGAAAATAAAGACATTGAATACATTCTCAACATTGCTCATTTCTGATAGATATATATTTTTAAAATCACATAGCTAGTCATATGAAACTGATGGCACTGAACTAGCTATTTTGTGAAACAGCACCTCTGTCTAGAGGTTGAGACAGATCTTTGCTGTTTTTAGACAAATAGTCTAGAGAATGTCTGTGTGGAGTATGCATGTTCTACCTGTGACCATGAGGGCAGCACAGTGGTTGGAGCTGCTGCCTCATAGCACCAGAAACCAAGGTTCAATCCATACTATGTGGCCTTAGAATCATAGAAAATAGGTGCAGGAGTAGGCCATTTGGCCCTTCGAGCCTGCACCGCCATTCAATATGATCATGGCTGATCATCCAACTCAGTATCCTGTACCTGCCTTCTCTCCATACCCCTGATCCCTTTAGCCACAAGGGCCACATCTAACTCCCTCTTAAAGATAGCCAATGAACTGGCCTCAACTACCTTCTGTGGCAGAGAATTCCACAGACTCACCACTCTCTGTGTGAAAAAAGATCTTCTCATCTCGGTCCTAAAAGACTTCCCCCTTATCCTTAAACTGTGACACCTTGTTCTGGAGTTCCCCAACATTGGGAACAATCTTCCTGCATCTAGTCTGTCCAACCCCTTAAGAATTTTGTAAGCCTCTATAAGATCCCCCCCGCAATCTCCTAAATTCCAGCGAGTACAAGCCGAGTCTATCCAGTCTTTCTTCATATGGATGTCCTGCCATCCCAGGAATCAGTCTGGTGAACCTTCTCTGTACTCCCTCTATGGCAAGAAAGTCTTTCCTCAGATCAGGAGACCAAAACTGTATGCAATACTCCAGGTGTGGCCTCACCAAGACCCTGTACAACTGTAGTAGAACCTCCCTGCTCTTGTACTCAAATCCTTTTGCTATGAATGCCAACATACCATTTGCTTTCTTCACAGCCTGCTGCACCTGCATGCCTACTTTCAATGACTGGTGTACTATGACACCCAGGTCTCGTTGCATCTCCCCTTTTCCTAATCGGCCACCATTCAGATAATAATCTACCCTCCTGTTTTTGCCGCCAAAGTGGATAACCTCACATTTATCCACATTATACTGCATCTGCCATGCATTTGCCCACTCACCCAACCTATCCAAGTCACCTTGCAGCCTCCTAGCATCCTCACAGCTAACACTGCCCCCCAGCTTCGTGTCATCCACAAACTTGGAAATGTTGCATTCAATTCCCTCATCCAGATCATTAATATATATTGTAAATAGCTGGGGTCCCAGCACTGAGCCTTGCGGTACCCCACTAGTCACTGCCTGCCATTCTGAAAATGACCTGTTTACTCCTACTCTTTGCTTCCTGTCTGCCAGCCAGTTCTCTAGCCACATCAATACTGAACCCACAATACCGTGTGCTTTAAGTTTGTATGCTAATCTCTTATGTGGGACCTTGTCGAAAGCCTTCTGAAAGTCAAGATATAACACATCCACAGGTTCTCCCTTATCCACTCTACTAGTTACATCCTCAAAAAAGCTATAAGATTCGTCAGACATGATTTACCTTTCATAAATCCATGCTGACTTTGTCCAATGATTTCACCACTTTCCAAATGTGCTGCTATCCCATCCTTAATAACCGACTCCAGCATTTTCCCCATTACCGATGTTAGACTAATTGGTCTGTAATTCCCCGTTTTCTGTCTCCCTTCCTTTTTAAAAACTGGGGTTACATTAGCTACCCTCCAATCCTCAGGAACAACTCCAGAATCTAAAGAGTTTTGAAAAATTATCATTAATGCATCCACTATTTCTGGGGCTACTTCCTTAAGTACTCTGGGATGCAGCCTATCTGACCCTGGGGATTTATCGGCCTTTAATCCATTCAATTTACCTAACACCACTTCCTGGCTCATACCCTCAAAGTTACCTTTCTTTAAGTTCAGAACCCTTGTTTCTAAATTAACAATGTCACTCTCCATCCTAATGAAGAACTCAACCATATTATGGTCACTCTTGCCCTTGGGTTTCCTCCAGGTGCTTCGGTTTCCTCTCTTATCCCAGATGTGTAGATTTACTCCAGCACCGAGCTACTCCAGCACACTGTGTCCATCTTGGGTTTTGTAGGTTAATTGGCATCTAAATTACGGAGTGTGTACAGAGTGGGATAACAGAACTAGTGTGAGCGGGAGGTCTATGGTCAGAGTCAACTCGATGGGTCAAACGGCCCGTTTCCATGCTGTATCTCTAAACTAATCTCTGAACCACAGGGGTTTATTTGCTTGTGGATCCATGGCCAGGGCACAATGGCAAATGATGGGAAGACCACAAAATGACATATAAACATTCCAGGTCAATATTCTTGTGTGGGGCAGATCAGTGAGGCCACTTTGTTTTGGGCTGTAAATTCTCTGATCATTCTGTATTCTGCACAAAGAAGCTCCCTAACTTAGCTGAGAAAGAGAAAACAGTGCTAAAATAATAATTAAAAATACAACAAATCCCATATGTTTTCTTACTATTTTTCAGCCTGTTATAGAGGGCAGGGGCAATGTGAGCTGTAGATTCCTGAACAAACCCACAGCTAAAAGAACAAGAATTCTATGTGTGGCATTCACATCATATTTTTCCATCCAAGTTTATCCGTTTCAGGGAGAGGAATAAAGTTAAATTGTTATATTCAAACCAAAGCAACGTCAACAATGCGATGGAGAACAAAGAAGGACCCGGTGTGGTGGGGCCGCCAAGAACTAAGGGGGACCCGTTGGGGAGGACGAAGGCGGCATGAGTACTTTTAGTTACTTTCTCGGCACCTTTGTGGCGACTCTTTTGTGTACATTGAATGCAAAAAAAATGTTCACTGCACTTATCTAGGTACAAGTGACAATAAAGTATCATCACCTTATCCAAGGGACTGAGGGTTGGGTTGGTAATGGAACTGATATTTCAAAATAACTAAAATTCAAATTCAGAAACATCAGTCTCAAGAAGGGTCCTGACCTGAAATGTCGCCTATCCATGTACTCCAGAAGTGCTGACTTACTTACCAGCGTCTGCAATTCAGCGTGTCTAAAATTCTAACATAACAGTTCCAAAGATTCACTTTAATTTCCTTTGGAAACAAAAGGAATCTGATAGAAAAACCCATATGGTCTCGGTGCGAGAACCTGACTGAAGCCTGAATAAAGGGATGAAGAATTATACATAACAAATCATGGATATATCTCCAATGATGGATAACCTGTTAAACTCCACTCTTTTTTAATTTTTTTTTGACTTTCTATTTTTAGTTTATTTTTCTCTTTCTTTTCCTATCTGCAATAAAAACAAAAAAATGTATAGAAATACAAAGACATAACTGTTAATAATAATATTAAGAATGTATGTGACAAGTATATTCTTTTAATATGTACTTACGTCTAATAAAAATATTTAACTGAAAAACCCATATGGCCCATTAATGAATTTCGGTAAAACGAAACCAGCCAAGGCAGTTGACCGTACATTTGATTCAAGACCAAGTCGAACTGCTCTCCACAACTGATTTAGATGAGGATGCAAAGTGCTGGAGTAACTCAGCGGGTTAGGCAGCATCTCTAGAGGATAGGTGACGATTCGGTGTTGGGCTGACGTAGATGAGTGTAAACTTAAGGCCCTGTCCCACAATGCAAGTTTACCCAAGAGCTCTCCCGAGTTTTAAAAAAAAAATCAAACTTGTGGTAAGTACGTAGAATGTACGTAGCGGGTACGTCGAAGCTCGTAGCGGCTCGTAATGCTAACGGCAGGTACTCAGGAAACGCGTGAAGTTATTTCAACAGTGTGAAACATTTCCAAGAGTAAGAAAATACTCGTGATGAAGTACCACGAGTTTGATTTTTTTTTAAACTCGGGAGAACTCTTGGGTAAACTCACATTGTGGGACAGGGGCTTAGGAACATTGACCTCGTTTGCAATGTCAAAGCCAGAGAAAGGAACGGAATCTTACTTGGGACTCGTCTTCCTTGGCACCAGTCTATCTTGATGAAACAAATTCTTCCTTCCCAGTTCCTGTCCTGAGGGAACACCATCGTCCACAAACCTGTAGAGATTACTACTGCGGTCCTCAAACATCGTCTGTTGTTCTTTGCTAAAGAGTCTTGTGCTAACGGGCTCGAACACTCTGTGGTCCATCAGTGCTTGGCAGAGACGAGCTGCTTTCAGACGCGAAACGTCGCTGTTGGCGAAGTACACATTCTGCATGAGGTGACTGAGGACCACGTCAACCGCAGCGGCACCGGTGAAGCAGCTGTCGTGGGTTCTCCACAAGCGTCGGTACTGCCTCACCTCCACCTGCAACTGCAGGGCATGGATAATGTTGTTCCAGAGCTGAGTTGCATGGAAAGGTTCCAAGTGCGCTACAAAAATAATAAAAACATCACAATGTATTAAATGTATATTTGTATCGCTTCTATAACATCCCATCAGGGAAATTGAAAGTTTGCACTTCAACGTTAGACTTAGTTATTGTCATGAGGTACAGTGACTGTTTCGTGCTATTTAGTCAACAAAAAGACAATACATGATTACAATCGAGCCATCCACAGTGTGCAGATATAGGATAAAGGGTATAACGTTTAGTGCAAGACAAAGTCCAGTAAAGTCCGATTAGATGTGTTTAGAGATCCAGTGCGGAAATAGGCCCTCCGGCCCACTGAGTCTGCGCCAACCAGTGATCACCCCGTGCACGAGCACTAACCTGCACGTTAGGGACAATTTATAATTTTTACTGTAGCCAATTAACCTACAAACCTGTACATCTTTGGAGTGTGGAAGCAAACCAGAGAACCCAGGGAAAATACACACGGTCATGGAGAGAACGTACAAACTCCATACAGACAGCACCCATGGTCAGGATTGAACCTGGGTCTTGGGCATTGTGAAGTAGCAACTCTACCTGCCACCGTGCTGCCCCTTTTTTGTTACACGTTATCCAGTCAGCAAAAAGAATATACATGATTACAATCAAGCCACCCAAGGTCTATATACATACAGAATAAAGGGAATAATGTTTAGTGCAACATAAAGGTCCATAATGTCTGATCAAAGATAGTCCGAGGGTCTCCAATGAGGTAGATGGGAGGTCAGAACATTGGCCAATACAACTCACCTTCAGTATGCAGGCAGCTGATGGAATTGGGGGGGGGGGGGGGGGGGGGGGGGTGGAAGCAAATGGGAATGGAGAGAATATAATGGTATTATTTAACCTTGTGATGGTAAATGGGCGCCAGATAGCCAGCACAGATTTGTTGGGTCAAAGAATCTGACTACTTCAAAGTTATTTTGCAACTTCCTTTCATTTTCCTGCCTGTTCTTACCATGTGAACAGGGAAACCTACAAGCAATCAAAGTTACCTACCCTGTATTTCCGTTTCCCTAACCTCTGTCAGTGAGAAATGCAAGTGCACCCATGTCTTGTGGCTCAGGCTTTCCCTCCACGCCACACTCACCATCCTGATCTGGCTGTACTTGTGCCTTGAACAATGTCACATCAACATCACTAAAGCAACAACATTCAGAGATAAGAGCTGCAGATCAGTGTTGGTAATTCATCGTGTAATAAAAAGGAAATGCTGGTGCTGGTTTATACCAATTATACAATTGGCAGTTCATAATTTCTATTAGGCAATAAACACTTTCTTGCCTTCCATACCTTTATCCAGAGAAGAAATGACACAGACATTGTGGGCTGAACACCCTGCTCATGTGCTGCATTGTTCTATAAGATGGTGATGGGCTTTCTATTTTGCTCTCTGTGAGCTGAACATATTCCCTAACTATTTGCAAAGGAGATGCAAGGATTTTGGCCAGAAAACAAAGCAAGCAGTATGCTAACTGGTAGGATTATTTTGTTCCCATGTGGTGCAACAAGCTAAAAATACGATATATATGCAAACTTTGAAATCAATTAGATGCTAACCACTAAATGCATTATCAACCTTTGCAAATCAAGTCTGGCCATGAAAGCATAGTCAGCTTATCCACAATTTTTTTAAAGAGTTACAGTAATGCCAATGTAGGCAGATGATTTTAATTAGAATCTGGAAATTCTAAGTGAGCTTCAACAATTTGAAAGGTGAAATAGGAAACCATAAAACTGAATTGTATAAACTGTGTGAAGTGGTTTTCAGTTTCAGTTACCTAACCACGTGCACATGGTTCTCAAAAATGTAATTATGGCTATTAGAAGATACTCTGAAAAGTATACACATTATACCAAAACACCTTGTGATTTACTCCACATTTATTTTTCCAATAACTTTAAGACATTTGGACAGCTATATAGATAGGAAAGGTTTAGAGGGTTATGAGAAATGCGAGTAGCTTAGATGAGGCATCTTGGTCGGCATGGAAGAGTTGGCAGGAGTCTGTTTCCATGCTATATGTCTAAATCAAGAAATGCAAGATTATAAAAAATAATTATGTGTTGAGTGGTTTTAATTTTTTCTAATGGAAGACCAACTACCTTATGTGTATGGGTAGGAAATGCAGGTTTGATTTATGCCCGAAGATGGATACAAAGTGCTGGAGTAACTGAGCGGGTCAGGTAACATCTTTAGAGAACATGGATAGGGAACTTTTTGGGTCAGGACCCGTTCTTCAGACTGAAAAGATGCATCACAGCATGGTTTGGGAACAGCTCCATCCAAGACCCCAAGAAATTGCAGAGAGTTGCGAACATAGTTCAGTCCATTGACCTTCCTTCCATTGACTCCATCTACACCACGCTGCCTCAGCAAGGCCACCAGCATTATCAACGTCGAGTCTCAAGCTGGCCATTCCCACTTTTCCACTCTCCCATCAGGAAAGTGGTACAGAGGTTTGAAAACGTATACCTCCAGATTCAGGGACACTTTCTTCCCAGCTGTTATCAGACAACTGAACTGTCCTCTCACCAACTAGCGAATGGTCCTGACCTCCAATCTACCTCATGGGAGACCCTCACACTGTTCTTAATAGGGCTTTACCTTACACTAAATGTTACTCACTTTATCTGTACGCTGACGGCTTGACTGTAATCAGTATAGTCTTTTCGCTGACTGGATAGCAAGCAACAAAAAAAGCATTTCACTGTGCCTTGGTATGCGTGACAATAATAATAAACTAAACTAAGTGCAGGTAAGGCAGGTAACAGTTTGAGCAAGTGACATATATTATGGTTGCAATTCACCGGGGAACCTGGGTTGGTTCAGGAGAACTTTCTTCACAGGAACTGGCAATAGAAGGTGAAAGGAGAGCAGGAGTTAGAAGAGAGTTCGTCAACAAAAATGGGAGTGTGATCGCATTTCACTGAGTTAAAAGGGAAAGTACAAAGCAGTCAACTATGAAGGGAAAAGTATTAGAGCTTGTGCAACTTGGAGAGAAGCAGTATCCATTTAAAAAGGTTTAAGCAGCAACAGTAGTTTAAATTGCTGTGCCAAGTTTACGATATTGGACCAAGCTGTTCTGTTCAAACAAAAGAGTACTTTGGGGAATGTCAGGAGAGTATATTTGCCAAGAATCAATCTGCTTGAAACACTACGCCATGAAAACAATTGCCTAGTTTCCAAGAAAAATCAAGGTTCCTGAAGCACAAGGATTTCAAGTAAACCCAGTCCATTAATTTAAGTATTTCTTAGTACTGCAATTTATTTTCCCTAATTACATATGCCAGTCTCAAAATAACAGTGGTTGACTATTCAGGACAGAGATGAGAAGAATCATCTTCATACAAAAAGTAATGTTAGTGGAATTAATTACAGAGAAGACTGCCGAAGCTCAGCGATTGGATATGTTCAAGATTCACATCGATAGACGTTTATATAATGAGAATCAAGGGTTAGTGAATTAAGTAGCAGTTCTATAAAAAAGGCTGATACAAACATTGAATTGTGAAACAGGCAGGAAAGGCTCCTGTTTCTAATTCTTATGTTCTTACTGCCAGGAGTTAGATGGAAGAAATCCCTGTGCAAAGAGAATTACATGGCTGACAGATGTACTAAGCTCTGGTTAATAGTGGCACAGCTGGTAAAGCTGCTGTCTCACAGCACCAGAGACCCAGGTTAAATCCTGACCTCAGGTGCTGTCTATGTGGAGGTTACATATTCTCGTTGTGACCGTGCGGGATCCTCCCGGATATGTGGATTTGTAGGTTAATTGGCTTCTGTAAATTGGCCCTAGAGTGAAGGGAGTGGATGAGAAAGTTGGATAACATACAACTAGTGTGAACAGATGATCGATGGTCAACGTGGACTCAGTGGGCCAAAGGCCTGTTTCCATGCTATATCTCGAAACAAAAACAAACCCTTCAGCTCCTATTTTAACTGCCTAAGACTAGCTCAGATCAGCAATGGCTTAATGTTGAGAGATCCTCATGTTATTTTCAAATCCATCACCACAATATCATTCCCTCTCTGTAAAGACCTTCATCCTTACAAACATCCTAATTGCATCCTTGTGATAATCCTTGATTTTAAATCATAACTTGATTTTAAATAATAACTATTAGAGAAAGGAAAGTTTGTTTTCAGAACAGGACACTGGAGTTGTAAGAATATCAGATACACATTTTGTTCATTATTCTTAAAATTCAGTCCGGAAGTTCAAAAAATAAAGCTCCAAGAAATAATGGACTCTTCCAAGGTATCCTGTTTTCTGAAACTGGAGTGAAGAATAGTAAACCCAGTAATTCAACACGATTCCAATCCAGGGCAGCTAACCAGACACGTCACCTGCCACCTTAGATGAGAAATGTGGCAGGAGGGATTTGGATGGGAATGATCAGGTGTTCACCATATGGAAATTAATAACACATCAAAGCAACGCCCAGAATGGTCAAAATGCTGCCACAAGAAATTTCAGACGCTGGTTTACACAAAAAGACACAAAGTACTGGAGTAACTCAGTGGGTCAGGCAGCGTCTCTAAAATCAAATCGGGACCCTTCAAACTGAAGAGCACAAACTTCTTGCAGAGGGGGGGTGAATGTATGGAATTCTCCAAGTCTATATCATCCCATCCTCCCCCTCCCCTCATACCCTTCTCCCACCGCCCCTTTCTCCCCATTCTCCTCTGACTCCTGTACACATCCTCACTGCCCTGTCCCTCACGAAACGTACTCCCAACTCTCTCCCTCACACTCCCTTCACCTTAAGCACTCTTCCCTAGCTTCTCCTCGCACCCTCTATCTATCCTTACACTCATCTCCCTCACCCCCATTATTCCCCTCACCAGGCCCTCTCCCCTCCTCCTCTTCCTCCTCCTCACCCCATCCATCACCGTCAGCATCCTAACCTCATCTTCACTCACTGCACACCATTCTCACTCACACCCATATCCTCCCTCTCTTCCCAGGTGTCGGCCGCCGGTACCTCTCAGTCTCAAGGACCTGCCGCTGTCCAACCGTCGAAAGCGCGGAGTCAAATTCACCGCCATCGCCGCCTCCCGCCCTACGTCATCAGACTCCGCCTCCCTCTACGTCATCAGACCCACCTCCCTCTACGTCATCAGACCCCGCCTCCCGCCATACGTCACCAGACCCCGCCTCCCTGTACTTCATCAGACCCCGCCCCCACCCCGTAAGTCTCCAGGACCACGCCTCCCGCCCTACGTCATCAGACCCCACCTCGTTTCGTTCGCGTCACCAAGTCCCGCCCAGTTTTGAGTGACAGCTGGGCTTTGGATAGAACAATGAAATTCTGACTTGCTGCAGCACAACAGTGGAAACAACATGATAAACGAAAGAAAAAAAATCAGTGTGTTTTTATACACATACTCACAAGTACGGACACATATATATATATGTATATATATACACACACATACTCAAAAAAAAACCAATAGTAGTGCAATAATAATAATAATAATAATAATCTATAGTAGTTGAGTGTTTAATAGCCTGATGTTTGTAGGGAAGAAGCTGGTCCTGAACCTGGACGTTACAGTTTTCAGGCTCCTGTACCTGAAGGAACTGCAGATGCTGGTTTAAACCAAAGATAGATACAAAAGGCTGGAGTGACTCAGCGAGACAGGCAGCATCTCGGAATGGGCGACGTTTAGGGTTGAGACCCAAAACGTCACCCATTCCTTCTCTCCAGAGATGCTATTTGAACTAGATTGGATGCATTTTCTCCAATACAACTTTGACTCCAATTCAGAAGTATTTAATGGCTGCAAACTGCTTTGGAAAAAATGGAGTTGTGAAGTGTTGAATGAATACTGTGTTTTACAATGTCCGCTCCTCTATTTCTCGCATTTTGGTCATCACACAACACAGTCACTCCTCAAATCTCAGCCATGCCTTTCATTTCTAATTTCCACCTCACTCCAGCTTCTTTAAAATGCTCCTTTAAACTTCGACTAAGATTCAATGGTTCAATAGTTCTTGGGTACACAAAAAGCTGGAGAAACTCAGCGGGTGCAGCAGCATCTAAGGAGCGAAGGAGATAGGCGACGTTTCGGGTCGAGACCCTTCTTCAGACCGTTCAATAGTTCTTTATTGTCGCATGTACAGAAACACAGTGAAACTATTTATTTTGCATACAGTTCAGTAAAGTATTACTATATGTGCGCACAATCATTTCAAAGTGAATTGAAATAGTCCACCAAGCATATGCAAGAGACGCCAGGTTTTGGCGCCATTTTTAAATTCCAAGCTGCAGCTGGCCATAAAGGCCTGTTATCCTGGTGGTGTTGCAGGGTTGGCCTAGCCAAGTGAAGGTGTAGTCGTCCTCCACCGTTGCTCCACGCCACTGAGGGCCACGTCCAGACTGCGCGCTTGGTCTCTTGGAGCGCCGCCCGATCCAGGCAAGCCCCATGCTGCTACAGGGCCTCCACCCGTCGCCTCGATTCTTATCATCCAGTGAACCATCGTCCCTCTCCTTGCCAAGCCACCATGCTGCCCTTTTGCCCCGGGGGCATTTCACACAGCCACCTTGAGGGTCACGAAAGGTAAGACCTTGGTTCCTCTCACCGGCCCTGTGTACTTTGCGTCCACTTCCACCATCTTGACTCTCTGTTTCTCCAGTCCTCGGGGACAGGCAGGGTCCGGGCTTGGCGGATTCCTTCACAATGACGGACTTCTTTTGGTCTCAGCTCAAAATCGGTTCGTGGTGACACAGGGCATGCAACTATCTTCAGGGTGCTCCATAAATGCTTTTGTAAGATTATACTCTTCAAAATATGTATCCCTATTTGAGGCAAAGACCTTCGACTTTCAGAACTGCTGAAGCTTTAAAAGTGCAATTCCAGGTGAGTTACAATGGAAAATCACCAATCTGTTTCTCACCACATGATGAATGCGAAGAGTTTGGAGAGGGTGCAGAAGAGGTTCCCCAGGGTGTTACTTGGATAAGAGGGTATTAGCTACGAGGAGTGAAAACCTGGATTGTTTTCCCGGGAGCATCAGAGGATGAGAGGAGACCTGATATTCCTCATAAGTTTCCTGACCTGCTGAGCATTTCCAGAATACTCTGCTTTTATTTTACTAAAGGATCAACGGAATTCTTTCCAGTTCTTCCAGAGATTTAACATTTTCTCAAAGGAGAATGCAACTAAGAACAGGCTAATGTTTGAATTAATTGAATCCAAATTTAATGAATTATTGAAATAAATATACAGAAGGATTAACAAAAGAACCGGGTGCCTGTTAGTAAACAGTGACAACCTTCCATTCAATAGCGCATAGACTTTAATTCAAAATAAATTAAATGGCTAATTTAACCTTCATGGCTTTTGCTTACATTTTTGTTCCAGACATATTTATTGTTTATGTAAATTTTAAAGCTCTGTGAAAGAATGCATACACCAGGTCACTGAATTGGGAATGACCTGGATAAGCTTGGAGCTTTTACCTTGGAGTGAAGGAGGCTGAGGGGTGACCTTATAGAGGTATGTAAAATCTTGAGGGGTATGGAGAAGATGAATGGTCACAGTCATTTTCCCAGAGTATGGGGGTGCAAAAACCAGAGGGCACAGACTGCGGAAGATTTAATAGGCATCTGAGAGGTAACCTTTTTGGAAGGAGCTGCTAGAGGAACTAATTGAGGCAGGTACTATAACAATATTTAAAAGGCATTTGGTTGGATAAGAAACGTTGCTCAAGTAGGCAACTTGGTCAGCAGGGGCAAGTTGGTCCGAAGGGTCTGTTTGCATGTTATATAACTCCATAACTATGAAATAGAGGCAAGGTTGCTGAATTTATTTCAGGTGGTAAATTTCAAGATACAATGGCATTAAGGGGTGTGAAATAAAAGGAGACTATGACTTTGAGGTAGATGTTCACCATCATTGCTTTGAGTATCCGAGGCACCGATATTAGGGTGACATAGTGGCGCAGCATTAGAGGTGCTGCCTTACAGCATCAGAGACCTGGTTCTAACCTGAGGTAGACATAAATTGCTGTAGTAATTCAGCGGGCCAGGCAGCATTGCTGGAGAGAAGGTATGCATGATGTTTTGGTTCGAGACCCTTCTTCAGACTGATGTCAGGGGAGTGGGCGGGACAGAGATAGAATGTAGTCGGAGACAGTAAGACTGGTGGGAGAACTGGGAAGGGGGTGGGGGTGGAGAGAGAGGGAAAGCAAGGGCTATTTGAAGTTAGAGAAGTCAATGTTCATACCGTTGGGGTGTAAGCTACCCAAGCAAAATATGAGGTGCATTTCCTTCCAATCTGCGCTGGGCCTCACTCTGACAATAGAGGAGGCACAGGACAGAAAGGTCAGATTGGGAATGGGAGGGGAAGTTAAAGTGCTGAGCAACTGGGAGATTAGGTAGGTTAAGGTGGACTAAGCAGAGGTGTTCAGCGAAACGATCACTGAGCCTGCGCTTGGTCTCGCTGATATACATGAGTTCACACCTGGAACAGCAGATACAGTAGAGGAGGAGGTGTGTGAACCTCTGCCTCACCTGAAAAAACTGTTGAGGTCCTTGGATGGAGTCGAGGGGGAGGTAAAGGGGCAAGTGTTGCATCTCGTGCGCTCCCAGGGGAAGGGACGAGTTGACAATAGACAATAGGTGCAGGAGTAGGCCATTTGGCCCTTTGAGCCAGCAACACCATTCAATGTAATCATGGATGATCATCCCCAATCAGTACCCCGTTCCTGCCTTCTCCCCATATCCCCTGACTCTGCTATTTTTAAGAGCCCTATCTAGCTCTCTCTTGAAAGCATCCAGAGAACCTGCCTCCACCGCCCTCTGAGACAGAAAATTCCACAGACTCACCACTCTCTGTGAGAAAAAGTGTTTCCTCGCTTCCGTTCTAAATGGCTTACTCCTTATTCTTAAACTGTGGCCCCTGGTTCTGGACTCCCCCAACATCGGGAACATGTTTCCTGCCTCTAGCATGTCCAAATCCTTAACAATCTTATATGTTTCAATGAGATATCCTCTCATCCTTCTAAACTCTCATCACATGACAGTCCCACCATCCCGGGAATTAACCTTGTTCCTACTCCCTCAATAGCAAGAATGTTCTTCCTCAAATTAGGGGACAAAAACTGCACACAATACTTCAGGTGTGGTCTCACTAGGCCTCTGTACAACTGCAGAAGGATCTCTTTGCTCCTATATTCGATTCCTCTTGTTATAAAGGCCAACATGCCATTCGCTATACCTGCATGCTTACTTTCATAGACTGATGTACAAGGACCCCCAGATCCCGTTGTACTTCCCCTTTTCCCAACAACGCCATTTAGATAGTATTGACGCCATTTAGATAGTAGATATTTAGATATTTTGAACAGGGAGTTGCGGAGGGAACGGTTTCTGCGGAAAGCAGAAAGGGGTGGAGATGGGAAGATGTGGCTAGTTGTGGGATCCAGTTGGAGGTTGTGAAAATGTCGGAGGATTATATGCTGTATGTGATGGCTGATGTGGTGGGAGGTGAAGGGGGACTCTGTCCTTGTTACAAATGGGGGGAGGGGGAGCAAGAGTGGAGCTGCGGGATATCGAGGAGACCCTAGTGAGAGCCTCATCTACAATGTCCCTGTTCCCTAAAGGATGAGGACATCTCCGATATCTATCCTGACTTTGGCTGCTGTCTGTATGGAGTTTTCACGTTATCCCTGTGACCGCGTGGGTTTCCTCCAACATCCCTCCAACACTTCGTGCCCTTTTCATAAGTTGATAAGTTATAGGAACAGGATTAGGCCATTTGGCCCATCAAGTCTACTCCACAATTAAATCATGGCTGATCTCTCTGTCCCTTTCAACCCCATTTCCCGGCCTTCTCCCCATAACCCCTGGCACCCGGACTAAACACGAATCAGTCAATCTCCACCTTTAAATTGTCCATTGACGGGCTTCACAGCCTTCTGTGGCAATGAATTGCACAGATTCACCACCCTTTTGGGTATGAACATTGAATTCTCCAATTTTGAGGGAACATACACCTCACCCCTTTTTTTCCCCCCCCCCCCCCCCTCTCTCCCCTTTGTCCCACTCTGATACACCCATTTATATACCCGCCCACCCCCACCATCCACCGACATTACTTCATGCTTCATAATTCGCAACCCTTCAATCCTTATCTCATATCTTATGTCTTTTCATCTTTGGCTTCTGACCAGACATTCTGCCTATCAGCCCCTCCATCCCCACACCCGTATCCACCTATCACTCACCAGTCTTTGTCTTGCCCCCACCTCTCTTCCAGCTTTCTCTCCCCCTCCACGTGTGAAGAAGGGTCCAAACTCAAAACGTCTCCAGAGATGCTCCCTGACCCGTTGAGTTACTCCAGTTTGTAGGAAGGAGCTGCAGGTGCCGGTTTAAACACAAAAAGATAGACGCAAGATGCTTCTTCAAACTGAAGAAGGATCTTCGACCCGAAACGTCACCCATTCCTTCTCTCTGTCCAGTACTTTGTGTCTATTTTTGGAAACTGGCATCCTTGTTCCTTGTTTCTAATTGTGCACTTTGCCTATTTAAGTGTCTGTCTAAATGCCTCCTCAAAAAAAAGGGATTGTGCCTGAAACCTTTTATCACTTTCCCTCTTTCCTGATTTTTCTACCCTCTTCTTAAGAACAAGCAGTGTAAATGCATGGGCAGATGTCTTGTTAAAGAAGGCATAAGGTATGCTTGCCTTCATCTGTCGAGGTATCGATTATAAGACTCAGGAAGTCATATTGCAGCTTTATAAAACTTTGGATAGGCTGCATTTGGAATATTGTGTGCAGTTCTGGTCATTCTGGATGTGGAGGCGTTGGATAGGGTGCAGATGAGGTTTACCAGGGTGCTGCCAAGATTAGAAGATATTATCTACAGGGAGAGGTTGAGCATACCTATCAATTGTCAGCAAAACAAGAAGTGCTGGAGGAACTCAGTGGGTTAGACAGCATCTGTGGAGGGTAATGGACAGATGATGTGTCAGGTCCTGACTCTCTCTTCCGCCCCTATTTCTCTTTTCCAGTTTTCTTCTCCCTTCTCCAAACAGTCTGAAGAAGGGTCCCGACCAGAAACACCATCTGCTCATTCCCTCCACAGATGTCAATAGTCAATAGTGGTTTTATTGTCACATATGTTCATTCTTAACACAGTGAAATTATTTTCCTTACAAACAGTCCAGCAGAGTGTCACCATTCCCTCGATCCCCGATTAGCAAGTGTACGGGACTGAGTCGCATGAAGGAGGTTCCATGTTCAAAGTTATAGTTCTTATGACTGGTGCCTGTACCAGGCAAGACCCTGTACCAGGGACAGGACCCGAAACGTCGTCTGTTCATTTCTCTCCTCAGATGCTGCCTGGCCCGCTGAGTTCCTCCAGCACTTTGTGTTTTGCTGGAAACATATCGCCTCTCTTTCATTGTCTTTGGGTCTAAGTCTGGAAACTGCCTCCCTGCCTGCACTGTGGGAGCACCTTCACCAGAAGGACTGCAGCATGTTAAGAATGTGGCTCACGACACCTTCCGTATGGGGATTACAGATGACAATAAACAGTGGCCTTGCCTATGACGGCCACAGTCTACAAATGAATAAAACATGTATTTATGAACACCGGTTAAGGCATAAACCTCAGAAAACGTCCTGTTACACAAATGAGGAATCTTCTTCGTTTTAATGCAAACCATTCTGAAGTAATTCTCAATGACGCTTTATGGACTAATTACTTTAAGCTTTTCACTTTTGGCATTTAGCTTCAAAGATATTTATGTGCTAATTATCTGGAAACTTACATGGTTTTGAACCTTTTTACTTGACCACAATTTCACAGCAATTACTGCTGAGGGTCACCCAGTGTGTATGGAACTAAGTTCTCTTTCAGGGATTTTCAAAGCAGTTTCAAGGCAATTTCACCAAGAATTTCAAAGGCGCTGTTGGAATAATTTAAACCAAGGACACTTGTTTCCTTGGGTGGCTGAGGATATTGAAGTGCCCCTCTAAACAAGAGAAACCCAATGATAAGCGCCTGTGTAATGCGAATAAAACAGATTATCTGGCCGCATTGGGTATCTCAAAGAGAGCTTCTTCCTCTGTTCGAAGTCTGAAGAAGAGCTCCGACCCGTCACCTATTCTTTTTCTCCAGAGATGCTCAGACCCAGAGTTACTCCAGCATTTTGTTCCTATCTTCAATGAGAACCTGCAGTGCCTTCCGACACATTCTTCCTCTGTTCGGTTGATTGATTGAAAGCTGCAGCATGGAAACAGGCCCGGTCACAGGGAAAACATGAAGAAGAATTAAACAATATTTTTCTCCCGGTCACACCTCCATCATAATTTCCCTTGCAATTGAAGAAGTTAATTAACAGCCATGTTAGTTATAATATAATGCTTAAAGAAAGTTTTCAACTTACTCAATCATCGATGGCTTATTGAAAGATACAGCATGGAAACAGCCCACCGAGTCCACGACAACTATCGATCACCCACTCACACTAGTTCTACATTATCCCACTTTCTCATCCACTCTCGATACACTGGGGGCAATTTATGGCAGCCAATTAACATAAACCATGTGTGTTTGGGGTGTGGGAGGAAACTGGAGGAAATCAAAGTGAGTTTTAGAATTCTGTTTTTTGGGGCTAAGATCTGTGGACCCTGTGTATCGATGCTGCGATGCTGGGAACTATATTCTGCACTCTGTATCTTCCCTTTTGTTCCATCCATTGTACTTGAATTTGACTGGATTGTATTTATGTGTAGTATATCTGATCTCCACAACAAGCATGCAAAACAAAGCTTTTCACTGTACTTCGGTACATGTAAAATAAAAAAACCTTAACCTAAACTTGAGAGTCTCAGTCGCCGTGTACATACTTGGCTGAGATCAATACATCGTTATGTTCAAGAGGAATTTGGGGAGAGGCGTTCTGGGAAACATGGTGGTGGTGAAACAGTCTTGATATTGAAACGAAGTACAGACTGAAGAGTTTGTATGACCAACCTCTATTCTGATTTCAAAACATAAAGTGCTAAAGGAACTGAGCGGGTCAGGCAGCATTTGTGGATGGAATGGACAAGTGATGTTTTGCGTCAGAACCATTCTTCGTCTTCAGACTGAGTGACAAACCAAAACATTGCTTGTCCATTCACTTTTAAATCCTGACCCTGGGAGTTCCTCCAGCGCTTTGTGTTTTACTCCAGGTTCCAGCAACTGCAGTTCCTTGTGCCTCCATTTTACTGCTCCACTGTCTCAATCCTCATTTCTCATGTTGCAGCTTTAAGCGCTCACTGCCCAGCAGCTAACACTGTTTAACTGTCATGTGCTCTGCAACGGAACACAAAGTTCCTACTTGCAGCCACAGGCGCAGTGATGGCGTTGCTGCCTCACAGCGCCAGGTAACCAGGTTTTATCCTGACAACGGGTGCAGTCTGTACGGAGTTTGTATGTTCTCACTGTGAACACGCGGGTGTTCTCCGGGTGCTCAGATTTCCTCCCACACCTCAAAGATGTGCAGATTTGTTGGTTAATTGGCCTCTATAAATTGTAAACTGCCCCTAGTGTGTAGGATAATGCTCACATATGGGGTGATTGCCCATTAGCGCAAACTCGGTGGGCCGAAGGCCTGCTTCCACGCTGTATATCTAAAGTCTAACAGTCCTGTAAACATAATACATAAATAATATATAATAAACAAAAATAAACAATAAATGATTTAGCACAATACGAGAACAAAAAAACCTTGAAGTCTTTCATTCAACAAAAGACAGTCCATCAAAGTTCATAGCTGAGGTTTGTGTTCAAATGTCTGATGATTGCGGTTCTTAGTTTAATAGAGTTTAGAGATACAGCATGGAAACAGGCCCTTCGGCTCACCGAGTCAATGCCAACCAACGATCATCCATACACCAGCACTATCCTACAATCTAGGGACAACTTACAGAAGCCAATTAACCTTCAAACCTGCACGTCTTTAGAATGTGGGAGGGAAACACGGGCACTCGGAGAAAACCCATGCTATCACAGGTAGAATGTACAAACTACAGACAGACCGCACCCGTAGTCTCAACTCTACCACTGCGCCACTGTGTTTCCCTCTTGTACGTGGGGTTCACAGTTTTCAGACTCCTGTACCTTCATCCCGATGGTAGCAGCAAGATGAGAGCATCTCCCTTGCTGTACCTCCCCTGTCGAGCCCATTGAGGCTTTGATGGTGGGCAGATCAGTACAGGGTGGACCGGGAAGTGTCCAGCACTTTCTGTAATTTCCTTTGTTCCTGGGCATTCAAGTTGCCAAACCAGTTACGATGCAAAAGAACTAGCAGACAGCTGAAGCCGAAGCAAATGACATTTAAGATCTGTAGGAACTAAGTGTAGATGATGGTTTACACTGAAGATAAGACACAAAATAATGGAGTAACTCAGCTAGTTAGGCAGCATTCTGGTCTCAACCCAAAACGTCACCTATTCCTTTTTTCCAGAGACGCTGCCTTACTCACTGAATTTCTCCAGCATTTTTACAAGTTCACAAATAATAGTAGAACTAGGCCATTCAGCCCGAGTCTACTCAGCCATTCAATCAGGGCTGATCTCTGCCTCCTAATCACATTTTCCTGCCTTGACACCTGTTCGAATCAAGAATTTGTCCATCTGTGCCTTAAAAATATCCACTGACTTGGCCTCCACAGCCCTCTGTGGCAATGAGTTCCACAGATTAACTACCCTCTGACTAAACCTCCTCCTCACCTCCTTTCTAAAAGAGCTCCCTTTAAGTCTGAGGCTGTGACCTCTCCCACCAGTGGAAACATCCTTTTCACATCCACTCTATCTCTGCCTTGCATTATTTTGTATGTTTCAGTGAGGTCTCCCTTCAATCTTCTAAACTTCAGCGGGTACAGGTCCTGTGCCGTCAAATGCTCATCATATGCTAACCAACTCATTCCTGGAATAATTCTTGTGAACCTCCTCTGGACCTTCTCCAGAGCCAGCACACCCTTCCTCAGAAATGGGACCCAAATTTGCTCAAATTTTGTGACATTTAAGATCCTCAGCCGTGTAAGAAGACCAAAGAAAGGCATATCAAGCGGGGATTGAAAAGACAGAGGGAGATCAGAGGAGACAAGAATAAAGAGAGGTGATGGAAGACAGGGGTGTTGAGGATCTTGAAATAATCATTATTACAAGCATCTTCTCGTTACTTTGCAGAAGTATTAATAGTTAGCCCGGTATTACCCTGTTATTTCAGTCACTAGAGCATTCAACTTAATTATAACCTGAGTTCTATTACTCCCCCTTGACCTTCCTGTGAGCCCATCAGCACTTTGCATAAAGATGGGTTGTTAAAAATAGATTTTTTAATAATCTAAGCTATTGCTTTGGTGCTGTGGTGCAGGCTAATCTCTTTGGATTGTATTAGTTGGATGAGATGTCAAACCAAAGTCACGCCTGCTCCGTGAATGACGGTTCATGGTGTGTCACAGCACAGGAGGGGGGTCGATGAGCTGACGGAATCCGGCAGAAGCTCCAACTGGTCTCCTAGCCAGGCACTGCCCAGGCACAGTGGTGCAGCAGGTAAAGCCGCTGCCGCACAGCGCCAGAGACCCGGGTCAATCGGGACCACTGGTTCTTTCTGTGTGTGGAGTTTGCACGTTCTCCCTGTGACCGCTTGGGTGTTCTCCGGGTGCTCCGGTTTCCTCCCACAACCCAAAGATGTGCGGGTTTGTAGGTTAATTTTCCACTGTAAACTCTGCTCCCAGTGCATATAGATTCTTGGCTAAAGTGAATGGTAGAACCTTTGGGAAGTTGATAGGCAGGTGGGGAGAATAAAGATGGGCTTAATACGTTAATATGACATAAGCTGCGGGAGCTTCGATCGCCCCGACTACAGATGGTTCGACTGCCCTGACTGCGGGAGAATAAATGAGGAAGAAGACTGGACTTTATTGCCTTCCATCACAGTGAGGAATGTGGGGAATCCTCTATTGTGGAGGTTTATGTTAACTTTTATGTTGTTGTGTGTCTTGTTGCCTGTTCTTTAGTATGGCGTTATGGTAAATCGAATTTCACTGTACCTTAATTGGTACATGTGACAATAACCTGACCTTTGAACCTTTGAGCAGTACCCATTCTCAACACCATTCCCCTGCCTTCTTCCCGTAACCTTACTAATCAAGAAAATCTGTCAATATCCAGTTTAAAAATACCCAATGACTTGGCCTCCACAGCCAGTCTGTAGGGTTAATGTAGGGTTGACACAGACTCGTTAGCCTGAGGGTCCTGTTTACCTGTTGCACCTGTCTATGCTAACAATCCACTTAACAGGGTAGTCACAGACAACAGTCCAGGATCTCTGGACAATTCCTCCCCATGGTCTTGGATGGCTTCCTGTGAATATCCTGCTTAACAGACTGTGGCCGTTGAGTCCGACGGCTCCCTCAGTACATTGTGCAGCACTGAGTTACAAAAGCAGTCAACCCTATGCAGACTGCTTAGCTAGCTCATGGTTTTTCCCGATGTCTCACCCACAGAAAGCATACTCAGGTTGCATCACAGTTTGGTTGGGTACATCTCTGCCCAAAACAATTGTAAAGATTTGTGGATGCAGCCCAGTCCATCACACAGACTAGACACACCACCATTTACTCCATTTACACATTTACACTTCAAGCTTCCTTGGAAAAGCATACAATGTATTCAAAGACTTGTCCCAGCCCGGTCATTCCTTCTTCTCCCCGCTCCCATCTGGCAGAAGGTACAGAAGCTTGAAAGTGCGCACAACCATACTCAGGAAAAGCATCTTCCCCTCTGTGATCAGGCTTCTGAACGGGGTCCTTCCATGAGCTAGGGTACTGTCCTCTACCCCATTGCGGACATCGAACTTTTTCTGTGGAACTGATGTGCTACAATGCTGAGAATGATATGTGATATTCTGTATTTTCCCCATCGCTATTGTCCCTGAGTTACGATATGATATGATACGATAAAACTTTATTCATCCCTGGAGGAAAATTGGTCTGCCAACAGTCACAACACAAAAACACATAAAAGTACACAAAAATGTCAAATTAAAAGTGAAAACAAAAAGAAATAGATAAAACACGCCTGTTGGCTGGCTGCCGCGAGAACAAATGAACAAACAAACAAACAAACACAGATTTATCCCCTGGGCAGAGGATTCTAAGCTAGAGTGCTCCCCCCCCCTCCCCCACACTGGGTCCCCCTTTGTTCTCCCACCGTCCCTCAAGAGGGTCCCCCCACTCCGGGTCCCCATTGTTCTTCACGGCGGTCACCCCACGCCGGGTCCTCATTGTCATCCCCTCCCTCCTCACGTTCATCGACAGCGAGGCCCCACCGCCACCAAGGCTTCCGCTGCCGCCGCCGAGGCTCCCATCGCCACCACCGCTGAGGCTCCTTCAGCCCTGACAGGCCTCGCCGCCCGGCTGCTCCGCAATCCCCTGGAAGGTCTGTGGGGCGTGTCGGGCCTGCTGAGGCGCGGAGGTTCCGGCCTTCGGTCATTGTTCTGGTCGTCGATGCGGTTGTTCGGCAGGTGGATCGGGCCCACAAGACTCCCTGGGACACTCCCGTCGTAATGAGAATGATCAATAATAAATTTTAAATGATTGTATGTATGATATATCTGATCTGTTTGGATAGCATGCAAAACAAAGATTTGCACTGCACCTCAGTACATGTGACAATAATAAAATTAATACTAATTAGAATTAGAGCTAATAAACCTCAACCTAAACTTTAAACTGAGTTCTCAATGACTACCAAGAGCAAAGTATTTGAATCAATCAATAAAAGTTACTTATTTCCCCATGTAGAAGATTGCTTCTTCCTGTTGATAATTCTGAGTAATTGACACTAAAATGCTCAAAAGGGGAACATTGATGCGTTGGTTTCATTCGACTTAACCTGTCGATTTGCACAAAACAAGGCTCATGAGTCATGAGAGTTCATTTAGTTTTAGTTCAGAGATACAGAGTGCAGATAGGCTTCTCAGGCCACCGAGTCTGCGCTGACCAGCAGTCACCCAGCGTCACTAGGATATCCTCGGGGCAATTTAGAGAAGCCAATTAACATACAAACCTGCAGGTCTTTAGAATGTGGGAGGAAACCGGAGCACATGGATGAAACCCATGCGGTCACAGGGAGAATGTTCAAACCCCGTGCAGACAGCACCCGTAGTCAGGATCAAATCTGGGTCTCTGGTGCTGTAAGGCAGCTTCTTTACCCTTGAGCCTCTGTGCCGCCCCTAAACCAGCTTTTTGCCAAGTTAGGCCATTCTCGGAGAATGTTCTAGCCGTGTCACAATTCTGAAGTGCAGATTGATCGATTGATTGAATGAAACAGCACGGAAACAGGCATTCAGCCCATCGAGTCCATGCTGACTATCGATCACCCATTCACACTAGTTCTAGGGTACACAAAAAGCTGGAGAAACTCAGCGGGTGCAGCAGCATCTAAGGAGCGAAGGAGATAGGCGACGTTTCGGGTCGAAGGGTCTCGACCCGAAACGTCGCCTATCTCCTTCGCTCCTTAGATGCTGCTGCACCCGCTGAGTTTCTCCAGCTTTTTGTGTACCCTCGATTCTCCAGCATCTGCAGTTCCTTCTTTAACACACTAGTTCTATGTTATCTTGCTTTCTCATCCACTCCCTACATACTAGGGGCAATTTACACAGGCCAATTAACTTACAATCCTGCACGTTTTTGGAATGTGGGAGGAAACGGGAGCACCCGCAGGAAACCCACATGATTGCAGGGAGAACGAGCAAACTTCACATATACAGCACCCAAAATGAACAGCGCATAATTGAGTTAAAGCTGCCCTTTACTTCCAAATAAAATGCCTTCACAGACTTGTGTCCCTTATTAAAATAAAAGTGCAAAAGAGAAAATGCTGGAAACATTCAGCATTCAGGCAGCATCTGTGGAAAGGGAAGCAGAATTAATATTTCAGTTTGAGTCAAATAGTCATACAGCACAGTAACAGGCCCTTCAGTCCAACTCATCTTTGGGGCATGGAGGACATGGTCCATATTCATCTAAACCTTTCCCATCCATGTACCTGCCCAAATGTATTTTAAATATTGTTATAGTACCTACTGCAACTACCTCCACTGGCAACTCGTTCCATATACCCTCCGTGCCCCTCAGGGTCCTGTTCAATCTTACCCTTCTCACCTTAAACATACTGTACAACCTCTGGTTCTTGATTCCCCTAACCTGGGTAAAAGATTTTGTACATTCACTGTGTCTATTCCCCTCATAATTGTATACACATCTATAAGATCACCCCTCAACCCCCTGTGTTCTGAGCAATAATGTCCCCTGTAATAAAGGAACAATGTAGACTGCTCACCAGAGGCAAAGGAGAACTTTGTCCTGCTTTACAAAGCTCTGGAGGAGAAGTGAGAGTGAATTCAACATTAAATGACAATCAAAAATGCATGGCAGGTACTGAAACTCAAAATAAAACACTAAATTCTGGAAACCAGCATTTTATAGTTCAGCACAGGAACAGGCCCTTCAGTCCACAATGTCTGTGCTGTACATGATGCCATAGGCCATCATTTATCTGCCTGCATGTGATTCATATCCCTCCATTCCCTGCATATCTATGTGCCTATCTAAAAGTCTCTTAAATGGCACTATCACATCTGCCTCCACCACCACCCCTGGCCGAGCGTTCCAGGCACTCACCAATCTCTGTGTACAAAAACGTGCCCCGCACATTTATTTTAACTTTGCCCCTCTCACCATAAAGCTGTGGCCATTTAGTCTTTGACATTTCCATCAAAAAGAAAGATTCTGACTGTCTATCCTATTTCTGCCTCCCAAATGTTGTGGAATTCTATCCACCGCATTCCAGCACAAACAATCCAAGTTTCATTCTCAACCCTGATGAAGGGTTTCAGGCCTGAAACTGTTTCTAGTTCCACAGTTGCTACCTGACCTGCTGAGTGTTACAGACATTTTCTGTATTTATAAATACAAGTGCTGCCGTTTTGTTTTGCAGAAACTAATATCTAATCTGTAATTAGGCAATGCAACAAAATATTTTTGTTCTGATTGCAACATCTGTAGAAACTTGATGCAGAAAATACTGGTAACAATCAGCAGGTCAGGTTGCATCCAGTGAGAGAGAAACAGAGACTTCCCCTTTGCTTTACCTATTTTAACTGTTTGAACTGATTGCATCTATGTATGGTTTATCAGATCTGTTTGGATAGTATTCATTTAGAAGGATGAGTGGAAAATCTCATTTGAACCAACATCATGGATAATGAAAGGCCTACGTAGAGTGGATGTAGAGAAGATTTTTCCACTAATGGGAGAGTCTTGGACCAGAGGCCAAAGACACAGAATTAAAAGGACGTACCTTTAGAGCATATTGACTGGTTGCATTATGGCTTGGTTCGGCAAATTGAACGCCCAGGAGCGAAAAAGACTGCAAAAAGTTGTGAACACTGCCCAGTCCATCGCCGGCTCTGACCTCCCCACCATCGAAGGGATTATATCGGAGTCGCTGCCTCAAAATGGCAACCAGCATCATCAGAGACCCACACCATGCTGGCCACACACTCATTTCACCCCTGCCATCGGGAAGAAGGTACACAAGCCTGAAAATTGTAACGTCCAGGTTCAGGAACCTGCAGCCATCAGGCTATTAAACACTACAACCTCAAATAAGCTCTGAACTACAATAGACCATTATTATTATTATTATTATTATTATTATTGCCCTATGATTTTCTCCGGGCCGTTTCTTCGCCCCTTCCTTGCGGCCTACCACCGGGACTGGAGCGGCGTTTCCTGCCGGGACCAGCCAGAACTTTGGCTTCGGTGGCGGCGCAGCGCTGGGGCGCCATCGCGAAGTGGGCAATGCCTTGCCCGGGTCGCTGTGCGGTGGGCTCCGGAGTGCTGAGACCGCCGACTCCCAACATCGCAGAACTGTCGTTGCGGAGCTGTCATTGCGGAGCTTCCAGCCACGGCGGCACTGACTCTGAACACCGCGGAGCCTGGGATCTCTCGCCTAGATCGGCTGTGTCGGAGCACCGACCAGCGCGGCCTGTGGACTTCGGGAGCCACGGTCTCTGACAGCAAGCGCCCGTTCCAGACGCTCCAAGCCGCTGAAGAGTGTTCTCTCTACGCCGAAGCCCCATCATCCGGCGAGAGGGCCTGAACATCCGGCCGCCGTTGCGGCGACTGCGGAGGCCTCAATAGGCCCGACCATGGATGAACAAGGAGAAGAGGACTGGACTTTGTGCTTTCCCTCACAGTGGGAACCATTGTGGGGGGATGTTTTTATGTTTTATGTTCAATTCTTTTTTAATGTGGTGTCTTTTTATTGGTGTGCTGCAAATGGCAACAAAAAAAATCTATCTATCTATCTATCTATCTATCTATCTATCTATCTGTCTATCTGTCTATCTGTCTATCTGTCTATCTGTCTATCTGTCTATCTATCTGTCGATCTATCTATCGATCTATCTATCTGAGTGGCGGAGTCGACTCCATTGTGGGGGGATGTTTTTATGTTTTATGTTCAATTCTTTTTTAATGTGGTGTCTTTTTATTGGTGTGCTGCAAATGGCACATTTAAAAAATCTGATTTCAATAATAGTAGACATCTATCTATCTATCTATCCATCTATCCATCTCCATCTATCTATCTATCTATCTATCTATCTATCTATCGGTATCTATCTATCGATCTATCTATCTGAGTTGCGGAGTCGACTCCATTGGCTGAGTGGCCTAATTCTGCTCCTACAATTTATGAACAAAACAAAGCTTTTCACGGTATCTCAGCACATGTGACAATATTTTGACAATATTAACCTCAACCTTTTCCTTCACTCTACCTGTTTTACTTGAGTTGGACATCACTGCATATACGTATGTATATGAAATATATATATTCGCACAGTGGCACAGCGGCAGAGTTGCTGCCTCACAGCGCCCAGAGACCTGGATTCGATCCTGACTACAGGTGCTGACTGTACGGAGTTTATTTATACCTGTGCAGAGTGGGTTTTCTCTGGGTCACCCAGTTTCCACCCACATTCCTATGATGTAGTCAAATCCCTGAGCATGACGTCAAAGCCACGCCCATCGATCACAGAAGGCTGCCAGTAGCCCCGCCCACAAACCCCGCCCACCCCGGTCGATTTATAGCCCCGCCCCTCTACTGGCCCCGCCCACCACAGCCCCGCCTCTCCACTGGCCCCGACCATTGTAGCCCCGCCCCTCCACTGGCCCCGACCATTCCAGCCCTGCCCCTGCACAGGCCCCGCCCACCACAGCCCCGCCCCTCCCCTCCGCGGGCCCCGTGACGTCACGCGGACCCGCCCCTGCACAGGCCCCGCCCACAACAGCCCCGTCCCTCCCCTCCACGGCCCCCGTGACGTCATGCGGACCCGCCCCTGCACTGGCCCCGCCCCTCCCCTCCCCTCCGCGGGCCCCGTGACGTCAGGAGGCTCTCGCGAGGCCAGCATGGCTCCCACATCGCTGCGGTAGCGGACAGTCGGGCGGCCGCGGGGGAGGGGGGGGGGAAAAGATGGCGGACGCCAAGCAGAAGCGCAACGAACAGCTGAAGCGCTGGCTGGGCTCCGAGACGGAGCAGGAGCCGCCCGTGTTGAAGAAGAAACGGTCGAGGGTGAAGTTTGACGATGGCGCCGTCTTCCTGGCCGCCTGCTCCAGCGGCGACGCGGCCGAGGTGACCAGGCTGCTGGAGCGGGGCTCCGACATCAACTACGCCAATGTGGACGGGCTCACGGCCCTGCACCAGGTGGGTGGGCAGGCGGCGAGCGGCTGGGGCAGGGGCCATGGTAGATAGCCGTGAGGCAGAGCTGCCTTGGGGGCAGGGGGCAGTCCCACAACCCCATTGGGGGGGGGGTTGAGGCAGGGGGTCAACCGCATCCCCGGGAGGTCAGGGGCCACCACCCGGGGGGCAGGGATCACCCACACACCCTGCAGGAGGGGGTCGGGGTCACCACCACCACCACCCCACTTGGGTACCCCATCACTGGGGCAAGAGTCACCATCCCCTTCCTGCCTCCTGGGTCAACATTCGCCAATTCCCAGGGCCAGTATCATTTCTCCAACCCCACCCTTGGAGTATGATTGCCTCACTCCGCCCTGGGGCGGACGGTGGGTTGGGTTGCTCCCGGGGCACAATCTCTCCCGGGGCAAGAGACACCTCCCCGAGGACGAGTGATCCCTGGGGCAGGCATCACTCCCCACTCCTGGGGAATGATCCCCTCTGAGCCGAGAACCCACCCCTCTGAGGAGAGATCGTAGCCTACCCTGGTGACAGGATACCTTTACCTACCCCTCTGGTAGAAATTACCCCTTCTGTGACAGAATCTCCCCTCCCGCCTTCACTTGGGAACAAGATTCCCCTCTTCCCCGGGAACAATATTCCCTCACGTGATGGATCCATCCCCAGATGTAACCTCCCATCCTGGTTGGAGACAGGAGCATGCTGCCCCCTTTCCCATGATCCCAATTCCCCCTCGTATTCCAGGCACAGGACCCCATCTTCAGCACAAGCTCCTGCCTCTGTTAATTCCGGCAGAGATCACAGTGTTTTGAATGGGAGAAAACATAATGACTGGCTGGTGAATAACAGTTGGTGTTGAACTGTAGAAATAGCGGACCATGTTGCTGTCAGCTGAGCAAAGTTGGCAAATTTAAGATCCCATTCTGTGCCCAGGCTGGGTGCAGTGAAATACGAGTAGTGACCGTCCAGAGATTCCAGTTATGTTTGGATACAGTATTACATTAAGTCTGAGAAGGTTTGTTTACTAAGTCGACCCTGAAAGCCACATTAAAATGACTTGGGTGTTCTGGTGAGGCCAAGGTGTAAACTCTGATAGAAGGGTGAGAGCTGAGCTGCATACAGTTTCTGTAACCACAACACTAACTGCTTTGCCATCACCACAAACGTAGGTTTAATACCAAAAGAGGAAGAAAAAGGATATCAAATGAATGTGTCACAAGCTGACAGTCACAGTAATAGTTCATATTATGGGTCCTTCCACAGATACAACTAACGATTAATTCCGTTGTTTTATCAATTTGGAATTATGTCTGTTTACAGTGCTGTGTTGAAAATCTGCTCAAGGGCACAGTTTTTATTTGCTGAATGTTGCATTGATAAAGGGCAGAATGTAGAAACGAGCAATTGCAGATGCTGGTTTACAAAGAAAGACACAAAGTGCCGGAGTAACTCAGCAGGTCAGGCACCATCTCCGGGGAACAAGGATAGGTGACCTCTCAACCCGAAACGTCACCTATCCATGTTCTCCAGAGATGCTGCCTGACCCGCTGAGTTAATCCAACACCCTGTTCTTTTCTTGATAAAAGGCTGTTGGATCTGTAGCAATTTTTCTTTCTCCAGAAAAGATTGCACGATGTGTTGATTTGCTCTTGTTGAAAAATCTCCACTCAACAGACTAAAATCCGATCTATTAATTTGTTTAATAACTTGAGGTGTTCCAGGGTGTCAAATGTGACAACAGAGTTGATATTCTTTGTAACCACAGTACTGTCAGAAATCTTTGCTCAACCTGCAGATGTGAAACCTTTACCTAATTTCTTAATGTTTTGGTTTCTGTGTGCTTTCACCTTTGATGCAGATGTCAGATGTCAACTGAACGCAGTTGCAAATGTGTCCCTTGAATGTTTAAAGTTGACACTTGCATTTATTACTTGATAGTTCTTGCTGCAGGTGCATTAGAAAAAAATAAACATGTTCATCGTTATATTTGGTAAAATTGGTTAATGCTAATTATTAATGCTAGCTATAGCTTCAATATTCACCATAAATCAGCTTTAATGTCTAAAACGGATACCCGATTATTTGTTCATCTGTGTTGAAAGCAAGGTATAGCTCAATTCTTGCTGATTTGGGAGGTAAACATTCCAAGGCACATAGTTTTTAAATGTATAGATATTTAAAAAATGGCAGTGCATTCTTCAGGAACTGACATTACAAGGCGATATCAAGTGTGAATTAAATGTTCTTATGTAAATCTAAATATTTCCTTTTAAGGATAAGGGAGATCGATACATACGGCTATGTGATTGACTGGGTACTACAGATCTTGTTCTGATGATATCAGATGGGTGGATACATTCCACCCTGCCATGCTCTAGTTTGCATTCCTAACATGACACAATGGAAACCATGGTATGAGAGTGGATGCATTCCTCAACTGACAGGTTTGAAATGACCTCTGATTAAAGATACATATCTTATTGGAAAATGATTGAAAAGTCCAAGAGATAGCATTTGAGATATATTTAATCGCAATTTACTAAAAGCTGTTGGGCTTTTAAGTGTCAGTTATGTTTTCAGAGTAAATTTGTTGAATCGTATTGTCAGACAACTGATAGGAAAGAGAAATTGTCAATGAGTGTAACACGGCCATTTCTGTTATTAAATGCAAAAGCATTTCAATGGAACATTGTAAATATGGTTTGATAATTGCTATTCCAGTTTGATTGTGTAAGAATTATTATCAAAGAGCAAATTACATTTCCCGGTGGCTTTGAAATGTGCTGAATTTCATACTTTCTGAATATTAGGCCACAATTCACTACATATTTTGATATGTTCATTTTTGGAACAACCTTGAACTTTATTGGTGTTTAACAAATTCTTTAGGGACATCATGCAGTTCTTTAGGGACATTAGGGACACGTGTTCAAAATATTTAAGCGGGGATGACTCAATTCTGTGACCTTTCTATTTAAACACCTTGACTCTGGTGATTTGTGGGATCCTTTGACAGTATCTAGTATTTTGCGGAAAGATGCAGGCTGATTTTTTTTTTTTCCTTGCCCATCGTCGCTCTATTGTGTTTGGTTAGATAGGAAGTGGGTCCGGAGAAATAAACTACAGTAAGGACTGGAGGTTCAAGATTCTAGTTTTCGGTTCACAGTGCAGATCCAGGAAAATTGAACTGTTTTGTTTGTCTGAGAAAATTCGGTATTTGTACAAGGATTCTCTGCAACATCTACAGATGCAGTACAGAAAGTATTCTGACAAAGACAAATGATATACACGAAAAGCTGGAGTAACTCAGCGGCACAGGCAGCGTCTCTAGAGAGAAGGAATGGGTGACGTTTCGCATTGAGACCTTCTATTCCTTCTATCCAGAGATGCTGCCTGTCCCGCTGGGTTACTCCAGATTTTCGTGTCTGTTTGGTTTAAACAGGCATCTGCATTTCCTTCTTACACAAGTATTTTGACAGAATCGATCTAGCCTGGTATGCCAACTGATCTGCTTTTGTTCACTTGATAATGCAGAGAGTGGTGAACACAGCCCAGTCCATCAGCTTCTTCCCACCCAGTCCATGTGTGCGCGTGCATGTGCGCGCGCCACCCTGGCCATTCCATTTTCTCTACCTTCTGTGAGATGATTCGGGAGCTTGAAAGCCTGGACCTCCAAACTTAACAGCTTCTTTCACATTGCTTGCCGACTTCTTGCTGAACCAATAACATCTTACTCACCCCCTTTCCCGAGGTGCTGCGATGGACTCTAACCATGTCATTGGTTATTATGTTATTAGGCTTTTATGTTTGCACTTCTCGGATTTTGCACTATAACTTTGCACAATTGTGCTGATTTACAGTCAGAGTTATATTTATCATTGTATTTATTACTGTATGCTTATGCGGTTTACTCTGTTTCATGTGAACGAGGAATTTCATTGCACCCTGGTGTATATGACAATAAACTAATCTGATCAGTGGGCAGGTGAGCCGAAACAGTGATGGGAAAGGTGCTGGTGCGGTTCTGAGGGATGAGATTCACTTGCATTTGGCTAGACGAGGTGTGATCAGGTAGAGTCAGCATGACTTTGTTTTCTGGGAAATTGTGTCTCGATCAAAAGGATTGATGAGGACAGGGTGCTAGACATTACCTGTATAAGGTGAATGGTCAATCTTTCTCAGGTTGGGGAGTCCAAAATGAGAAGGCATTGATTTAAATTGAGAGGGGGAGAATTTAAAAGGCAGCTGAGCGGCAAATTTTTCATTCAGGTTGGTGTGTATGCTTGTTTCCTTGTTTCAACAGTTCAAATGGGTGTCTTTTTTAAAGTAGTCATGGAACTGCAGATGCTGGTTTACAAAAAAGGACACAGTGTTGGAATAATTTAGTCAGTCAGGGAGTATCTTTCCATTGGTGACATTTGGATCTGAACCCTTCTACAAACTATCACCGGGGGAGAGAAAGCTGAAAGAGAGGTGGGGAAGGACAAGTACCTGTTTAAAGTACTTGGAGTTTAATTCCTTTGTGTACCCAGACTAAAAGACCAAGAGCACAACAACAAATAGCTATTACAACTTTTAATATGTTTAAAGAAGTCTCTATTTCTTGAAATCTTTATCAGTCTAAAGAAGGGTTCTGACCTAAAACGTTACCTGTTCTTTTTCTCCAGAGATGCTGCCTAACCTGCTGAGTTACTCCTGCAATTTGTGCACTTTGGTATAAACCAGCTTCTGCAGTTCCTTCCTACACATTAAATCTTTATTTACCATTTAATTGTCCATTAAATCCATTCCTGGGTCTAAATAGGAAGGGGTCAAAGTTTGTCATGGTAAGCATAATGCTTCTAGATTGTGAATTTGAATAGGTTAAGTCATTTGCATACAGATAGAACTTTCCTGAGTCGTGTATTATCCCGAAGGCTTCAAATGTTTTTTTCTTTAGACTTTAGAGAAATAGTGTAGAAACAGGCCGTTTTGCCCACCGGTTCCATGCCGACCAGCTCTCCCCGTACACTAGCACTGTCCTACGCACTTAGGATTATTTATAATGTTACCAAAGACAATTAACCTACAAACCTGTATATCTTTGTGGGAGGAAACCATAGCATCCCGGAGAAAACCTACATGGTCGCAGGAAGAGCATACAAAATCGGTACAGACAACAACCGAGGTCAAGACCTGGTCTCTGGCCTGTAAGGCAGCAACTCTATGGCTGCACAACTGTCATTTTGGGGAAGCCTGCAGATGTAAGGCTCCTGCAAACGGTGATGGAAACAGTTATAGTGTTGAACAGGAGGTGAGATACAGGAGTATAACTCAGATGAGAATGGAATAATCTGTGCCTGCAGGATAGGACAGAGTTTTGGTCACTGAAGGACAGTTGGCTGGCTGTATATCACTCCCTTTGTGCAGCATTGGAATGTCAACTATATGTTTCGTTTTGAATTCTTTGAGTGTTCATTGAGCCAGGAACGAAAGGTATGAATGTGTTAAGTAAATACAATCAGTGTTTCATCCATCTCATTAATTATAATGCCATAACATTATTGCATTTTAATATTGGTTATATTTCTTGGTTTCCGTTTGCTCTTTGGAGTGAGCTTATCTGTTTCAGTTGGATATTTTCTTCTCGGCCCCCATCAGGTGGAGTTGGGGAATGGATTTTTGTAAGTTTAGATAATAGCTTAGTTGTTTCTAGAAGATTTGACTTAAGGTTTAGACCCTGTTAAACTGTACATTGCCTTTTAACTGCAATGCCTAACAAGGTCCTCATTTAAAGTGACAGTAACTAAACTTACTGGGTTTAGTTTGTCTTTGTAGGAGCTTTGCTCTGATTTTTCATCTCTCAAGATTGTAACTGATTCAACAGAATTAACTTGTTTAGTTTGTTGGTACAACTAACTGCAGATGCTGGTTTATCAAGAAAAGATGCAATGTTGGACTAACAGTGGGTCTGGCAGCATTTCTGGAGACCATGGATAGGTGATGTTTCAAATCGGTACACTTCTTCAGATTGATCAGTATAAAGAAGAGTCCTGACCTGAAATGTCACCTATCCATGTTCTCTAGGAGTGCTGCCTGACCTGCTAAATTACTCCAGCATTTTCTAATTTCAACTTGGCTATTAAATAAGCACTTGATTGATTGGAAAATTAGTTTGTTTTTTAAATTATTCTTGTTTACTGTTGTATTATTACATAAGTCCTGGTTGCAATCAGCTTTCTTATTATAATAAGCAACAATAATCAAAGCAAAAAGCAAGTAATTTTTTTAATTATAGCATGTGTTCAATTTTATTTTAATTTGAAGTCCAGAAAAGCAGCAGACATGAATTATTTAGATAGAGCTCTTAAAGATAGCGGAGTCAAGGGATATGGGGAGAAGGCAGGAACGGGGTACTAAATGTGGATGATCAGCCATGATTACATTGAATGACGGTGCTGGCTCCAAGGGCAGAATGGCCTACTCCTGCATCTATTGTCTATATTTCCATGGTTTTTAATAACTCAACTCGCTTTCTGTTCTCTGTTCTGTTTGCTGAAAATTTACTTCAAATTAGGCTGTAGTTTCTTTTTACTTTGTCCAAATTCAGTAAATGCTGCTTAATGTAACTTATTTGAAACTTGGTCATCTTACAAACTGAGGTATGTTATGTGATTATTTTTTTAAATGGGAGGAGGATAGAGTAATAAAATTGCACATTAATTGGAATTTGTTATGCTGTTCTTTCTAGTGAACACATGTTTTGCACTTTCAACCTTGGTTCATTGATAGCACTCATCTCTCATTTAGCAAGTCATGGGTTCAAGCCTGCCTCAGCACATTGAGCACACTATTCAGAAAGATTGTGTAGAGAGAGTGTGGTATTTTCGGTTTGTCAGATTGCATTTTCAAATTGTGGCAGTGTCTTCCCTATGAGCTGGATGTAACAGTGCCTGGATGCACGACTGTATCCATTTGGGATGTTAAAGTGCAGTTACCCATGCAGTTAGTTTAACAAACTAACTGCATGGGTAACAGACTGCAGCCATGGCATTCTGATGATAGCGCAAGTTGTTGTTCAGATTAGTTGATTGTCATGTAGGCCAGGATGCAATACTATTCCTTGTTCACGTGAAGCTCACAGAGTAAACAGTATACATGCGGCGATAAATATGTGAACAATAGCCAAATGGTGCAAGATTGTGGTACTAAATCTGAGTTGTGCTGGAGAAAACTTAACTCTACCTCATTTGCTTGTTATGTTATTGTACTTTAATAGATTTAAGAGTATGTGGCAGTATATCTGGGTGTGAAAGAGATGATTGGTTCAGGAATGGGGAACCAGCTGTTCTTAAGTCTGGACATTCAAGTTTTCAGACTCCTGTACCTTCTTCCAGAAGTGGGAAGAGGAAAGGGAATGGTCAATGTGCCAAACACCCTTGATGATACCTCCACCCTTCCTGATGCATTGCACCGTGAAGATGGAGTGGATAAAAGGAAGTGATGACCTGGGCTGTGCTGAGCTTGCCATTTGCTGGTTCAGACGTTTAAGACAAAACAGTTGAGATGCATCCTTGATAAAAATGGACCAAGGTCCAATAGTGTGATGTTTAGGGGGTCTCTCCCTGCTGCAACCTTCTTCCGCCTTCGCAGCGGTTGTGGTGGTCCATCTACTGGCCATCCACCATCCTCCGCATGTTCTACCACTGAGGTTTTCTTGGGCTGCATTTTGTCAGGGATCTCCCCCTTATTGAAACATATAAGATTATTAAGGGTTTGGACAAGCTAGAGGCAGGAAACATGTTCCCGATGCTGGAGGACTCCAAAACCAGGGGCCACAGTTTACGAATAAGGGATAAACCATTTAGAACGGAGATGAGGAACATGTTTTTCACACAGAGGGTTATGAATCTGTGGAATTCTCTGCCTCAGAAGGCAGTGGAGGCCAATTCTCTGGATGCTTTCAAGAAAGAGTTCGATAGAGCTCTTAAAGATAGCAGAATCAGGGGATATGGGGAGAAGGCAGGAACGGGGTACTGATTGTGGATGATCACAGTGAATGGCGGTGCTGGTTCGGTGCCGAATGGCCTACTCCTGCACTTATTGTCTATTGACCAGCCCGCCATGGGTGACCCTGCCAGGGGCACAGCTCCAGAAGGTTTAGCTTTCAAGATATTAGGCGATAAGCAAGCTTGTCCACCACGACAAGGTGCAACCTTGTGAGGAGGCATGATAAGAGTCCAGCAGCAGATCTTCCAATGTCGTAGCTTGCGGCTCCCACTCCCAAACATCCCTCAGAGCTGCGCTGTCAAAGCTCTCAGATGGATGCATGCCTATGCTTTTGATAATTTGAAACGTAATCTGTTGATGATGAAATACAGAATTAAAAGCACATTACTTGAAAACTGTAAACTTTTATTTTGGGTTATTCAATGATCATTGAAAAATCCAATATTAAAATCACAAACTTGGTTTTCTCATTTCTCTGTAAATCTACGGTCCCCATTGAAACCGACGACCAAATTTCTTTGCTGGAGAAATTCACCAACAACCTCTGCTTTACTCCTGTGAGAATCCAGTAGTACAACATACTGACTGACGTGCCATTGCTGCCAAGTAAGTTTTGGACTTGTATGGTTCACAGTGCTTGTGGAAGCTGCACGCGTACTAGAAAGGCTGAAACTTGCCAGCCAGATCCATGCTATCATTTAACTCTGGGTTTGTAACAAAGGAAATCTTGTCATCAGAGTTTGTACGTTTCAAGCACAATGTAACTACAGTTTGCGGTAAAAACAAAATACTGAAAACCCCAGCAGCTCCAACAGAAATGACCGCTTCTATCTCCACATTTGATGCCTAGCCTGCTGATCATTAACAACATTTTCTGATCTTATTTCATATTTACTGGTATCTTTTTTTCCTGGAACAAACTATCTCACTCATTCTAAAAGAAAGTGTATCAGATTTCCAAAACACGTTGCCTGTTTTTACAGATTTTCATCGGCCTGATATTTCGTTTGTTCCGGCTTTTCAGTTGAAATTTCTCTGTTTCCTGTAAAGGGAGAGATCTATTTTAAGGTTGTCACCACCAGATCAGAAATTACTTATTTGTGGCTGTAAATTATCAGGGTCATTTTTCATGTCACAGGGCTTAAGACATTGCAGTATATAGAATTTTAGAAACTCACTTGATAATGTAAGATAATGGTAATTACAGTGATGATCCTTTATTAAAATAACAAAAGTCACAAGATGTACGATAAAGCAAAAACCAAGTTTTTCTGATTGGTATTGGCTGGTAAACGATCAGAGAGAGAGGGCACTAACAATTAACCACAGCGAGATGATAAACACTATTGTGGGAACATTTAGTGTAATTGAATAAAGGTTATGGTGGAAATGTCCTTTTTGTACCACCTTTTGAAACGGAGTTACCACCTTGTCCTATTACGCCGGGCATTTTTCTGATATTGTTTTTCCTTTATTGCACTATATTTTTTATTTATTGACTATGTGTGCATGTGTGTATATATACACACTGAACTATTTTTCTTCTCTTGTTATGTACTATGTTTACATATTCTGTTGTGCTGCAGCAAGTAAGAATTTCATTGTCCTATCTGGGACAATAAAACCCTTGACTCTTGACAACGAGTTTTAAGATTCTACCTTTTTAAATGGTGCAAAATTGTGGAGTTTTTTTTTGTGTGTGTTGTCCATTGATCCTGCGATGTCGAGATGGCCACATCCTTCGCATGTTCTACCGCATGCCTGTCCACGGAAAATCTAGTTGTTAGAACTGGGTGTATTAACTCTGATCGAAACAGATAAATATATGTCTATTTTTCAAATGATGACCCTGCGGTAAGGCTCCTCAATGGAGCACAGTTTTATATGGTAAATACTCCACTAAAATAAATTGTGTCCTCTACCCAGTTGTGCTGAATTTGTGAAAAGATAAGTTTTATATTTGTCTTTTATATTTTCTACTTTGTGAAATATAATTCACAGCTAGATATGGTATTTTAAGTTGATTCTCAAAGGAAATAGAGCCTGAGCATTAGTTAGCAGCAGTTAAGTTACTTGGATAAAACCTTATATGGTAATTTACTTTCCATCTGTTTGTCTTGTTAGAGTCTGTAATTAGACCACACAAACATTCCAAGAATTGTAGCTTTGAAATGGGAAGTGCCGCTGGCAAACTCAAATTTGTTATGGATTTTGATTTGCACCTATGCTTGTTTGGAAAACGTTTTGACTGCAGATCTACAGAATTTCAGAATTGTGACTTTTAAATTTATGAGCATGGGTGGCAACACTCGTTTGGTTCCGAGCAGTTCAGAAAAGGGTCTGAGCAATATCAAGTCACCTGTTAACTTGGTCAGGGTCTGTTTTCATCACCTTCCCCCATTAACCCGTCCAACCAACACCATTGGGTTCAGTATCTTAAGCTGCCTAGACCCCACAGATTGGAATTCCTTCACTTGAGTACTCAACATCTGCAAGAAGTAGAAACTAAGAACTACAGATACTGTTTAATACATGAAAGGACACAAAAAAACTGGAGTAACTCAGCAGGTCAGGCAGCATCTCTGGAGAACTTGGACGTTTTGGGTCAAGACACTTCTTCAGAAACATCACCTATCCTTGTTCGACAGCGACGCTGCCTGACCTGCTGAGTTACACCAGCATGTTGTATCCATCTCAGGAAGAAACTCCTTACAACACCACTTTTTGATCTGTTCTATGTTTTTAACTGTTCAATGAGATATGAGCTGGGACTTTTTTCAGACTATCTTCTGAAATTATATCTCTGGTGTAAATGTAAATGATGTTGGATTAATAATTGGCAAGTGGTAAAGCCTTTGTTGGTATGAGAGCCCCAGCTGGTTTTCTAAAAGCTGCTCTCAATTGCAAACAAATAACTTCAGTTATTATTGTTGTGTAGTATTGTGAGTATTAAAGAGAGGATATTCTGAACTTTGGATTTGGCTTGCTTGTATCTCTGGTCTAAAGTTCAGAATTCCACAAATTTTCTGCCATTGTTTACGTGAACCCTTTTCTTCAGATTTGGTAGCGTAATTGTGCCTTTTTAATAAGATAATTCTGGTGCGTGTGTTTCCTTGTATGTGAATTGTTTGTCGCTTTATTGGAAACATATTTTAAAATCAAAAAAGCGTTATCAGATTTTTGCTGTCTTTGGATCTTTTGTTTTAAAGCGATTTCAGATGTTGCATTTGGACTTCTGTCAAAGTGGGCAATTGAATTCACCATATATACAGCTTTTTGAACAAAAACGTTTAGACAGCTAGTGTACCTGTGAATGTTTTATACTTAAATATCTTCATTTGCCTTTTTTACACTGGGATCCCGTCAATCTAGATGAAACAATCAAGTTTCATTGTCTAACTAGACTTTTTAACCTAACTCTTCCAGCTGAGATCCTTTACTAAAGAGAGAATATAGAATATGGGCAACACAGTGGCACAGCTGGATGAACTGCTGTCTCTCGGTGCCAGAGTCCTGGATTCGATCCTGACGTCGGGTGTTGTCTGTGTGAAATTTGCACATTCTCCCTGTGACGGCATGGCTTTCCTCTGGGTGCGCCAGTTTCCTCCCACTTTCCCAAATGTGCAGGTCTGTAGGTTAATTTGCTTCTGTAAATTGCCCCTAGTGTGCAGGGAGTGGATGCGAAAGTGGGATAACATAGAACTAATGTTAACGTGTGTTCAGCGGTTGGCGTGGGCCAAAGGTCCTTTTTCCATGCTGTATGTCAAAGAATTCAGGCGTCCTCTAACTAGCGCCTGGTCATGTTTGGTAACTTTATAGTTATTGATCTAAGGACAGATTGAAATTTTAAAAATGTAGGTGCTGAATATCTGAAATATAAACAGAAATAATGGAAGCCTACTCAATGATTTGGAGTTACAACCCCAATACAATACGTGTACTTGGATACAATAACATTTAAAAGACTCTTGGACAGGTATATGGATAGGAAAAGTTTAGAGGGTTATAGATCAAATGTGACTAGCTTAGATGCGGCATCTTGGTCAGCATGAATGAGTTGGGTCGAAGGGCATGTTTCAGTGTTATATGGCTTTAAAAAGGAACAATTAACATTTCAGGTAAAACAGCCTCTGTCAGAGCAGAAGAGAGATCATGTAGAATTGTTCTTCACATGATATTAGACACCGATATGTCCAGCTCAACCAACCCTGATTATTCATCTTCACTCATGTATGGGAACTTGTGATGAATTGGGAGTTTGCCCAGAAGTGATGCTGTTTCAACTCCAGCATCAGTCAAGAAGCTTAACGCTATCCAGAACTAAATGGTCTATCCTCAACCATGATAATTTACTGCTTCCACAACTGGCATAATGTAGAGATGGTGTGTGTTATCCAACATAGATCCTCCACAAGATTGGGCAAGGTTCCATTCCTAAGAACTGCTTGTAACTTGAACAGTTTGCAGATCGGAAACGTGGTTGTAACATTTATTACCCAAATGCAGACAGATGAGACTAGCTCAGATGGATATTTTGGTCAACATGGATGAGTTTGGCCAAAGGACTTCCCTGCTGTATATGATCCAATAACTTGTGCCTTTATTTTAGTGTGTGAGCTCTTAAGTTGACTATTTTTTCCAGAGATGCTGCCGGACCCGCTGAGCAATTCCAACACTTTGTGTCGATCTTTGATAGTTGAGCATGCTCTGTTTTAACAGAATTGAAATGCAGCAGTGGCCCAGATTTGTACAAGATTGTTTGTCTCAGTAATATGCTGAAGTTTGTGAACTGGTAATTCAGAAAAAATGCTGCAAAATGAACTGAGCTGGTAATTTACAAAATGTGTTGTGTTGTCCTAGATGGAGTTTAGCCTGAAGGCACATGATTGGAGCAGGGGGAGTTGCAAATGTTCAAGAATTTCTCTGAGACAGCATTGCTCACACCTAAGATCAAAACAACCAACTTTTTTCTTTGTAAATTGATTGTAATAAATGCAGCCGTATTGTCATCATCTGTTCTTTGACTGTTTGGGTTTTGTGGCACCACCTGTGGTGTCTGGTAGATGATGTAAAGCCTGGAGATATTGCTGTACCTCAAGGAATTGAGTTGATATTACTAATTTGTGAGAGGGACCTTCGTCCCAACATGATTTTTGCTGTTGACCTGATGTCCATAGTTAGGTTCAGGATTATTTTTGCTGATATTTATCATTTGTGTACAATGCCATTTGCTTAAAATTGTGCTGATCAGGCGAGAAGGTGGTCGACTTGGAGGGTAGCGTCATTGTTCAAAATGAAAATGGCACAGGAATAAACAAAAAGAGGATGTCATATAAAGCGGTCACATACAAATTAATTCCAAATAACTTCCATTTGTATGTTTAAATCGGGTTACCTTTTACTCTTATTAAACTCTGGCAGGTTCATAACTTCTCATAAGGCAACCTGGTCATTCCACCTACCATTCTAGTTGGGAAGCAGAAAGATGCATTGCCAGACGAGCCTTGGAGGTACGAATAGATCTTTTAAGATCTTTTCAGATTGAACTATTACAATATGTTCCTCTTGTTTTGACTTTGCTTGAATACTTGTGACAGTACCATTTAGTAGTGGCATTATTAACTGAAGGTGTATACATGGCAGCACTTTATATTTAACCAGGTTTACTGAATGTGCCAATGTGTGTGGAGTTCATTTAGGCTCCAGTTATTTTTTAGGATGGATTAGTTTCTTGTCATACTCACCAGGGTGCAATGAAACAAGGTGATTGTGAACTCATTTTTATTAGATAGTTGGGTCATTTTACTTCCTTGAGCTCCCATTCTCTGATGTCTGAAAATGTTACAGGCAGTGTTAAGTTGGGGATTCTTGTATTCAATTCTAAGCTTTGCCTTCAAATAACGACACTAGTTTTGCAATCTTAAGTAAATACTATTTATTTTACACACCGGAAAACGAGTTTATGTCGGTACAGGACTTTTCCAATAAGGCAAGCGTAGTTAGATTCTATAATTTTGCAATGAACGAGAACTTCCTATTTTTTGTAAGCGTGTTTTACTTGTTTTTTTTTTAATGGTGTAATTTCCTGTGTCATTCCGGGTGCAGCAATACAACTGGTAAGAATTTGCTGCTGCACCATTGCATTGTCCTCTATGGCACAGTTTCTGCACATTGGGCTACATGTACGAGTTGAAGTTTGCAGTGCAGTCGCTCCATGAGCAGTTGTAACGTTGGACCTGAATGATTGCGGAGGTTTTCTTAAACCACTAATGAAATTGCAATCGTGTTTTGTGCTTGCCATCAAAGAAATACAGCCTTTTATTAAATCACGTCTTTCACCTGCCCTCTTATAACAACACAATATTTGCAAAAAATTAGGTTCGTTCGAAGTGTGGTCATTGCAGCACACTGAATACAGCAGCCAATTTGTATAGACTGGTTTCTGAATTTACAAAAGTCATCTGTTTTTGCTAGATTGATCAAGAGTCTGGGGCAATACTTGGATACAACATTTCTATCCCCCATTTGTTGTCTGTACTCTTGATATCCTGTAGCTCACCGAGCACTCCACTTTGACTCATTGAAGGGCAAGTGTTGTTGCACTGAAGACTGCACATGATTTCTCTTTTCCTTTCAATAATATTCTTGCATGTCAGCCTGAGGTTTGGGCCAGCTCTTAGTTCCTCTTCCTCCACACCAGTTAATTTTCTTTGCAACTCAGCACCATGAAATTGTAAAGGTACTACGTAAATGCATACAATTCTGACATTGTGTTTGATTGTCAGCGGGCTTGGCTGCAAATAGAATTTTGGTGATAGCGCCAGTCTGAGGATTGCGTCCTTAAATTAACTTAAGGGCCTGTCCCACTGTACGAGGTAATTCAAGAGTTCTCCCGAGTTCTCCGATGATTCGAGCTCGTGTAATGTACGTAGGCGTCGTACGAGTAAAAAGTAACCATTTTTTTCATCACGAGTTTTTTTTTTACTCGTGGACATTTTTTGCAGTGTTGAAAAAACGACACGAGTTTACCGGATTTCCCGAGTACCCACCGTTACTCGTATGAGCCGCTATGTGACATCCACGAGCTCCTACGTACCCACTACGTACATTACACAAGCTCGAATCGGGGGAGAACTCTTGAATTACCTCGCATAGTGGGACAGGCCCTTTACTCTGGTTTCGCCTGAAATGACAACTCTCTTGAAGGCATGATGCATTTGGCACTACCAGCTGTCTGCTACCAGCAGCCACATTGTTTGGCAGTGGTTACTGTTTGTCATGACCTTGCTTTCCTGTTTATATTAGTGGTGTAATAGATGGGAATACATATTAAGATGTTATTTTTTTCATCCCGCCTTAGTATATGTTAATTTGATTGAAGTGATTTGAGGTGTTTTGCATTCAACACAAGTCTATTAAGGTGAAATAATGAGCATGCAAAATTAGCAAGCAGTTGCATTGCATGCATTTTTTCCATTGTTTTTCAGCCAACTGTAATGGTGAACAAAGATTTCCACTTGCATTGATCAAAGCACTTAGTGGGATAAGTATAGATTTTGTCCTTCCAAACATAGCTTAGCCTGTCTGGTTACAGTATTTCTTGAGCTGCATAGCGTTAGTGTAATTTATTGGAGTAGTTTGAGGTTGTCAATTAAAAACATTGCTCAAGAGGCGCATTTGATTTGTTGGAATTTTCCGCAAAAGTGTATTAGCATCAAATGCTTTGTGATTAAGACTGCAAAAGCATTGAAAAAAATAACATTTATGTAACATCTTTAACAAAATTTCACTTTTCTAATTGTTTTCTAACAAAATCTAACACAAACACTAATAGATAGGGACAAGGAACTACAGATTGTGGAATTTTGAGCAAGCAACAAAGTGCTGAAGGTTCTCAGTGGGTCAGGCTGTTGGAGGAAATGGACAGGTGACGTTTTAGGTTGGGGTCCTTTTTTAGACTAGGGACATAAAACACCGTCTGTCCATTTCGCTTCATAGATGCTGCCTGACTAGTTGAGTTTCTCCAGCAAGTTTTTTTCTTTCCTTAGTAATAGATCGATCCAAATTGCCTCGATGCGCCAGAGACTTGGGTTTGATCTTGCTGCAGATATGAAGTTTGTACATTCTCCCTGTGACTGCATGGGTTTTCTCTGGGTTCTCCAGTTTTTACATGTTTGTAGGTTAATTGGCTTTTGTAAATTGTAAATTTTCTCTAGTGTGTAGTATAGTTCTATTGTGCAGGGTGATCGCTGGTCAGTGTGGACTCAGTAGACCGAATGACCTATTCTGCCCTCTCTCTAAAACTTGCAAGGAATACACATACGTGTCTAGACTTACAGCTCATTTTGTGACTGGGGCTGTATGTGATCTTTGCTTTAGATCTTGTGATGAGCAGTAAAATTAGATTGCAGAAGTCTGCTGCTGTCCTATATGACAACTAACACACAGTGGCATTGGTGAGTGAAGGGTCACAAAGAGAATCAGCAAAGTTATGTTGCATGTTTCCTTGGCGGGAACAGCATGGCTCGGCTTTTTTTCTCTAACTTGATTACTGATCTAAATGTTTTGGCTAGCTCACAAAGGGCAAACCTTTGGCTGTGGTGTTGTTCCTTTGTCTGTGCAGCAAAGCAGAGCTATTATGAAATAAAATAACCTGGAATGGAACCATTTTTTTAATTTGTGCTATCTTTTAGTCTTCCAACATTATTAATATCCCTGCAAGATTTAGTACTTTCTCGCAATCTAATAAAAAGAAGCCAAAATACCATGAGGCAACAAATCTCTCAAACTTAACATTCATAATGTAGCATTTAGCTCATTCCCACTTGGACGTCCTTTTTGTGGGATATCATCACGGTCATTACATGCGTTGTCAGGTATGTCTCTGCACTTTTGGAAATTATGCATGCCAGTTAAATGAGAGTTTTGAGGGTTTTTTCTGAGGTGGTTGGGTTCGTGAATAAGAAAATAATTTAAAAGTGATCGTGTACTTGGCTCACTTCAATATTCAACTCAATAGCAGAGCTCGAAATTAACAGTTGCCCGGATGCCAATGGCCACCCAAAGTCCTGCAGGGCAACCTAAAAGCAGTGCCATTTTGCCCGGCTTGGCAAGTACCCGGGACACCTGCTGTTCAACTCTGAGGGGGCCTCCCTCTCTCTCTCTCTCCCTCTGTCACTCTCTGTCTGTCATCCGTGACTGGGTCTCCGCTCTTTGGCTGCTCCTCATCCGCCAGCACGGCCGGCCGCCTTGCACATGCGCACTGCCATGCCTGCACATCCACGGGCAGCACATCCTCGTCCGTCCTGCACATGCGTACTGCCACGGCAACTGGTTGGTGTCGGGCACTTTCTCCCTCCCTTTGCGTTGTGGGAGATCTGGCTGCCATTGCTGTCCGGTCGCCGCCTCGCCGCGACTGCTGAAACGCAACGCAGAATCACTCCCTGGAGCTGGAGTAACTCCCTGGAGTAACTCCCTGGAGTAACTCTTGCTTCTTGGTTTCCTGGTCCTCCAAAAATATTCCAAACGGAATTTAAACTGGAGGTAGTGGAGGGTCCACCACCAAACACCAAACTCTGAACAATAACAGCCTATTGCACTTTATCTGTTTATTTTGTGTATATATATGGTCCATGGTATATAGACGCACTGAACTTTTATCTCCTGTTCTGTATTATGTTTACATATTCTGTTGTGCTGCAGCAAGCAAGAATTTCATTGTCCTATCTGGAACATATGACAATAAAACTCTCTTGACTTGGACTTAACCAAAAAAAGGTTTCTTGGGGGAAAAAAGAGCTACCTTAAATTTAGTTGCGTCTGGTTGGGTAAATATGGTAGGATGAAGACTATTCCATGCTTTAATTGTGCGGGGGAACTCCATGGAGCAGCCAGCATCTCTGGATAGAAGAAATTTGGTGACGTTTCGGGTAGAGACCCTTCTTTAGACTCCCTCTGGTTTTAGTGTTTTTAGTTGAATTTAAAGATACAGTGTGGAAACAGGCCCACCGAGTTCACGCCGACCACCGATCACCCGTACACTAGTTCTATCCCATTAGCGACGCAAGTCAAGAGTGTTTTATTCTCTCACGTCCCAGTTAGAACAATGAAATCCTTACTTTCAGCAGCACAACAGAAAATGTAAACATAACACTCTGTAAACAATGTTATTTATATTTATTTATGCATAACTGTATGTATATATGTGTGTGTGTGTGTATGTATATAACACACGCACACAATTTCCCTCCTGGGATTAATAAAGGTCTATCGTATAGTATCGTGTGTGGAGGAAGGAACTGCAGATGCTATGTCAAACTGAAGATAGACACAAAAAGCTGGAGTAACTCAACAGGTCAGACAGAATCTCTGGACAAAAGGAAAATATGACCTTTTGGGTTAGGTCTGAAAAAGGTTCCTGCCATGCACGTGCCGTGAGTAATTACTCAGGGTAGGCAGTCAGTCGGCTTTAACAAAAAAAGTAAAACCGCGAATGCGCAGATTGTTCTCTCCATAAAAAATAAAAATAAAAACAGTAACAATTCAATTTGACCAAGGCTTCCTAGTCTCCTTTAATCTGAATTACTGAATGGGTGGGGGTGAGGGGGGGGGGGGTGAAGGGTGATGGTGGGAAAAATGAGATTACAGGGAATAGTTGAATCAGATGTCATCTAATTGAATGACAACACTTGTTCAAGGGACCAATTGGGGGAAGAGTTCCTTTCACAGCGTGTGGAGAGTCTGTGACGGGGTAATGTTGTGGAGAGGGCAGGAGTGCTGAGAAGGAGGGGGTCGGGGATAATGCCAGTAACTCACTCACCGCTGCCGCAGTTCTCTGGGCGCGAAGCCACCGCACTGTAGCCGGGGAGCTGCGAGCGGCTGCCAGCAGAACTGGCCCCCGCTTCAGTGCCTTCTGCCGCCCCGCTTACCTTTGGCAGTGCTCTCCGTCGGAACAACTCTCACCAGCCGCTCGCTGACTTCGCTCATTTCAGCGGCTTCCTGCAAATCCTTAAATTCCCACATCCGAGTAACCTCAATCTCTCTGTCGGAATTTAACGTCATGAGTGAGGCCAGCGAGCGGCAGGAGAGAGGTTTTTAGATGGAGAGCTGCCAAAGGTGAGCGTGGGGGCAGCAGAAGGAGCTAAGGTGGCGGCCAGTTCCGCTGTCTGGCCACCCGAGCTACTTCTACCCCCGCACTGCCTCAATGTGGTGGCGTTAGAGGCCTCCGTGCAAGGAGCGTCGCAAGTGGCATTATCCTGATCCCCTCCTTCAGCCCCGCTTGAAAGTGACAACTTGAAGCAGCGCTGACGGCACGTGGGCTGCACAAAGCTTCAAGGGTTACAAGTGCTGCGGGTGAAAGGCACGGAGAATTATGCCTACCTAAGAGATCGGTCTCTTACATAGGCATAATTCTCCCTTGCCTTTACTATTTATATTTAGTAATTACTATGTTATAATTTTAGTCAGGGTAGGCAGTGCCAACCTTGCCTACCCTGACAGCACATGCCTGGTTCCTGCACACCTTTGGAATGTGGAAGGAAACAAGAGTACCCGGAGAAAACCCATGCGATCAAAGGGAAAAGGAGCAAACTCCATACAGACAGCACCCATATTCAGGATCAATTCCGGGGTCTCTGGCACTTTTAGGCAGCAACTTTATGGCCAGTGTACTGCCCCATAAATTGAACTGAATTAAAACATACAATAGCTGTAAGGGGGACATAGCATCACTTAGAGATTTAAGACTGAAAATGGATAGTTTCTTTCTTTTTAGTAACCAAAGTTATCAACATATAATTTTTTGTGTGTTGGAAAACAAAATAGTGGCACAGCTGGTAGACTTGCTGCCTCACACGCCAGAGATCTGTGTTTGATCCTGTCCTCTGGCACTGTCTGTATTGAATTTGCACGTTCTCCCTGCAAGCGTGTGGGTTCCCTCCCACATCCCAAAGACGCATTGGCTTTTTTGGTTAACTTGTCTCTGTAAAATTGCCCCAATCTTTATTTGTCAAGATCAAAAGATTTGGAATACCCTTTCTAGATTTCTCCCCCTTTCCCTTCCAAACCAATATCTGACCTCAGTTTTGTTCGTCTGTTCTCATGTCTCCATTTGTTTAAAAACTCCAGGTAACGACTGCATGAGGTAGTAAGTTGTTGTTCCCCAGTGGGTGACAATTTAAAGATTTAGTTTAGTTTGGTTTAGAGATACAGTGTGAAAACAGGCCTTTCATCGCACTGAGTACTCGCCGACCAGCGATCACCCACACACCAGCACTATCCTACACAATAGGGACAATTTACAATGTTCTACATTGTTCTAAGAACATTGTATATTTAGAACATTGTAAATGGGTTTCGAAGAAGGGTTTCGGCCCGAAACGTTGCCCATTTCCTTTGCTCCATAGATGCTGCTGCACCCGCTGAGTTTCTCCAGCATTTTTGTGTACCTAGGGGCAATTTACAATTTTACCTAAGCCAATTAGCCTACAAACCTGTACGTCTTTGAAATGTGGGATGAAAGCAGAGCTCCCGGAGAAAACCCATGTGGTTACGGGGAGACGTACAAACTCCGTACAGACAGCATCAAACTCGGGTCTCTGGTACTGCAAGGCAGCGATATACTTGTTTACAGAAAATGCAGGGGCGGCAAGATGGTGCATTGGTTGAGTTGTTGCCTTACAGCACCAGAGACCTGGGTTTGATCCTAATTACGAATGCTTGTCTATACAGAGTTTGTACACCTTCCCTGTAACCTGAGTGGGTTTTCTCAGGGATCTTGAGCTTCCTCCCTCATTCTAAAGATGTACAGGTTTGTAGGTTAATTGACTTGATATAATTGTTAATTGTCCTTGTGTGTAGGATAGTGTTAATGTGTGGAGATCGCTGGTTGGACTGGTCTCGGTGGGCCGAAGGGCCTGATTACATGCTCTATCTCTAAATTACTGACATATTTCACATTTATATCTGAGATGCTTCTCAATGGCTTTAATGGTGTTTTGTTTTGTTCTGCTCGGATAATAAGCTGAACATTTTGTGCATCGCGAAGCAACATTGAATTTTGAAAGATTCTATTTTGATGATGGTGACCTGAGTTTTTGTATCGTCATTTTTTGGCGGGTTATTAACATTGAATGCTGTCTGTTTCAAGCTGCACAGATGCTGTCTGATCTGAATATTTCCGCTTCTGATTTCACATTTACAAACTGGTGGTATTTTACTTTTTAGTTGATCATTTATCATGGCTTTCTGTGAATGTTTCTAAGCCAGTCTTAGATTTTACCAAGTCTCCCATCTTGCATGGGCTTATTATCTTAAATTTACTATTTCCTAAATCATGCATGTATCCAATAATGCCCCCCCTTTAACAGTATCCTGCAGAATGCTGTTTTGTTGTGGCACTTTTCGTCTTCCATTCTGAACACTAGTGCATTATCCATCGTCCTAAATTTCCAGTGTGTAGGAAAGATCTATGGTGCTGGTCTACATGTCTGGAGAAACGGAATAGGTGATGTTTCTGGTTGAGACCTTTCAGATTGGGTTGGGAGAGAGGGAAACTTGAGCTTCACCTCCATCCCCCACCAGGAAGGCCTCAAAGCCCTTTGTTTCTTCCTCGACCACAGAACCAACTAATTCCCCTTATTCTGTTCCTATTCACACCTCTAGTTTCTCCCTCCCCCCTGACTCAATCTGAAGAAGAGTCTTGACCCAAAACATCACCTATTGCTTTTCTCCAGAGATGCTGCATGACCCACTGAGTTACTCCATTTTGTGTCTTCGTCCTAGATTTCCACTTGGGCTTAGAGCTACTATGAGGGGAGCCTGGCATGAAGTGCAGCCCTCCTTTGGTACTCTCGGGGCTTGCATAGGGAGGCTGCCTGTGACGGCTGGTCTCGCTGGAGTGGGTTCTCGATGCTGAGATGCAAGGCTCAAGGCTACACCCTGGCTGTGTGCTGAGTGCAGGCCATTACTGGTAACTGGAGATTTTCTTCTCCATGAATTGATGGACAGCCTGGATATTGTGATCTCGCATAGTCCGATGGAAGCAGTTATCTCTGTAATTATCTTAAATAAACATTAATTGGCCATATTCTTTCCCTGTTTATCCTCTTGCCTTTAACATACTTGTAAGATGTATTTTTTTAATCTTATTTGCCCGTAGATTGTGTTCCTTCCTTGTTCTATTAAAACAAATATTTCTCCCCATCTTCCACCGCTATAATTTCTGCATTTAGTGGTGAGTTTTCTAGATTTCCATTGCCTTAAATTTTATATGGACTCCTTGATGATATGATACTTTGTTAAATACTATCTAAATGCCAAATTTCACTTTGTTATTTGGCATGTACATTTTTGGACCAAGTCTTTGTTGAACTCTGGAGTTGTGTGGTTTTGCTGGAACCTAAATTGAGCAAGTCATTGGTGAATAGGTCTCTAATTACTATAATATTGGCAGAGTTTAGAGCCAAAATGATTCCAGAATTTGCATCTCTGGCTATGTAATCCATCTCTTGATAGCTGTGTCGTCTCTTGTTTTGGATTCAACAAAGTTTAATCAGTTTTTGGATCATAACCAGTTGCTTTAATTCTGTAAATATGTTGGGTGATCAATCCTACATGGTCGATGTATCTCATTGAAATATATAATGAAAGCATCTCCTGTGGTGTCCTTGTATATTATTGGATTTCCACATCATTGTATCATTTGTGATCATCTTTCGTGTGGCGTGCACAGCCTAAAGTTGTTGGACAACTTGTTCTATTTGATCTTCCTTTGTGCACGTTGAGTTGATTGCATTAGTCGAAACGGGGCGGACCACGTGAAGGTTGCAATCTTCCACCCCATTATTTGTGATGAACTCATTGGAAGAACTCAAATTTGCTGAAACTGTTAAGAAATAAGGAGGTTTAAAAATTAAGTATTATCAACATGTGATGGTCCTGATGGCAATGAATTTCGGAGCTGGATTGAAGGAATGTAGCTCAGTCATGTGAACTGTCATTTAAGGTGCTGCAAACTAATTTACACTAAATTAAAAATCCATACAAAATTATCACCCATGTCATAACTAAAATTATGGCTTTGCCTAGTTCAATTGACTTTAGTCTTGTTGAAATAGGTGAAATTGTGCAGAATTTAATACATTGAACTTGGGATTTTGTAATGAAATATACTCCTTGCTTCCCATTCAGAGCCTGTAGAAGGGTCTCGACCCGAAGCGTCACCCATTTCTTTTCTCCAGAGATGCTGCCTGTCCCGCTGAGTTACTCCAACATTTTGCGTCTACCTTCCCATTCATTGTTATGTCTCACAACATGGCAGTGTGTTATTGCCACAACGATAAGAAGATTAACCACGATCTTAAGGAATGGTGGAGTTGGCATGATATATTACAGTGGGAGATTTTGGCACCAATTTGTTTTCCTTTGATAAGAGTTTGTCAAAATTAAAATTTAATGAGCATTTGCTACAGGTGGAGCTTTAAATATGTCAATAGAAATCATACCACTGGAACAATATATCACTACTCTAACTGTTTGTGGTTCTGTACAAATATTGTACTTTGAATGCTCGCGCATTACAGATGGGGAGCTAAATTTTTCTACCACTAAATCCTTTAACCCATGTTGAATACAAGTGTTTAATGTAGACTCAAGGAACTGCAGATGCTGGTTTTCAAAAAAAATACATTGCTTGAGTAACTCGCAGTTTTCATTTCAGCTGGTCAAAATTTGTTGGGTGATCCCTCGAATCCCGAACATATTTACTGTTTCGTGGGAAACTATAGATGTTCCATCTTTCCACCCTGCCCTTCACATTCCCATGCTGACCTCTGTCCCCTGACTCCTCCATTGCCAGTGAGGCTACACGAAAACTGGAGTTGCACCTCTTCCAATCTTGTCAATTGCATTTGGTGTCTTTGATATGGCCCCGTCATAGTCAACAGCGTAGTCAAAGTGACCATTTCATTGAATACTTGAGCTCTGTCCACCAAGGCTGCTGGATCTCCTGATTGCTAACCATTTTAACTCCCATTCTCATACTGACCTTTCTGTCCTGGGCCGTCCCCATTGCCAGAGTGGAGATACACACAAACTGCAACAGCACCCTATATTGTGCTTGGGTAGACTACAACCCTACGGCAACCTTTCTGTTCCCTTCCACCAACTGTCCCTCCATCCCGTTTTACAATTCACCCTTACCTAATCTTCCTTACCTAATTCCACATCTGCTCCACTTTGTCACCATTTCACCTCCAACCTGGTTACTTTCTCCATCTGTGTTAATTGCCCTCCCCTACATCTGTCAGTTTATGCTCCACCCTTCCCCTTACCTCTTTACCACCTTTCTTGCCTCTACTTCATCTATCTAAAGAAGGGTCCTGACATGAAACATCGTCTGTCCATTTCCCTCCACAGATGCTGCCTGACCCTCTGAATTCAAGAGCACTCTGTGATTTGCTCATCTTTTTAGCTGTTGGATTAGTATTTGAGATTTCTCCTCAGATAAGAAATAACATATGATTCAGCAAGTGTGAATCTCAGATCCTTTTGAAGTGTAGTTTTTGTGATGACGTGCCCTCCAATTTTTTTTGCCACAACTGAAAGACTTGTTTATCCACTGCAAATGACAATTGACAATGAAAATCATTGATTGTGGTCTGCGGCTACACCTGGATATGAATAACAAACTTCATTTTGCTGAATATCATTTGTGCAGTGAAGGCTTCTGGCTCTATTGGTCAATTGTTGACGTTGGCTCCTCAATTTGCAGTTGTTGGAGGCTCTGCACTTGTATCTATGAATTTGTACATCAGGCCTCTGGAATATAGATCCAGTAACATAAACTGACAATCTTTGATTTATTTCTTATGAGAAGCTTGGATTTGTATGCAAGAATGGTTGTGTCATGTAGCACCACATGTAGCTGAGCTTTCTTGAAAGTCCTGGAAGATACACTTACCCTTATCGTTTTTTTAGCAGATGCTGAGTAAAGAATAAACCTTGATCTCTTCCTTGCCAATCAGTTGCAAATAGTCTGGTCTCAAAGTATCAGTAGGAGTAACTGCTGCTTCACGGTTCATGAGTAGACAAAGTCCTTTTCTTAAGGAATGCACACCCTAAAGGGCCTGTCCCACTTGCGTCTCCTTGGCATGCAAATTACTCGACCTCGTGGTCACTTGAGGCATTTGGGCACCGTATGGCCGCGCAGGGCTGGTCCCACTTAGAAGAGCGGAGGGGTATGGAGGTGTGTGGGGCTGGTTCCGACATTGCGCGGGGCTCTGAAATTCCTGCAGATACCGAAATCTTAGCGCGCCAACGGCCTGTCGTCTCGCGTAGGCACGCAGGCGCATTGCAGTCTTGACGTCGTATGTAGCATCTTGACGGCGTACGCCTTGCGTGTGGCGCCGTCACCGCCCGGCGTGGCGTTGCGTGATGAGGTCACCGCCCGACACAGTGCGATGCCCAAATTCAGTCGGCCCGCCTCCTGCCCAGCTGATTTGTAAGCATGGGGGCTGCTGCTAACAAGTCTCTGTTGTTGCAGCAATGCAGTCTGCATCTCTTCCATGATGATCATGGAATAGCAGCCAGCAATCCCCCCCTTTTATGCGTAAATGACGTCACGCGCGAACTTCGCGCGACCTCCGCTTCTGGTTGGTCGCGCCAAACGCACGCAATCGCGACAGGCCCTTTAGACTAAAGAGATACAACACGGAAACAGGTCCTTCAGCTTACCAAGTCCACACCGACTCGTGATCGCTCCATACGCTAACCTACACACACAATTTTACCATTTACCAAAGCCAATTAACGTACAAACCTGTATGTCTTTTGAGTGTGGGAGGAAACCGGAGCACCTGGACAAAAGCCACATGGTCACAAGGAGAACTTACAAACTCCGTACAGACAGAACCTGTAATTTGGTTCGAACCTGGACTCTGCCACTGTTAGGCAGCAACCCCACTGTTGAGCCACTGCTGTGCCAGTTGGCTCCAAGTTTGTCAAACAGCACACAGTGGAGTAGCTGAGCAAGCTTAAAACCACAGAATAAGATTAAAGCTGTAGGTTCCTGCTACGTCATCTCCCTTCATGCTTCGGAGATTCTCAACATCACAGAAGCCATTCTTTGGCCAATTCTATTTGGTGTTTGTGGTTATCAAGAAATAAATGATTGAACAAAACGTGTTTGGAATTGGGCACAAAATGCGCAGTACAGAAAATGTGCTCCAGAACTAGGTGCACTGCTGGAGTTCCATTCCACTGCTTTCTTCTCCAATGTGAAAAATTCCCATTTATGTCCTGGTCCTAAAGCAGACACACCCAATCTTGTAAATTATGACACAGCTGGTCCACTCCCAACTATGGATAATATCAACAATGCTGTCATGTAGGGTTTAGTCAAAACAAATGGCTCATGATGCTCAGTTTTGGTTTCACCAGGACAGTTTCACCAGATATCATTGCAGCCATAGTCCAAACATGATTGAAGAACTGAATTCCAGAGGTGAGGTAAGTTTAACTTCCCTAAACATTATGCCAGCATAGGACTGAAACAAGACATAGCCGTGGTGAACTGAGTAAGAAAATCATTCAATGGCTGACGTTGTATCCATCACGAAGGCAGGTGCTTGGGGATGATTGTTCTCCACATTGACATCACGGCAGAGTTTCCGCATGCCAGTGTCCCAGGCTCTGTCATCTTCAGCTGCTTCAGCAATCTCCTTCCTTCCATCATAACGTCAGAAGCTTGGTTTGATATTGTCATGTGTGTTGGGGTTCAGTGAAAAGCTTTGTTTTGAATGCTATCCAATCATATCAGACATACCATACATAAATGTAATCAAGCCAAGCTAAAGTAGAATAAGTAAAAGGAGAGATACAGAGCACAGAATATAGTTGTCAGCATTGTAGCGCAACTGTGGCGCATCAGTTCCGAAGACAACTGATAATTGAGCAAAAATAGCGAAGCCAAGTAGTGAAATAATGATGTTGCTTACCCGTAACCGATCTCTCGGTTATAAAGCGCTATGACCATGTTAAGAAAGAGTGAAAGGGACAAAAATATAAAACTAAGCAGGAAAATAATCAAAGAATTCCTCTCTGCAAATGTCAGAACATTAATTTTGCTTGCAGTGAGTATATCAGAAGAGCTCAAGAATTCATCAGCAAATCTATTTAGCTAATTGGAGATTGTTGGCACCGTTTCTGATGCTAGAATGCATGTGTCACTTTGCATTCTAAAATGGGTTGCCTCAAACACTGGTTTGGTTCACTGCAATTAATTACTCCCATGACACTGAGCTAATTGTTGTGAACTTTGGGAACCTTGACTTAGTAAAGAGTATACATCCTGATGAGTGTTTTTTACTATTTTGGGATGGTTGATGTAAACCATTGTGGATGAGTGAAATGACTGGAGGAAAATAAGGAAAATGAAAGTTGTTTTTTTCTCTATGGCCAGCTGTTTAAAAACAACTATGTTCTGAATATTTGGTGAGCTTGCAAGCTTGTAGTCGTAATTGATCAATTTTCCAAATATAGACACAAAATACTGGAGTAACTCAGCAGGACACGCAGCATCTCTCAAGAGACGGAATGGGTGACGTTTCTGGTTGAGACCCTGTCACTGAGTATTCACGGTTTAAACCTCATTCTCACAGCCACTCAGGGGAGGCAACAAGGCTTCAACTTTGATCAAAAGTTAGAAACATTTCAACTACATCAACTAGGAAATGAAGAGACAAGGAAAATAACCAGTCTATACTTTTGGATTGAATTCTGAGATTAGCTGCACAATGGAATCCAAGATCCTTGCTAGTTTTTGAATATTTCAACTTTAAAAAATGATATTATATGCACAACGAAATAAAGTACTCTGTCCTTGATCACAGTACGTCACTACTTCTGGGATCGGGGGAAAAAATTGGGTCATAACCAATTTCTATTCAACTAAGTATAACTAACAGGTAGACAAAAATGCTGGAGAAACTCAGCGGGTGCGGCAGCATCTATGGAGCGAAGGAAATAGGCAACGTTTCGGGCAGCACCGGCTGAGTTTCTCCAGCATTTTTGTCTACCTTCGATTTTCCAGCACCTGCAGTTCCTTCTTGAACATCTTAAGTATAACTAGCACAAGGGAACAGTAATCCCTAAGGAATGTCCCTACCAGTTCATAACTTGAGTTTGGTTTTCAAATGTTGAGATTTGTCTTTTAGTTTAGTTCCAACAGAAGTGCTTTGCTGTGTTGGTGGAGAAATAATGTTCTAATTATTTTGACCTAGTCTTTAAACGAAAGTTTTCTGAGTTGTCTTGTTCACAACTCCCAAATGAAATGATCACAACAGCACATGGAAATGTGCTTCAAAATCTGACCCTGTTTTAGCGAGACATTATTAATGTTATTATAATTTGTCTTTTCCTTCCACGATTATTTCTCTCTCGTCATTTGCCCTCCCCCACCCCAAAAATCCTTCTGTCATCAGAAAGAGCTGATTCTACATTTTGACCTTTTTAAAGGAAAATGTTCGGAAACTCTTCATTCTTAGTAGACAGGATTATTAACAACCCAAAGCCTTCAGTTCCTTCAAAGTGTAGTCAAATGTGAATTAACTTTTTATTTCAAAATTTATTCCTGATTCTTGGTATTTCTTGAAGTGTACGTTTTCAGGTTAAAAGCCAAAAGCAGTTATAAACAATCTTTACATTGTGTACACTTGCATTTGAACTGTATTCAGATACTAGTGAAGATTTATTAACATTTGACAAAGTAGTCATGGGAACAGTTACAATGAGGATGTAAACTAGATGTATGTAATAAATAAGCATTAACATTTCTATTTATCCTTCAGAACTCTTGCAGAATTAGCACAATATTATGAAACATCACCTGTTTGAGATAGCAAACTACTAATGCTGATGTTGGAGTCTACTATGGCAATAACCCAATGGTTTCTGTCTGATTATAAATTCATTGCCATTGTCAATTAGGAAATGGATTGAGACATTTGAGGAGTGACTTCCAAAACGATTGAAACTTAGGATCCAGCCTGAAGTTCTATCAAACGCAGGGAATGTAAAGCGACAATCTATGATACTACCACTGGTTTGAGAATGCATTCTGAGTAAAGTTTTTAATTCCAATAAAGAACTATCATCTTAGTCCATCTGCTGGTCAGCTATATACAATGTGAGTTATTTCCGTTTCATGTAATTCTGTTTTTATGGTGAGAACATATGTTATGGGCAGCATGTATTCATTATTTTTAACTGGTCATTTATATTCCAATACTACATATGCTAAAGTTCCGATTTTCCAAATCGACAAACCAATTCATTTTTTTAACTGAACATTATTTGTGTGGGAGGTTTTGAAGATGTGGGTTTTAGATAGGCTTCAGGCCATTCATTATCCGACAGTGTATAGAAAATTTTGTTAATTCCATTTGCACTTTAAATTTGATAATATCTGGTTGTAATACCATCTATCTGTGCAAGTAAATCCCACATCGGGGTGTATTTATGGTACATGGGAAGTGTACATCACATCTGGAAATAGCTGTCATTGGCTCAAGCTACATATTAATTAAAAAATATAAGCTAAACATAAAAAAGGGAGCTATAAATGCACTGTCATCTTTACAGTATGAGCCTTTCAAGAGAGGGCGTGTGATTAAATACAACCGTATCAATTTTGATAAATATTGCACTTTAGACTTCTGTAAGTAGTGAAATAATGTAAAATACGTACAATAGCCTGGTTCTACCAATTATTAATCCATGGTGTCCATGTTATCCAAATATCTTTAGAGATATTCAATTAGAAAAATTGAATCCTTAAAATCCTATTTGCTCATGTTTAAAGCTTGTTGGATTTTACCACACAGCGTTTTCCACGTTAATACATGATCCATTATGACCAAGATAATTTTGTCTAGCCATGTTAAAACATACAGATTCTTTTGGACAGATTTATTTTTGCTTTGGAGGGGTTCACAAAGAGCAGCAGCTGATTATGCTGAGAATCCTTTAAACAAATTCCATCACTTGCTGGAACGGTTTGGAAGAGGATTTTTGCCTTGTTGAACCTTTTTGAAGCTTGTTTATTTTTTAATTTCATATTAATGATTTAGAATCACATCAAGTTGAAACGGGGTTTTTAAGATTAAGGCTGGTTTGCATTAATCTGAAATCCTACTTCAGTCTAATGTTGCCAGACTGCATCGTGTTTGACCTCATTCACTGAAACCTTTTCCTAGCCTTTGTTTTGGGTTTGAATATTCTCCCCCACTCCTTGCTGACGTTCCTAGTTTCACCTGTAATTCTGAGGTCTCACTTTCAATGAAAGATAATTATCTGAAGATAGACACAAAATGCTGGAGCAACTCAGCAGGTCAGACAGCATCTCTGGAGAAAAGGAATAGGTGATGTTTCGGGCCGTGACCTTTATTCAGATTGAGTGTCAGGGGAGAGGGAAACTAGAGATATGAAAAGGTACAGAACAAATCACAGCCGATTTCCAGGGGAGTGGAAATCATTTCCCTCTCCCCTGACTCTGTCTGAAGAAGGGTCTGGACCTGAAATGTCACCTGTTCCATTTCTACAGAGATTTCAGCTTGACCAGCTGAGTTACTCGAACATTTTGTGTCTATCTATCTTCGATGTAAACCAGCATCTGCAGTTCATTCCTACACAAGCAGATATCTGGAATAGACGGGTTGTCTTCTGAGGAGAGGTTGGCTGGTCTATGTTTGTATATATTGGAATAAAGAGCGGGAGATCAAGATAGAAAATAAAAGATCCAGAGGGGTCTTGACAAGATGGATGTGGAGAGCTTTGTGGTAGAATCGAGAACTTACGAGTCACTGCTTAAAAAATAAGGTTTGCCACAGAAGAAAATGGAGCGTTATTGAAGGAATTTGCAGGTCACAACTGGTTACATTAAAACAATTGTGTTATGAATTTTGAAAAAAAGTAGTGATATCAGTTTCCGAAAGTTATAATTTCCTTTAAAAATGGCAACGCTTGTAATTCTAATTATCAATTTGAAATAGAAATGTTCATACTTCGGTCAGTATGAACTTAAGGTCTGCTCTAACTTCTGAACTTTGGGAACACAATTTTCAGTTGTTGCTCAGTTCACCAATTTAATAATTAGTCAGTAGTGTGGTAGCAGCAACAGTAGTTGAAGACGGTAGTAACTGAAGAAGGGTCTTGACCCGAAACATCATCTATTCCTTCTCTCCATAGATGCTGCCTCACCCGCTGAGTCTCTCCAGCATTTTTGTCCAGCAGCAACATGAATGTTTTTAAATACATTGGAAAATAATTAAAAATTTGGATGTAGCATTTGAAATATCGTTGCAGTTTGACAAAGCCAAAGAGCTTAGTATATTTGCCTAAATGAAATCAACGTTAGCAATGTGTGCAATTGACGGAAGAATGGAGCACACTGCATTTGGTATTCCCCACAAAAGCAGGTGTGATCTCTAATCATATCTCCAGGTAAACCACTTCCTCGGCTTGTTTCTGTCGTACCGCTCTTCAAAGCCATAAATACTCTTCACATTGCTCAGTTTTCTCCTAAATGTTTTTGATTACCGTGTTTCCAAAGTGAGGTTCAAATATCCATGTTCTTGACAACATTTTAATTTGGTTAACCAAAAACCATCTTTACTTCTGGCTGTGAATTCTGCATTCCACTGTGTTTATGAATGGAGCATCGTAACATAATCATACTCTTGTTAATTTAACTTGATTAAATGTATTTAAAGATCAAAGGAATAGATGTATTAGATGTTTTAAAAGTATTAGTTGTTTCTTACATTAACAGCTATGGTTTGCAAAATCATTGTTTAAGAACATGGAACAAAGTATTTGCGACCTATTCTAACTGAATGCAGTAGTATGCCAACTAATCAAGAATTACAGGCACATATAAATTCAGCAAAAACGTGCTTTGAAAAATTTATTGCGGTATGTAGCAGTAACAGAGATTTGTTAAATTTAAGAAATGGTTCATTTCGGAAAGCCATCAAGAGCCACCTGGAGAAAATAACTTAGTGCCGTTTTAATTCGGACTTCTCAGCCAACTAAATAACTGGTAGCTTTGTTTACAGTTCGGCCACATTAAGAGCGAATTTGTGAGAGTGAAACTTATTTTTAATTACTTTAGAGATGCGAGAGGTTCAAGTTAAAGCTGCCTTTCCCGTGATATTTCTATTGTCCAAGCCGGCCAAGGACTGAAAGTATAATTTGAAGCTCTGCATTGCATTCTAGGACAGGTTGGAAGACTTGTTTGTTGCTTGATCTTGTCTATAGACAATACTCAGGTTCTTGGTGTGGAAGAGCTTGAAAAATAATTTCCATGGGGAACATCTTGAATTGAATTGAATAAATTTTATACGCCAAATATGTATAAATACATGGAATTTGCTTTGGTGCTTTTCTCGCAAGTAACAACACGATATACAGTAGACAATTAAAAATAAAACATTATAATTTAAACATGTGAAGAATGAAATAAAATACCAGAACAAAAGGAGGCTATAGACTTTTGGCTGTTGAGTAGAGCTACTGCTCGTGGAAAAAAAAGCTGTTTTTATGTCTGGCTGTGGCAGCTTTGACAGTCCGGAGTCACCTTCCAGAGAGAAGTGCTTCAAAGAGTTTGTGGCCAGGGTGAGAGGGGCTCAGAGATGATCTTACCCGCTCTCTTATTGGCCCTTGCAGTGTACAGTTTGTCGATGGGGGGAAGGTTGCAGCCAACAACCTTCTCGGCTGATCGAACGATGCGCTGCAGCCTCCAGGTGTCGTGCTTGGTGGCTGAGCCAGACCATGATGGAGAAGGCAAGGACAGGTGATGGCAGTATAAAACTGGGCCAATATTGCCTATGGCAGATTGTGTTTTCTCAGCTGCCGCAGGAAGTATATCCGCTGTTGGGCCTTTTTGACTGTAGAGTCGATGGTGGCCCCCCCCATTTAAGGTCCCTGGACATGGAATCATGGAAACTTTATTGTCATTCATTGTCTGAACGAAATTTTGTTGTCTTGCAGTCATACATATAATAAAATAACAAAACACACAATAAACACGAATTTAACATCCACCACAGTGAGTTCACCAGACACCACCTCACTGTGATGGAAGGCAAAAATCTTAAGTCTTCGTCTCTTCCCTTCTTGTTCTTCCTCTGCGCTGAGGCGATCCAGGCCTCCGAAGTTGTGACCCCACCGGGTGATGGTAAGTCCCCCGGGTGATGGTGAGTCCCGCGGCTGAACCGTGCTCCGCGAACGGGCCGGTTCAATTCCGTGGCCCGGGGGCGGTCAAAGCTGCCGCCCTCAGTTCAGCGGACGAAGCTGTCGCCCCGGGAGCTCCAGAAAAAACAGGCGTGATGGTTCCAAGGAACTTAAATGCCTCCACAGATGTGACTGTGGTGTTGTTGATGGTGAGTGGGACTCCTAAAGTCTACAACTAATTCCACCATCTTAAGAGCATTGAGCTCCAGGTTGTTACGAAGGCACCAGGACACCAGCTGTGTCACTTCCTGTCTGTAGGCAGATTCCTCCCCATCCTGGATCAGTCCAATCAGTGTGTCGTCCGTAAATTTGAGAAGCTTGACGGAGGAGTCTGTGGAGATGCAGTCGTTGGTGTGGAGAGAGTAAAGGAGATGGAAGAGTACGCAGCCTTGCGGTGCTCCTATGTAGAGGGTCTGCAGGTCCGAGATGTGCTTTCCCAGCCTCGCATGCTGCTTCCTGTCTGTCAGGATGTTGATGATCCACTGACTGACGGGTTCAGGCACAGTCAACTTGGAGAGCTTGGAGTGTAGTAGATCTGGCACAATGGTGTTGGATGAAGTGCGGGCCGAGGTTGACTGCGTCATTCACTGATCTATTTGCCCGGTATGCAAACTGCAGGGGTTCCACTTGAGATATTTTTCATGTGAGCCAGCACAAGTCTTTCAAAGGTCTTCATGATTACAGAGGTCAGTGCAACAGGCCTGTAGTCATTAAGACCAGTAATCCTTGGCGTTTCGGGTATGGGAACAAAAGTGGAGACTTTGAAGCAGGTAGGGACAGTGCAGGTTTACAGGGACCGATTGAAAATGTCTGTAGACTGGTGCTAGTTGTTCGGCACAGGGCTTGATCTTTGCCTCTGCTCTTGGGGTTGACAAATCCCTGGGAAAACAGAATAGGAGACCACCATTATAATACCATGATTACTTCTCCTATTCGCCTATTGGCCGCCTATCGGCCTTTCTCCCCCCACTTCCCCCTCCGCTTATCCATCTCCCTACATCTCTCGATCCGCTTTTTGGTCTCCCACCTTCTGCCTGTTATCCCTCCCTTCCTCTCTGTCCACCTGTTGGTGATCCTCAGTCTCTGATCGGTTTGCCCTGGTTGCCGTTCTAATGTATGACAGTGGCATCTGTTCCAATAGTAAAATGAGCACTAAATATTTACATTTTGACAATTTGAAACATTTTGAGTGTTGAATATAGTCTTGCTCCCTTTTTCTATTGCAGCGTTTTATGTCCCGAATAGAACCGATTTACAAAACTTTGCAATACAAATCTCACTCCACTCACTAGATTGAGTTATTTTTGTAGGATGCGTCATGGCACTGCTTTTTCTCAAATAGTTTGGCAAAACCTTTTCTCTGAAGAGTGTTTGTGCAAGTTGAGTGATAATGACCATTAACTGTTTTGAATATCCTTAAAATCCTGAGTACTGTTTTGTGAAGATTATTTGTGTTGTGCAATGTCATGAACTGAAATATGAATTGACATCATTACTACATCCTTCAAATAATCCACTGCTTAATATTCGTGGTTTATTAACTGAACAAACCTAGTTGGGAATATAATTTCTCATTATTGTAGCACTTTATCTCATTTTAACATGTATTTTGAGGGGAATGGAGAAATATTTTAGATTTTTTTCAAAGAGTTACTACTGAATTATTTGGTTCCAGTGACCACCAAGTCCAAAAGAAAATACTGACCCATGAGCAATTCCGATGAAGGTTCGACATTTGAAATCTACTGTCTTTCCTCAGGTTAAAATGTGCCTTGTGAATTTGAAACATTTTATCTTATTTTTCAGCTTTCAAAACAAATTTACAAGGCACAAGATTACATGCTGGAGTAACTCAGTGGGTCCGGCGATATCTCAGGAGAGTATTGATAGGAGATGTTTTGGGTTGTGACCATTCTTCAGACCCGACCCGAAACGTCACCTAGCCATTTTCTCCAAAGATGCTGACTGACCCACTGAATTACTCCAGCACTTTGTCTTATTTTGTAAATAAGCATCTTGCAGTTCTTTGTGTCTAAACATTTACAAAGCTTTGATCATTTGTTCATTACTGTTCCTTCTCCATTTGGAAATCTGGGTTAAAGTTAGAGGAAGTTGGAATGTGAAAAATTAGGGCTGCAAATCTGAGATTGTCTGGTATTTTTAAATTAATATATGCATGACCTGACTCCTGGATTCAAAATATTGGCAAGTAAACTAAATAATTGAGAGGGGAATGCAGTTTCTCTACCAAGACCACAGTTACCGCACTAATACCATGTTTACTTAGTTTGTGAAGAGCATGTGGTGGTGTTTAAGAGGGAGTATTTCTGTAAGTTGGAGTGCTTAAATTTGTTTGCCTTTGCCATCTATAGTAAATATTGAGACAGTTTTTTTCATATCTTTCGTAGGCATGTATAGATGATAATTTGGATATGGTGAAATTCCTAGTGGAACACTCTGCAAATATTAACCAGCCAGATAATGAAGGTTGGATACCACTACACGCAGCTGCCTCTTGTGGATATACCGATATAGCACTGTAAGTACTGGCCATTCTGGCTTTAAACTTGCTTCACATTTTTTTTTAAATGTCATATGGTATTATAAAAATCTGACTGAGAGGCAAGCCTTGAACCAAATGTGGAAACGATTATAAAGTGCGATGGGAGTTTCACAGATTTGATTATTGAACATTGATTTTGAATGAGCATAAAGCACAAGGTTCAAATATTCTAGAGATCCAGGTTCGATACCGACCTCGGGTGCTGTCCATGTGGAGTTTGCACGTTCTCCCTGTGGACCAACCCGCGGAAGTCCAATTGGAAATGTAGCGTCTAGGCTGGGTGAGGCACTGATCTCAACCTCATCAGAACTTTCATGCTGATTCGAGGGTCCACTTTTTCCCCCCGAGACTCTGGAACCCCGGCCCGGATCCGTTCCCATAGCCGACTTCCGGGGCTGGTATCTCAGCTCCTCGCCGGCCTTGGCAGACCGTTTTGGACTCCTCTTGGAGGCCATGACCCCTGTTGCTCCAGCAAAACGGATAATCCGGGCAGGCTCTGGAACTATGTGCTGAAATATCAGTGGTGGACCTGTACACCAGGTGCAATTAAATTCCTTGTTCATGTGACACTCACAGAGAACAAGGTATATATATTGTAATAATAAATACAAAAAATGCAGAATGGTTCAAAGTAGTAATCAATCGGAAGTTTGCAAAGCCAAACCGAAGTGCAAAAACGGAATAACCAAATGAGATAAAGTTTAGCGTAAGAATACAAGGCAACATCTTGCTGAAGGGGAAGTAAAGGAGGTGATTAGTTCAGGGGTTGTAGTAGTGGGGAAGAAGCCATTCTTAGCTCTCGACGTTCAGGGTTTCAAGCTCCTATATCTTCTCCCAGATGGTGGAAGAGTGAAAAAGGAATGGCCGGGGTGGCAGGCATCCTTGACACTACTTAAAGGCTTCCTGCTGTATTGTGAAGATGGACTGGATGGAAGGAAGCCATCTGAAGGCCTGTGAAGGACTGGGCTGTTTTCCCATCTCTGAAGGTTCAACGGTCAAGAGCAGTTGCCAAACTAGGCCTAGATGCATCCTGTCAGAATACTTTCCATCCCCTAGAAATAGGAGAGCATCCTCGAGGAATCTTAAATGCCGAAGAAAGTAAATAAACAGATGCACTTTCATGATCACTATTAAGGTACTAAGTTAGGTTGCTGGTGATACGGATGCCTTGGAAGTTAATGCTGTCAATCATCTCTGCAACAGCTCCATTGATGAGGACAGGGTTGTGTTCACAATCCAATTCCTCGGATCAAAAAGCAACATTTATATTACTGTACAACACAGTGCTAGATAACTCATTGGGTCAGGCAGCATCTCTGGAAGACGTGGATAGGCAAAGAAGATTCCCAACCTGAAACGTCATCTGTCCATATCCTCCACAGATGCTACTTGACCTGCTGAGTTACTCCAGTAATTTGTGTTTTGCGCAAGATTCCAGCATCTGCTGTCCCTTGTCTCTCTTTCGTAATACTGACGTTAAACTGTTCTATGTTGGTTGGTTGTTCTGACACCATGGCACAAGGTTCCCAATCTCTTTCCTGCACTTGCTGAGATCCTTCAGAATCTTGTTTATTCCAATCAAGTCCCCTCTCAGTCTTGCCTCCAGCAGATACAAGTTTATCCAGTTAACCATTTCCCAGAAGACAACTTGTCCATTCCAGATATTCAACCTTCAATTCACTAAATGTTTCAAATACATTACATTAAGTAGGGACACCATTATTGTACACAGACCAGCTCATGAATTCATTTCCAGCACACGTTGCAGAACGCTTTAAATTAAGAATCAGCTGTGCTGTTCACTTGACCAGCTGATAAAAGTGATCTCTTAAGGAAAAGTTGCAGATGGAATTCAGATACCATAATTTCAAGGGGTTTGTAACTTGACTCGGTATGATTGCTTATTAATGATTTCCCTAATAGCATAAAGGAATGCTATTGGTAGAACACATACAGCATATAATCCACCAACATTTTCGCCACCTCCAACGGGATACCACTACTGGCCACATCTTACCATCTCCACCCCTTTCAGCTTTCCACAGAGAGCGATCGCTCAGAAACTCCCTGGTCAACTTGTCCCTTCCTACCCAAACCAACCCCATCCCAGGTACTTTCCCCTGCAACCGCAGGAGATGCAACACCTGTCCCTTTACCTCCCCCCTCGACTCCCCCAAAAGACCCAAACAGTCTTTCCAGGTGAGGCAGAGTTCTCTTGCACCTCCTCCAACCTCATCTACTGTATCTGCTGTTCCAGGTGTCAATTTCTCTACATTGGCGAGACCAAGCGCAGGCTCGGCGATCGTTTCACTGAACACCTCCGCTCAGTCTGTCTTAACCTACCTGATCTCCCGGTGGCTCAGCACTTCCCCTCCCATTCTCAATCTGACCTTTCTGTCCTGGGCCTCCTTCGTTGTCAGAGTGAGGCCCAGTGCAAATTGGAGGAACAACACCTCATATTTCGCTTGGGTAGTTTACACCCCAGTGGTATGAACATTGACTTCTCTAACTTCATATAGCCCTTGCTTTCTCTCTCCATCCCCCTCCCCCTTCCCAGTTCTCCCACTTGTCTTACTGTCTCTGACTACATTCTATCTTTGTCCCGCTCCCTCCCCTGACATCAGTCCGAAGAGGGGTCACGATCCGAAATGTCGCCCATTCCTTCTCTCCAGAGATACTGCCTCACCCGCTGAGTTACTCCAGCATTTTGTGTCTACCTTCGATTTAAACCAGCATCTGCATTTCTTTCTTACACATTAATTTTCTGTATTTACTTGTATCAAATAATTGGCCATTTTATTTAATTTTTGGGATCCGGGCGTCAACAGCATAGTTAATGTTGATTGCCCATCCCTAATTTGTCTTGATAAGATGCTGGCAGAGAAGCTCCAAAGTCCTTCTGGTGAAGGTGCTCCCACACTGCTGTTGGTGACAGTTCTAGGATTTTGCCCTGTATCAACACTGGAACAGTGATACATATCCAGGGCAGGAGGTTGTATACTACCATGTTGCTGAAACTCCTTTCCACAATGGATGAGGCCACACGTTATTAAAATGGTGACTTATTTCATTAAACCAAAGTATACACTCAGTCCTAATAGTGGGATTTGCATCAGGTGTTTCTGGTTCTCATTAAATTAACACTGACTCAAGGTGACGTAAAAATTTAAGTGGCTCTCAAACCCAACTTAAACTGGAATTCACTAGTTCCATAACTTATGTAATAATAGGCAAAATAACTAGGCAAATGGAATTCACTTTCATCAAATTTGAGAAAATACATTTCAGTGATCTTGTAAAAGTGCAAGCAAGCATTAAGCGCTGAGTAGCCAACACCAGCCTATAAAAGGAAATGAAGTCACAAGAATCCCACAGGAGTTCAAAATTGTAATCAATATTCAGGCTGACGGGATTTTGTTCACCATACATCTCAGACTCTTCTCAAAGCAGCCACTATTTATAGCTTACCCAACGACTTCACATTGAGCTTTCCACAGGAAATTTCAGGAATGTCCTTCAATAATTTCATCATAATGTGTCTTATTAGCAATATGGGATGGACTTCTTCAAACCATGCTAGTGAAATGCAAATAAGTTATTAACATTCTTTAATGTTTAATGCCAAGTTGCACAAATCTTAAAACCATGTTTATACACTAATCAATGCCTCTGGTCACCATTGACCAGAAACTCAACTGGACTAGCCGCAAAAAAGATGAAAGGCTGAGCATCCTGCAATTAATGATTCTTCCCCTTCATACCAGTCAATCCTCTACCTACAAAGACACAGGTCAGCACTTCTCTGGATGAGCATAGCTCCAGCAATGCTTGTGGGCTCATTAATATCTAGGATAAAATTGCCCACCTTGCAGGTACACCATCTGCCAAATCTTCATTGCCTTCACCACAGAGCTCTGCAGCTTCAATATATACCATTCTTTATCAGACTTCACTGTTATATCTTGCACTAAATGGTGTACCCTTTATCTGTGCACTGTGGATGGCTTGATTGTATTCATGAATAGTCAGTAATTTGACTGGATAGTACACGAACAAAAGCTTTCCATTGTCTCCAGGTATCAGTGACAATATACTAAACATTTAAAAAAAATTAGATGGCAAAAGGCAGAAGAATCCTAGTCTTGTAAAGGCAAAAGATTTCAATGTTTAACTTGATGGATTGGTTTCATAGTGACCAATGAAAGGATTAAGCTTGTTTTTCTCTTTTAGTTTTGGTAATGGAATAAGTTGCAATCTCCTCCATTGGCAAGATCCACATTATTGACAATGTTGATCTGGCCAATGGAACAGATTGCAACATACTTTTCTGTGTAACAGGTGAAGCAGGACTGGAGAGGTTTGTAATAATCATCTGATTGTCTTTCTTTGATATACAGTAGGGGGAACCTTGCACAAAGATGTGCCTTTTCTTGTTTTAAAAGAGCAGAACATTTTTAAAAGCAGGAAATATTTGAAGGGTGGAAGCCATGGCTATGTAAATAGTCTGGATAGGTCGCGCACATCACATGTAGTAATGTTGGTGAATATTGTGGGATAAATAATGGTGATGTGGGAAGAATTTCTGTGTTATAAATAGTGACCTAGAATTATTTTTATATTATTGTGTGGAAGGCGGTTTGTGTGAAAGATTTCACCCTGGAAATGAGATAGCGAGAGGAACAATGCTGTGAACTCTATTCTGCACTTTGTATTTTCCCCTTTGCTCTATCTTTTGCACTTGAGTTTGACGTGATTGTATTTACGTATACTATATATCTGATTGGATAGCATCAAATATAGCAGATCGAGCAAAGACCCGGACCCGGGGGGGGGGGGGGGGGGGGGGGGGGGGGGGGGGCGGGGGCTTCTGCTTCTCAATGCCTCGACATCCTCCCTGTAATGGCTGATCAAAAATGCACTCAATAATTGCTTAACCAAAGTGTTCGACGGAATTTTCTGACATTTTGTTTTCGATGCCCAATAGATGAAGGCAGACATGCAATATTCTTTCCAGACTGCCCTATCTCACTGTGTTGCCACTTTCAGAGAGCAATGGACTTGGATCCCAAGATCTCTCTACACGCAAATGCTCTTAAGGACCTACTATATACATTCTCCTTACTTTTGCCCTTCCATCATACAGCTTAAATTCCATCTGCCCTTATCTGAGTGATCTATATCTTGCTGTATTTTTTGAGAATCTTTTTACTCTCCACAACTGCCAGTTTTTGTGTTGTCTGCACAATTACTAATAAGGCCATCTACATTTTTGTCGTAGTTATTTATATTTATATATATATATTTATATCACTTCAGGATTACTGTTCAGCAGCTGCAGGCTCTTGCAGATTGTTTCCTTATGTTGTATTTAAAAGTCCAATGGTCTACATTTATGGCTCTGCTCGGAGTTGGCAACATAAACCTGATATGTATTTGAAGCAAACTAGATTCCTTAAAACTGCTATCTTTTCTGCATGTTTCATGCTGCCTGTGATGTAATGAAGAGTGGACTAACTTTGAAAATGACAACCATAATAGGCCTTTGGTTGTTCTAACTTGGAACTAAGCCAGCTCACAACCTTTTAAGCATTGGCAGAAGATTTTTTTTTAACCCAGGGAACCTCTCTTGACTTGGGGCAGATGCTTACAGACCTGAGAAATTATTTTGGCCTACAAAATAACATTACTGAAGTTTTTAAATGTGTTAATCGCACTCCTTAAATAGATGACAACTAGTTATATTGACAGTGTGAGGTCACAGAGCACTATCAATTGGGGGAAACAGATACTAAAAGGCAAATGCTAGGAAACCAAATGTTCAGCATATTCTCAGCAGATCAGGCAGCATCTGTGGAAGGGGAACATCTAACTGACCACCAGCCCTGAATTATTCAGTGCATTTACTTACGCTGCCAAAGTATATCAACAGCTTTAATTTTGAGTGAAACTGGCTCTTTTTATCCTTAGTCAAATAGCACGGAAACAGGCACTTTGGCCCAACTATTCTGACCAAGATGCCCAATTTCAACAAATCCCATTTACCCGCATATACCACTCAGGGGCTCTGTGCCATCAGTGATCTGAATAAGCGAGTTTGGTAGTCTGACTGCGCATGCCCAGGTCGTAGGTCACTCACAGTAAACATTCTCGGCAGCTGTCCTGCTGCATGTATACAGACCTGCGTTTCATCTGTATTCAGGATCGAACCCGGGTCTCCGGCGCTGCAAGCGCTGTTGAATTGCATCTTGACTGTGCCCGTACCCTCCCGAGGGTCCCATCTATGTCCGGGGACGGCCGGAGACGCTGGACTGACACAACACCGGCCCAGAGCAGTGGTGGCCCAGGCTTGCAGGTCACTTGCCGGAGACCCGGGTTCGATCTTGACTACGGATGAAATGCAGGTCTGTGTACATGCAGCAGGCCAGCTGCCGAGAATGTTTATTGCGAGTGACCTTTGACCTTACAGCCTGCGTGGAGAAGAATACATGCAGCAGCACAGTTGCCGAGAATGTTTATCGCAAGTGACCTTTTACAAATCACATGTTTCCTTACACTTTTCGGAATACCGAACTCGCTTATTACAGAAATCCAAGTTTATGCAAATTCCCCCATGCAGTTTCAAATGATTTTTCGAGCTAGTATTAATAATATTTCATGTTCATTAAAAAATGAGATACACATATTGCATTAGATTAAGTATGGGTGATTTTTGGGTGGTAATTCAATGAAATGAAAGAATTATAGCGAGTGCATGCAGAATGACACGATGTGGATAGCCGCGGAAAGTAACCATATAACCAGATAACAATTACAGCACGGAAGTGAACTTTTCCAAGTGAACTTTTTTCTCTTGGAAATAAATCATCTCAGGAGATTCTCGGGAATGGAGCCCTTGTATAACCCGGTAACTGCCTGTATTGGTAGATATTGTATCAAAGAATTGTCCTAAAATCACCCTGGAAACTTTCCAATCAGGTTTCAGGGCCCACCACAGCACAGAGTCTGCCTTGTTGAAGGTACATAACAACCTACTTCGGCTGTGCAATCCTTCTTCTCGACCTCAGTGCGGCATTTGATACAGTCGACCACACCATCCTAACTGACCGTCTCCGTTATGGGGTTGGTATTGATGGCACTGTCCTGAGCTGGTTCATCTCCTACCACAAAGATAGAAGTTTCTCTACAAACATAGGTAACTCTTTCTCCTCCCCAGCTAGCCTTAGCTGCGGGGTTCCACAAGGCTCCATCCTAGGCCCCATTCTCTTCTCCCTGTATATGCTCCCCCTTTGGCCAAGTCATTCAAAGGCACGGCATTTCCTTCCACTGCTATGCAGATGATACACAATCTCCCCGTGAAGCCCAACAACCGATCAAATCTACTCAGCCTTATCCGCTTCCTCGAGGATATAAAGTGTTGGATGGCCCAGAACTTCCTCCTACTAAACGAGAGTAAGTCTGAGGTCATCCTACTTGGCCCCTCGGACTCCATCAAAACGATAGCAGGCAGCCTTGGAAGCCTTACTCAAACCTCACGTCAAAAACCTTGGCGTGATATTTGACTCCGCGTTGAAATTTGACAAACCAGTCAATGCCGTGGGAAAAGCTACCTTCCAGCTTCGGACGATAGCTAAAATAAAACCTTTCCTCCAATTTGACGACCTCGAAGAGATCATCTACTCATTTATCTCCTCCCGCCTTGATTACTGCAACTCACTTTACTCTGGCATCAGCCAATCATCCCTGTCCCGCCTGCAGTTGGTCCAAAACACCGCAGCGTGACTCCTGACAGGCACCCGAAAAAAGGACCACATCACCCCGATTCTGGCCTCTCTCCACTGGCTCCCAATGCAATTTCAAGCTCCTTTTTGTATACAAAGCCCTTAACGGGCTTGCCCCCACCTACATCAAAAATCTGTTTACCCACCATACCACCTCCAGGTCCCTCAGATTACTGACCATCCCACAGTCTAGGCATAAGCTCAGGGGCGACCGCGCTTTTGCGGTTGCAGCAACTAGACTATGGAACAGCATCCCTCTTCCCATCAGAACTGCCCCTCCAACTCTTTAGTCTAGACTTAAAACTTATTTCTACTCTCAAGCCTTTCTTGAGGTCATCTGAGGGAGCGCTGTATGTATTTATGTATGTATTGTTGATCTATGTACCACTGTGTGTAGCACGTTAGTACCTGCACTAATGTAAAGCACTTTGGTCAACGAGAGTTGTTTTTAAATGTGCTATAGAAATAAAATTGACTTGACTTGATATGGAAGAATAATGGCGCAGCGGCAGAGTTGCTGCATTACAGTACCAGTGACCCCAGTTTGATCCTGACTAAGAGTGCTGTCTCTAAGGAGTTTGCACGTTCTCCCTGTGATCGCTTGGGTTTTCTCCGGGTGCTCTGGTTTTCATCGACTCTCTAACGACGTATAGGTTTGTAGGTTAATTGGCTTTGGTAAAATTGTAAATTGTCCCTAGTTTGTTTCCGACAGTGCTAATGTATAGGTGATTACTGGTCTATGTAGACTTGGTGGGCTGAACGAATTTGCCAAACAAGTTGCTAGTAATCTGACCTGTAATAGGTTCAAAGATTCTTTGATCGATATGTGCAAATGCAGTGTACAGTGTTTTTATTTTCTCCCTGTACTGTTGTTCTAGAAGTTTTTTGTGCTTGTACCTCTTGTAAAGTACAGGTCCACCACTGATTTTCCGGCAACTGGTTGTCCAGCACCTCCAGCACCGGACAAAATTATGAGAGCACACTTCTCGCAGAAGTTCCCCTGAAAATGTGGCGCCTAGGCCCGGTGAGGCGACTGATCCCAACCTCATCGGAACTTCCTTGGCTGATCGTTAGGTCAAATTTGCCCCCTGCGGTTAGAGTTTTGGAACTCCGGGTGGCCTGAGCTGGCTGATCCATTCCCATAGTCGACATATACGGCTGACTTTGCGGGCCAGAATCTCGGCCTCCTGCCGTCCTAAACGGACCGTTCCAGTACCATTGGACTCTCCTCGGAGGCCTTAACCTCTGATGATCTGGCAGAACAAAACCAAGGGTTCTGGAAAATATTCCTGATGTTGGGGGAGTCCAGAACCAGGGGCCACAGTTTAAGAATAAGGGGTAAGCCATTTAGAACGGAGACGAGGAAATGCTTTTTGCTCACATAGAGTTGTGAGTCTCTGGAATTGTCTGCCTCAGAGGGCAGTGGAGGCCGGTTCTCTGGATACTTTCAAGAGAGAGCTAGATAGGGTTCTTAAAGATAGTGGAGTCAGGGGATATGGGGAGAAGGCAGGAACGCGGTACTGATTGTGGATGATCAGCCATGATCACATTGTATGCCAGTGCTGGCTCGAAGGACCAAATGGCCTACTCCTGCACCTATTATCTATTATCTATTGTCTATTGAAAAGCAGCGGTGGACCTTTTTTCATGTTTATTAGGTGAGAGATTGACGTTGGAGTGGGTGCAGAAATTAAGACAGGTTTGGGGACGTACTATACAAGGACATATTTTGGATGGGAGCAGCTGTGTGGTGGCGAATCATTTGGATGCTGTTCTCAACCTTACTGGCTATTAAAACCAGTTGCAGGAGCTTAGATTAGTGACCTTTTGAAGGGCAGAGAGGATAATGGCATTCACTGTCGTGCATGTGTTGAATGAATTGTTGATAAGATGGAAGAAAAGAAAATGATTACTCAAGGGTTATTAGTCAGGTATGCAGCTTCAGATGTCCTGCTGAGTAGTTTTGAGAAGTTTATTAGGATCTGTGTTTTTGAGCCAGTTACCATGGTACTTCTGTCAATTTAATAGCATCCCCAAGTGTCATCCGCAAAGACCATCTCTAGGAGAGTTTTTTGTGCTGTAGCAGAATGTAGACAGGAGCCCTGGGAGGTGTGAGATTTAAAAATAATTTTGTTACATAAATGACTGAACTGCTGCATAAATGACTCGGTTAATTTACTTTCAATGTGTTGTATTAAGACAGTGTCACAAATTTGTAGAGCACCAAAACAAAAGTGTAGATTGGAGATCCTTAAATGTGGCTCTTATGGTACCGTTCTCTTTAAGTATTGAAGTTGTCAGTGATTGGCATTATATTTTGTCTGCCTTCTTTTGTAACGTCTTTCTGTGTTACGAGAACAAAGCTGGAGTACTTTACCCTAATTGTGTACAGTAATTGGGTGCACCAGCTGCCAGCATTAAAAAGAATATAGCTACAAAATGCTGGAGTAACTTAGCAGGACCGGCAGCATCTCTGGATAGAAGGAATGGGCGATGTTTCGGGTCGAGACCTTTCTTCAGAATAATATAATTGTAAGTGTTTAACATAGAAACATAGAAAATAGGTGCAGGAGTAGGCCATTTGGCCCTTCGAGCCTGCACCGCCATTCAATATGATCATGGCTGATCATCCAACTCAGTATCCTGTACCTGCCTTCTCTCCATACCCTCTGAACCCCTTAGCCACAAGGGCCACATCTAATATAGCCAATGAACTGGCCTCAACTACCTTCTGTGGCAGAGAATTCCAGAGACTCACCACTCTCTGTGTGAAAAATGTTTTTCTCATCTTGGTCTTAAAAGACTTCCCCCTTATCCTTAAACTGTGACCCCTTGTTCTGGACTTCCCCAACATGGGGAACAATCTTCCTGCATCTAGCCTGTCCAACCCTTTAAGAATTTCTTGGTCTCTAAGCTCTAAGCTCTAGATAAAATGTATTTAGTCAGAGGGTGGTGAATCTGTGGAATTCATTGTCACAGACGGCTGTGGAGGCAGTCAATGGATAACTTTACGGTGGAGATTGACGGTTTCTTGATTAGTAAGGATGTCGGGGGTTATGGGGAGAAGGCAGGTGAATGAGATCAACAGAGAACGATAGATTGAATGGCAGAGTAGACTTGTTGGGCTAAATGGTCTCATTCTGCTCCTATAACTTATGAATTTATGAATCATCACTGTTATTGGCAATCCCATTGAGATTTAAGTTCCTGCAGAACATTGCATTGTTGCTAAGAATTAATCTGAAAAGCACTTGAGTGGAGTGTAGAAGTAGTCTGACTCTGGATACATGATTAAAAAAAGATTGGCTGTTCCAAGAGCTAATGAAATTGGTTTGGCTTGTCATTACAGTGAAGCGTAGGAAATATGATGGGCAGTTGGTCTGCAGCAGTTTCCCACAGACATATGACTGTGACAAGATAATTTGTTTATAGTGTTGTCAGAGAAAGAGATATTGGCATGAACAAACAATAACTATTTTAATAGTGTCATGAGATTTCTTGCATCCTGTTGAGAAAGCAGAGGTCCTTGGTGCAATGTCTTATCCACAGCATGGTGGCATGGTGTAGCAATTACTTGGCACGTTAGTCCAGTGACTTGAAGACAGTGCTGTCACCTGAGCCATAACTGTAAAAGCACAATGCCAAGTTGCAAACTTACTCATATATAATTTGCAATGGGATAATTTCTTCAATTTAAATTCAGGCACGATTATTGGTCAATACAAAATTGAGTGCTGTCCAAGGAGACAGATTTTGAGGGAAGAGAAAATAACAAAGGGGAAAATAAAAAGAAACCAAGCGCTGGAGTAACTTAGCAGGTCAGGCACCTCTGGAGAACGTGGATGGGTGACGTTTTGGTTCGGTACCCTTCTTCAGCCTGATTGTGGTGGTGGGGGGAGAGACAAAAGCTGGAAGGGAGGTGGGGGGGTATGAGTGATATGTCGATAAAGTGGAGGGGGGGGGGGGCTTGATAGGCAGATGGTTGGATAAAGATTTATATTGTATAGGAAGGAACTGCAGATGTTGGTTTATACCAAAGATAGTTACAAAATGCTGGAGTAACTGTGGAAAAAAGGATGGGTGACGTTTCGGGTCGGAACCCTTCTTCAGACGCAGTCTTGGATAAAGGCCATACATGAAACGATAAAGACAATGAAAAGGGGGAAGGTAAGTTGTACAGATCAGATGCATGTTTCAGATTTTTCAGAGGTGGGGCAGAGGCTGTTTAGCCCTAAGTGTTGTCATGGCAGCTGAAGTGGCCTGGCGTATGTTATAGTCACCGGATAGTCTGAAATCATGGATCATGAGGCAGAAAACATGTTCCCGATGTTGGGAGAGTCCAGAACCAGGGGCCACAGTTTAAGAATAAGGGGCAAGTCATTTTGAGCGGAGATGAGGTAATACTGTTTCACACAGAATTGTGAATATGTGGAATTCTCTGCCTCAGAAAGCAGTGGAGGCCAATTTTCTGGAGGCTTTCAAGAGAGAGTTAGATAGATCTCTTAAAGATAGAGGAGTGAAGGGATATGGGGAGAAGGCAGGAACGGGGTACTGATTGTGGATGATCAGCCATGATCACCGTGAATGATGGTGCTGGCTCGAAGGGCCGAATGGTCTGTTCCTGCACCTATTGTCTATTGTCTGTCATGTGTGAAGATAATATGAAGAATCCAAAAAATTATTAATTTTTATGCATAGTCAAAGTTTGTGAGCACAAATAATGATTCTGTGAGGAGGGGCAGCAGAGATTTAAATATGTTTGGCGTTTTAACTGTCAAATTCTTAACTACTGGCAGCTAAGGATTAGCAGAATTGATGGGACTGGTGAGCGTTCTACCTCTCAGGTAAATTCCCCTGCAGAGTATTTTGATGCTTGTTTTTCTTATCCTAACTCTATCTCATCAGCCAAGGATTGTGAAAACTCGCCCATAAATGTAGCTTGTGTAGAAAGGGTGCTGATAAGAGATGAGCTGTAAAATAGTTCCGAGAACAGGTGTATCATTGGGAAAGAAGCCATTATAGTGGAATCAAAATATTAATGGATTAAGCTCCATAAGAAAAGTATTTTGAGCAAAAGTATTTAAAGCAAAGGTGTGGCTGAAACCTGACTTTGGGATGATTGGTGATGAATGTAATCAACTAAATGTACACTCTTAAAATTTAATGTTATGATTAAAATGTAGTCTACTCGACAAAACCAGGAAGCTAGCTTTACCATTTGAGATTCAATTTGTGTGTAAATGAAGATAATAGATTTATTCCAGAGTTATGATTAGCTATTGCATTAATAGAAGCAATTTTCCTGCAACTTTTAACTTCTACTTTTAAAGTTAAACTTGGAGCGGGTCAAAGCTTCAATAAAACATTTGGTTTTGATGGAAATGGGTGCAATCCACTAAAGAATTTATTTTAAACAACATTTTGCAGGTATTTAATTAGCCGTGGAGCAAATGTAGCTGCAGTCAACAGTGAAGGAGAGACTCCATTAGATATAGCTGAAGAGGAAGCCATGGAAGAACTCTTGCAGGAAGAGATTAGTAGGCAAGGTAAGAAAATGCACTATGTTGGAAACTGCGTCAGTATTTCTTTGCAACCTTCAATCGAAGCCAACTGTTGGAATTTGGGATGGTTTATACAGTTGAATAGTCTAATAACTTATAAATGCGTTGTAACCAATCCTTCTGCAAACTTTTTTTTCCTTGGAGATTTTTCCTTTTGAGAAATCTTTATCAGATTTGGACCATTGAACAAATTTTCCAATTATTATTTTATTTGTCAAAGACACGGGAAAGCATCTGCTGGATAAGTTTCAGTTGATTTCTTTTGGGATCTGCATCAATTACATTTAATTCTGCTGTGATCTGTTGTAATTTAATTTTTGCCAGATTTTGAGCGTCTCAACATTTGGGAAGTTTCTGAAGCATAAATTGCAATGTTTTTATTTCTTTCATTTTGTTTGTGGTGTGTTATTTGCAAGGCAATCCAGAGTACTGAAAACCAGGTTCACAAACTGGGCGCAGACATGAGAACAAATGCAGCAGACCAAATGCTATTTATTTATGGGCAGAATTTTGATGAGAATGTCCATATACTGATTAGTCAATTTGCTGACAACACAGAAATCGGTTGAGTGTAGGATAACAAAGAGAGTTGTGAAAGGATGCCGAGGGACATAGACCAGCTAGGATGGAGCAGTGGCAAATGAAATTTAATCCAAACAGGTGTGAAGCAAGATAGACACAAAAATGCTGGATTACTCATTTTGAAGAAGGGTTTCGACCCAAAACATCACCCATTCCTTCTATCCAACGATGCTGCCTGTCCTGCCGAGTTAATCAATTTTATGCCTATCTGCAGTGTAAACCAGCTTCTGCAGTTCCTTCGTACACTGGTGTGAAGTAATATATTTTAGGATTTTTTAAAGGAATACTTTATTGACACATGTGACAAGGCACAGTGAAATTCTTTGCTTGTCTACCCAACAACGTATGTAAATGGACACCAGATTAACGGCGCGAACAAAGTTACAAAGTACCGCCGCTGACTCCTCCTTTGTTCCCTCCCATCCCCCAGAGCAGTTTCCCCCATGCTGGGTTCATTGTTCTTCCCCATCCCCCGCCTCACGGTGGTCCTCCCACGCCAGGCCCTCCATTGTTCTTCCCCTTCCCCCCTTCACGACAGTTCCTCCACGCCCTCATCAACCGCCGCACACGTGGGTCAACCAAAAACTAAAGACTAATACAATTAATGATAGAGCCTCTTGGGACTATTGATGTGCAACAGGATCTTGGGGTGCAAGGTTTTCACTCCCTGAAAATGACAGCATTGATGAATAGGGTACTGAAGGTGGTCTTTAGCACATTTGCCTTAACAGGCTGACGCATTGAGTATGAGAATTAAGGTGTTGTATTGTATAAGAGGGCTGTATTTATTAGGAGACATTGGATAAACCAAATTTATTCTCATGGAATGTTAGGTTCTAGATGGTGACCACATGGAGGTTTCTATAACATTGATGGGCCCAGATAGTGCAGGCAGATAGGCAGTGTTGTCGGGCTATTTAAAATTAAATGGCCTAGGTTTAAGGTGAGAGGGGACCGATTTAAATGAGACGAGACCAAGTGGGACCGATTTTCACGCAGAAATTGATGGTTACCGAGAAGGGGCTGCCAGAGGTGTTGTTGGCGGCAGATACATTCATAACGTGAGTTGGATAGAAATGGTGCAGAGGGATAGGAGCCTAATTGAGAGCAAATGGGATTAGCATAGAAAGGTATCATGGCCAGTATGAATGAGTTGGGCCGAAGGGCCCTTACTGTGCTATGCATCTCTGCAATTCTATGGTTGGAATTTACTTCACTCCCTTGGTCTTTAGCTTCCTTGGAAAACAAGAATATCATGAGGAATTTGGTCCATTAAATACATTCCCTAGCTTACATTAAAACTAAAGTACAAGGCAGGTCTCTTGTTCCTAAGCAGATGTGTTGGTATTTATGTCCCACCTGAATGATGGACCTCAGTGCTCCTGCCCTGACACTTTATCGCGTTCAGCCTTCCAGCAAATCTGTCCATAACTGGATGAGCGAAGCGACCGGAGGAAAAGAAGGAACATGAAAGTTGTTTATTTTCTCTATGGCCAGCTGTTTTGAAAACAACTATGTTCTGAATATTTGGCGAGCTTGCAAGCTTATAGTTGTAATTGATCAATTTTCCAAATATGGACACACAATGCTGGAGTAACTCAGCGGGACAGGCAGCATCTCTGGAGAGAAGGAATGGGTGATGTTTCGGGTCGAGACCCTTCTTCAGACTTCCCTGCTTCGGGCAATGCGTAACTCTGGCAAATGAGCTTGCCGTTGGTCACTCTCCAAAAAAAGGCATCACTTGGAGCAAAGTACTGAATCTCTTGTCTTTGAATATCAACAACTTTTCTTTCACAATGCCTGTTAATTGGCCCCAGGTAATTACATATTTCTGCCTATCCATCGTAATTTCAATCAACTTCTCCTTTAACTATGTTCTATTGAAAGCAATCCCAGTTACTGGAGTTTTTATTTCTGCATCAATCAACATTATAACAACAAAAAATCTTTTCCCTCGACCACAAAAATCAGCTTTGGGCGTGGCAAAATGTGATCCAGATTCATCATTTAATTTTGACTAATACATTTGTTCATTCTGTGTCATAAGTCAAGTCAACTTTATTTGCCACGTACACATACGAGATGCACAGTGAAATGAAAGTGGCAATGCCTGCAGGATTGTGCAAAACAGAACATCAGAACAGAACCAGTATTTACATCACATTAAAAAAAGACACAACAGTGAGACCCCGGTGAGATCACTATCACTCTTTTCGCAGTGTGACAGCGGAGGCTATTGTCTGACCGTAGCAGCTTGAACAATCCGTTGCTGGGGTGGTAGGGGTCCTTCATGATCTTACTGGCTCTGCATCTGTATCTCCTGGTGTATAGGTCCTGCGGGGGGGGGGGGGGGAGTGTAGTTCCCATAGTGCGGTTGGCTGAACGCACTACGCTCTGCCGAGCCTTCCTGCCCTGAGCAGAGCTGTTGCCAAACCAGATCGAGATGTTTCCGGTCAGGATACTTTCTACTGTATCAGAGTGGAAGGATTGAAGGATCCTCAAAGGACTCTGAATTTCCTCAACTGCCTGAGGTGGTAAAGGCGCTGCCTTGCCTTTCTCACCAGTGCAGCAGTGTGTGTTGCCCGTGTCAGATCGTCTGTGATTTGGACTACCATGTATTTAAAGCTGCTCACCCTATCCACAGTAGTCCCATTTATCCCCAGTGGCGTCTACGTCCTCAGTTGTTGTGCCCTTCTAAAGTCCACAATCAGCTCCTTAGTTTCAGTGACATTCAAGAGGGGGCTGTTGATCTGAAACAAGAGTGCCAGGTCAGCCCCCTCCTCCAGGTAGGCCTTCTCATCGTTATTGAAGATCAGGCACACCGCCACTCTGTCATCAGCAAACTTGATGATGGAGTTGGAGCTTAACTGGGCCACACAGTCATGTGTGTACAGCGAGTACAGTAGGGGGCTGTGGATGCAACCCTGGGGATCCTGCGTTCAGGGTGAGGAGGTTGGAGGTATGTCTCCCCATCTTGACAACCTGGGGCCTGGTGGTCAAAAAGTCCAGGACCCAGGCACACAGGGGGTGTTCAGCCCCAGTTTCAGCAGCTTATCAGCAAGTCTGGTGGGGACTGTGGTGTTGAAAGCTGAACTGAAGTCAATGAACAGCATCCTCACATAGCCCCCCTTCTGGCTGTCAAGGTGCGAGAGAGTGATGTGCAAAACCTGGAAGACCGCATAATCCGTGGATCTGTTTGGACGGTATGTGAACTGCAGCGGACCCATGGTGCGAGGGAGGAAGGCGCAGATGTAGTTCTTGATCGGCCTATCATAAAGCATTTCATGACCACTGAGGTGAGGGCAACCGGTCGGTAGTCATTCAAGCAGGACTGGAGAGGCATTCTTAGACAATGGTATAATAGTGGATCTTTTGAAGCAGGCAGGGACCACAGACTTGGCCAGGGAGAGGTTGAATATTGTGGTGAACACTGGAGCTAGTTGATTAGCACAAGACTTTAGCACACGCCCAGATATACCACCTGAGCCTACAGCTTTCCTCGTGTTAACATGCGTCGGAGCCCTCCTCACGTCGTGCTCGGACATTGAGAATGTGTGCACATCCCCAGCGGTGGTCCTCACTCGAGCCTCGCTAGCCAGCGCACTAACAATGTTGTTGGCCGGCGAGCTAGGGGTGTTGTTGCCTGCCTCAAGTCACACGTGTTGTTAGGCACCAGCTCCACCCCCTGCACCACTCTGCCGCCCTTTTGGTACTCTTTTCCAGTGGGCCGTTTCTTCAGATACCAAGAACCTTTTAAAATTGTGATTTGATAGACACAAAGTGCTGGAGTAACTCAGCGGGTCAGGCAACATCTCTGGAGAGAAAGAATAGGTGACATTTTGAGTTGGAACCCTTCTTCAGACGAAGAAGGAAGAGCTCTGACCCGAAACATCACCTATTCCTTATCTCCAGAAATGCTGCCTGACCCGCTGAGTTACTCCAGCATTTTGTGTTTATCTTGGGTGTAAACCAGCATCTGCAGTTCCTCCCTACACATAAATGATGCAATGGCTGGGTGGTGCCTTTCAGAAGGATAGATAGTGCTTGTGTTTTTCTGTTTACCTATTCTTTATGCTGTGCAACATTTGGTGATGAATTGCGTCCATGGTGTCCAATTGAATTTTACTAAATAGAATCATCATGATTCATTGAGGGATACAGCACAGCAACGGTCCCTTTGGCCCACCTCGTCCGTGACGACAGTGAAGTCTCGCAACAGCAATCACATTTACCTACATTGGGCCTGCACCTTGCTTTGCCTTTCTTACCCAAGAAACTGTCCAAATGCCGTTTAAGTTGAGCTGTTGGCAAATATTTGAATTGGTAATTTGGTCATTATGCAAATAAAAGAAAATCAACACTAAAACTCCAATTGCTGCTCAAATTGTTCGAAGTCTATTTTTAACCTTTGTCGAGTGAGAGCAGAAAGTTTAACACTCCACAATTCACAATATTGAGGGAGTGCAGCGTAGGTTTACAAGGTTAATTCCCGGGATGGTGGGACTGTCATATGCTGAGAGAATGGAGCGGCTGGGCTTGTATACTCTGGAGTTTAGAAGGATGAGAGGGGATTTCATTGAAACATATAAGATTATTAAGGGTTTGGACACGCTAGAGGCAGGAAACATGTTCCCGAATGTTGGGGGAGTTCAGAACCAGGGCCACAGTTTAAGAATAAAGGGTAAGCCATTTAGAACAGAGTTGAGGAAACACTTATTCACACAGAGTTGTGAGTCTGTGGAATTCTCTGCCTCAGAGGGCAGTAGAGGCCGGTTCTCTGGATACTTTCAAGAGCGAGCTAGATAGGGCTCTTAAAGATAGTGGAGTCAGGGGATGTGGGGAGAAGGCAGGAACAGGGTACTGATTGGGGATGATCAGCCATGATCACTTTGAATGGCGGTGCTGGCTCGAAGGGTCGAATGGCCTACTCCTGCATCTATTGTCTATTGTCTATTAATCCATTAAATTGATTTTGATTCAGGTAAGTCCAAAGCTTTTCCAGAATTGATAACTAGTCAATTTATTTTCGTTTTGTTTATTGTCTCCTATACCGTGGTACAGTGAAAAGCTTTTTGTGTGCTATCCAGTTGGCGGGAAAGCTATACATGATTATATTCAAGATGTCAACATTGTACAGATACAGGATAAAGGGAATAATGCATAGTGCAAGGTAAAGTCTGGTTAAAGATAATCTGAGGGTCTCCATTGAGGTAGTTGGTAGCTCAGGACTGCTCTCTATTTGTTGATAATATGGTTTGGTTGCCAAGTAACAGCTGGGAAGGGACTGTTCCTGAATCTGGAGGTATGTGTTTTCTCACTTTTGTACCTCTTGCCTGAAGTGGGAGTGTCCAGGATGAGACTCTTCCCTGATTATGGTGGTGGCCATGCTGAGGCAGTGTGAAGTGAAGATGGAGTCAATGGAAGGGAGGTTGGTTTGTATGACTCTGGGCTGCATCCGCATTTCTCTGCAATTTGTCACGGTTTTGGATGGTGCTGTTTCCAAATCATGATCAGCAATTTTTGCATATCGTTGAGAAAGTTCCACTTTGTAGGACACCTTTCCAGCCCAATGTTGGATTCTCCCTCATCAATATTTCCAAGGTCCGCAACCTTTTTTGGATGCAGATCCTTTGGCCCAGCCACTTTTTAGGATTGTTAATGCAAACATTTGTTTGATTAATGTTGCACTGAACCAGAAATGACGCACTCTCTTTTCCCTTTGCCAGAGTACATTCTTCCATCAGAAACATTTGTTTCCTGTTTGTGTAATCTTTCTGAAATCACTTTGAATTGCATTCCTTTTCTTTGTCACCCGTATGCAGAATTCCTGTGTGAAAATTCAATTAGCCCTGTTTTGCTCTGTAGAATTAAAGTATCGGTGATCCCAATGAAACCATGATGGTTATCTTTCGTTGACGAGAACTGGGATCCACTCATGCAGGGAAGTGTTGGTACTGAGGTGGAGGAAGGCCAGATAGCTATCTATGATGGACATCTTTGAGTCAGACAGGAATGTCAGCATCATTCATTAATTTTCTTTGTCCATTTCCTGATGCCAGTGTTCAAATCACTGGATTTATTCTATTCAATTTTACAGCTTGCCGTGTTAGGATTGTAACTTGTGATGACTTTCGAGTAGCAGGCTAATGGCTAAGCTGTCCGTGGTTCTGTAGCCATCTGTAGTAAATTTTGCACCTGATTTCTAAATTGGTCACTAAACTAAGCTTAGAATTGATCAGCAGATTAATATTGTAAGAACAAGCAGGGAATAGGAAGTACTCTGCATCTAAAATGAAGTTGTCATTGGTGGTGGTTTTCACTGCTCAAGGTACAAGTTAGTTAATCAGACAGGCTGAAACTCATGTTGACCGGAGTATTTTCAATAGCTTGGAATGAAATAAAGAAATCTTTTTGTGGTAACTTCATTTTATGAGCTGAATTTAGAAACCAATCCGATGGCAATGCACTGTCATGGATTTGCCTGATAACAGCTGGGAAGCAACTGTCTCTGAATCTGGAGGTGTGCGTTTTCACACTTCTATACCTTTTGCCTGAATGGAGAGGGGAGAAGAGGGAGTGGCCAGGGTGCAGCCTGTCCTTGATTATGCTGGTGGCTTTGCCGAGGCAGCGTGAGGTATAAATGGAGTCAATGGCAGAGAGGTTGGTTTGTGTGATGGGCTGGGCTGTGTCCACAATTTTCTGCAATTTCTTGCGATCTTGGATGGAACTGTTCCCAAACCATGCTGTAATGCATCCCAATTAAATGTTTTCACTGAAACATAGACAATAGGTGCAATAGTAGGCAATTCTAGCCAAGACCACCATTCAATATGATCATGGCTGATCATCCACAATCAGTAGCCCGTTCCTGCTTTCTACGGCGCATCTGTTGAAGTTGGTGAAAGTTGTTGGGGATATGCCGAACTTATTAAGCCTTCTAAGCCATTAGAGGTGTTTAAGGAATATGGCTTAAGAAATATGACTCTTGAGTCTTAATTTCCGATTTAATGTAAAAAAACGGAAAAACGTACTAATCTAAATTATTGTCAATAACTGGTAAATTTGCGGTATGAAATTGTTATAGTGCCCGAGACCTGTATAGTATACAATACTGCCCTCTGCTGGCTCTTCTTTCATTTTTTTTAAGCTCTAGGATAACGCAAATGTTCAAATTAAAAGGAAACCATGAATATGATAAGTCAGGAATGTCGCACTTAACTATCCGAAGGGTATGTTTGTCTCTGATTATACCTTCCCTTAATCCACCAAAGATTTGATCATATGTATTCCAAAAGTGCTTATTAACAGTCAAATTTTAAGGATGCCCTTGCATGGATGAATCCATCAAGATTATTGCAATTGCCATTTTGATTTAGAGAAGGGAAAAATAATTGGAGATGGGGGGGGGGAAGGAAGAGGCTGAACAGAGGCTTGGAATCAAATGCCTTAAACTGTTATGAATGCTGAATGTTGTTCACTCTGCAAGACCCAAGTGAATTTTTTGGTTATAGAACTAGGGGCACAGAATAAAATATAAATACTTTGTACAATGTTACTTGGACAGATCAAGTAACGCCTTCAATTTTAGGAATTTGATTGTACAGAGGTCATTAAGCGGAAAACATTATGAATTTGATAAGATGGCATGGCTGACTACCTAGAAATGGTATGAATAGAAACTTGAACCATATACAACTATTTCCACTGACCTTTGGAAATGTTTTTAAGTTCCTTTCCTCATATTCTCTGTGATGAGCTGTCAACAGTTTAATTTTGTAGGTTAGAACTGGTCGGGCACGAATGCTTTGCAGCATGGTGTGTTTGAAGTTAAGTCGGTGTATTCCTGCTGGCATGGACACTAGGATACTTTGAGTATAAATGTGTGATTCTTAAAAGTTAATGATTTGTTAAATAAAGCATATGTTAATTTTTAACGTGACCTAATTCTGAGATGGTGTTGTTTCTTTTGAAATCGGGCTCTTTGATCACACTGGTTCAATATTTTTTAGATCAAATTTACCCTGCCAAGTTTTGCTCCATAATTTAAGATTACTGATCTGAATTATAGCTATGGTAAAGGCACTAAGTATATGTTCCTTAACTATCCAGAGAGCTGCAGGCTTTTTTTTGCTGTTTTCAAAGAGAGTAATGGTGTCTTTCTTGTAGACTAAGATTAGATTAAAAGGTTCATTGTGTGGTTCGAACTAGTGAACTTACCAGGTGGAGTCATCAAAGTTGTGACAGAGGGAATGTGGCAACCAACCTGCCCCAAGAAAGAGGTGAACGTTAAAGTTATGTTGGTTGACCAGTAAGGTTGGCTAGCTTGTTCTGGAAAATTCAATTGTGTAGAAATCGTTCACATTCACTGCATCAAGCAGACGATCTTCATGTCACACCATTGTGGGCCGGACAGTGCACGCTTCATCATCATTGCTCTGTTTTGCCAGCTTCAGTTCTGTGTTAAAGTCCCTGGTGTGAGCATGGATTCACAGCTTTGTGATGTGGCTGAAAGTTGTGTCACCAACCCAAGGATGATACTGTGAGAGTGACTGAGAGAACAAATGAAGGTGGTATCTCAGCATCAGCTGCTCATTTTCTGAGCTAAGATGTTGGTTTGTATCGGTAGTCTTTTGCTATATTGATAAAGATTATGATGACCCTGTAGAATGACACCGATATTCTCCTTCAATAATAGATTTTCGTACTTCTATAGTAAATTACATCAACAGTTGCTATACCAGGCTGAGATGCATTCCATCAGAATACTTTCTATAGCACACCTGGAGAAGTTTGAGAGAATCTTTATGTGCTGAATATTTTCGAATGCCTTAGGAAGCAAATACAAATAGTTCTACTATAACGCATGTTTCATTACCATTAATTACTTATAAATTGATAGATGAATTAGGGAACACTGATTCATTATGCTGGCCTAATTGGTTAAAACGGGATATCGATTGGGAACTGGAGAACCACTTAAAAACGACTTTGGAAACTTTCAAGCCACAGAAAATAAATCTGTTTCCATGTGACTTCCCTACAGTAACCAGACACCGTTATCTCATAAAAATAGTCTCAGTTTCACCATGGGACGTCATTGAAATTGACAAGCATGTTCTAATGACATTTATGCAAGGATACTCCATTAAATCATGTTACATACAGCCTTTAGTATCTTTAGTTTGTAGTACAAAAATAAAGAGCCATTGAAAAGACCTTTTTGAAAATTCTGCAGAAAAAAACATGAGTCGGAAACTCTGCCTCCTAACCCCCTTTTCCCCATGTGTTCAAGCAGAATTGTGGATCCTAAGGACCTTGAAGCTGTCGATCTTCTCTACAGCACCTCCATTGGTTAGGACAGGATTGTGGTCCCTCCTCACTTACTTTGGTCAATAACCAACTGCTTTGTTGTGCTGACATTAAGGGTTAGGTTATATTCTTAACATCATGTTAGTAAGTCCTCAATCAGTTTCCTGTCCTTTATCTCAACATTTTTGCAGATTAGGCTGAGAATAGTGGTATCATCGGCAGACTGAAAGATAAAGTTGGAGATAGACGCAAAATGCTGAAGTAACTCAACCAGTCAGGCAGCATCTCTGGAGAGAAAGGACGAATTACGTTTTGGGTCGGATCCCTTCAGGTGTACTGGGAGTAGAGCAAGGGACTGATCATTGTCTTGCTGTAGAATGAACTGCCGGTGAATGAGTTTGGAGGCATTTGTTTGAACTTGAGCAAATTGGATGTGTCTATACACTTCAGAATTCATTAAAGTGGATGATGATGATTTGTACATAGACTGTTAACTTGATACCACAAATGCATAGACTGAATGACATTTTTTTAATGAGTATATTGTTTATTTTTGAAATATAACGACTTTTTCTTTCTATAGATGTTGCTTGACTAAAGTCCCTCCAGCATTTTGTGTTCTTGTTAAAAATGTACTGATGCTTAATGTTGGATATAAAATCTGTGGAAACATACCTGTCTTTTGGTTTAACTTGATCTTTGAACCAATTTTGTTCAGGTGTGGATATAGAGGCAGCTCGGAAAGAAGAAGAACGAATAATGCTCCGTGATGCTAGGCAGTGGTTAAATAGTGGGCAAATAAATGACAGCAGGCATCCAAAATCCGGGGGAACCGCTCTTCATGTAGCTGCAGCTAAAGGCTACTCCGAAGTCTTGAAGTACGTATGTAAAACGACTCGATTTTTATTTATACTCCAAAATTCAAGTGCTCAAAATCTATGTGAAAAAGTAGTAAATTAATACGACAAAGTGCTAAAGTAACTCAATGGGTCAGGCAGCATCTCTGGAGGACATGGATAGGTGATGTTTCATGTTAGACTCTTTCTCTATCCATGTTCACCAGTGATGCTGCCTGACCTACTGAGTTACCCCACCACTTTGTGTCTTTTTTTGTAAACCAGCATCTGCAGTTCCTCGTGTCTCCGTAAATAAATACTACTCAACTCAAGATTCTTGACACATGCACAGATCATGCAGCCATGCATTGTGGACCGTTTTCTAGGAAGGCAAATCCCCTGTAACACTGGGATGACCTGTATTCATGCACCCAAAGCCTAAGGTGGTGAGAATGTTACTTTGCATCTGGAATTTTTTTTTCTGTAACTGACTCTTTATTTCCCATACAGACTTCTCATCCAGGCAGGTTATGATGCAAATATCAAGGATTATGATGGCTGGACTCCCCTTCATGCTGCGGCGCACTGGGGCAAAGAGGAAACCTGCCGAATCCTCGTAGAAAGCTTCTGTGATATGGAGATGATCAACAAAGTGGTTTGTAACGTGTTAATTTTATGATAAAGTTTGGTTTTTACATCATAGAAATGAAAGGATTTAATGAATTAATATGTTTATATTCTGAAAAAAAAAGAATGCATCCACATGTAAGCCTTTCCAGCATGCTTCATTCCATTATATTCATTTGGAAATCCTTGAGCATTTTTCGCCTTCATTTTCTTTGAGATACTGAGAGTAGCTTTGGATATTTATTTTTAATTTATCAGACATATAGCACTAAAACAGGTCCCTTGGCCAACTGAGTCCACACCGACTACTATCACCCATTCGCATTAGTTCTATATTATCCCACTTTCTCATCCATTCCCTACACAGTACTGGTTTGAGGTAACCGAAGCATCCAGAGGAATCACACATGGCCACAGGGAGAACGTGCAAACTTCGCACAGACAGCACCCAAGGTCAGGATCGAACCTGGGTCTCTGGCACTGTGAGGCAGCAGCACTATCAGCTGTACCACTGTGTTATGGCAGATTGGTATAAAGAAAGTAACTTGGCCCTTTTCAAATTTTGTACCAGGCACATATCTGAAGGATGTGGCTCATGTAGTTATAGACCACATTTGTCTCTACATTATCTTAATGTGAGGCTATGCTACAGCAGATGATTTATCCTTCTCTCAGTAGGCTCAGCCTTTAAAGATGCGTGCATTAATTCCAGTAATCACTTATTCCATTATTACTGTTGTATTTCATGTTTGATGTTTCACTTGAATTATATTCTAAAGCCTCGCTGTTGGGAAACATTACACCTTACTTTGATTCTGTTTGTTTCTCGTCTCTTTCGTTGTTAGTGTTTATAAATTATAACAAGACTCGATGCAAGAAAAACATTTTATCTAATTACAATCTTGATCATCATACCATGTCTTTGAGTGTCGCATGAGACAATTCATAGCCTGCTAAAATTGGCTTCTCAAAGTTCAGATGTGGAATTTGACTGCAAGGGTTTCAATATTTTTCTCCAAGAGTCTTACATGTTTGTTAATCTGGATAAGAAAAGAGCAGAGGTATTTGGGAGTACTGGCATAAAAGGGGTTGCTTGCTTTGCAGAGTTTGAACGCACCCTTGAAATAATTGCAACTTTTGGTAATCGAGCAGCCACGAGTCTAGGTTGCCCTTGTCATTGATGCTTGGGTTATGATTTATTGAGAGAGGTCAAGGAATTTAAAGGCTTGGTTTTGTATATTAGACTTGAAAGTCAGTTATTCATTCACAAAACAATTGTTTATCTATCCCCTGTGCCTATAAGAGCCTCAGAGTTGCTCAGCAAGTGTACTTGGGAAAGTTGCAGACGTGTTGCTTTATTTTTTTCAAGTCCTTTGGTTTTATTAACATAAGCACTCTTTAATATTCGGTACTTGTGACTCCTTCTGAGGTATTAATTTTATCCACAGGGTCAGACAGCATTTGATGTGGCCGATGAAGACGTGCTTGGATACTTGGAAGAATTGCAAAAGAAACAGAATTTGGTAAGTTTCTGTAATGTTCAAGAGATGCTCACTTTGCTTGTTGGTGCAGCCTTGGTGGGTCGAAGGGCCATTTCTGTGATGACTTTTTGTATGTCTTAACAAGAATAAAACTGTTAGAGACATCAGCCAAACCTTAGGGTTGCCAAAATCAACTGTTTGGAACATCATTAAATAGACAGAGAGCACTGGTGAGCTTACTAATCGCAAAGGGACTGGCAGGCCGAGGACCACCATAGCGAATTCTCACTATAATAAAGAAAAATCCCCAAACACCTGTCTGACAGTTCAGAGAAACACTCTTCAGGAGTCGGGTGTGGATTTGTCAATGACAACTGTCCGCAGAAAACTTCATGAACAGAAATACAGAGGCTACATTGCAAGATGCAAACCACTGGTTAGCCGCAAAAATAGGATGGCCAGGTTATAGTTTGCCAAGAAGTACTTAAAAGAGCAAACACAGTTCCAGAAAAGGGTCGTGTGGACAGATGAGATGAAGATTAATTTATCTCAGAATGATGGCAAGAACAAAGTATGGAGGAGAGAAGGAACTGCCCAAGATTCAAAGCACACCACCTCATCTGTGAAACACAGTGGTGGGGGTGTTATGTCCTGGGCATGTATGGCTGCTGAAGGTACTGGCTCACTTATCTTCATTGATGATACAACTGCTGATGGTAGTGGCATAATGAATTCTGAAGTGTATAGATACATCTGTTCAAGTTCAAACAAATGCCTCAAAACTCATTGGCCGGCGGTTAATTCTACAGCAAGAGAATGATCCCAAACTTACTGTTAAAGCAACAAAGGAGTTTTTCCAAAGCAAAAAAAATTGTCAATTCTTGAATGGCCAAGTCAATCACCCCATCTGAACCCATTTGAGCATTGCTTTGATATGCTGAAGAGAAAACTGAAGGACTAGCCCCCAAAAGAAACATAAACTAAAGATGGCTGCAATATAGGCCTGGCAGAGCATCACCAGAGAAGACACCCAGCAACTGGTGATGTTCATGAATCGCAGACTTTAAGCAGTCATTGCATGCAAAGGATATGCAACAAAATACTAAACATGACTACTCTCATTTACATGACATTGCTGTGCCCCAAATATTACGGTGCCCTGAAATGGGGAACTACATGGTGAAACCAAAATGTATAAAAATGGCCTTTATTAAAATCTGACAATGTGCACTTTAAGCACATGTGATTTTTTTTCTATTATAAATCTCAAATTGTTCCCCAAATCTTAAACAATTCACAAGGATGTACATATTTAAAAGAGCAGATGGGATTCTTTTTTGAGACAAATGGTACACCAGATATTTCACCCTCCTTATTATGGGAAACTTTTAAGGGATTTATTAGAGGAATTATAATCTCATATCAAGCTTTCCAAAATAAAAAAAATAACACTGAACAATTGCAGTTAGAACAAGAAATTAGACAATTAGATTTAGAAAATGCTAAGGAACCAACTATAGATAAACATAATAAGATAACAATACTAAAATATTAATTAAATTAATTTTTATCAGCCAGAATAATAAGATTATTTCAAACTATAAAACAAGAAAATTTCGAATTTGGTGATAAACCACATAAACTCTTAGCACGCCAACTGAAAAAACGTGAAACAGAAAATAAATTACTAAAATTAAATCAGACAAAGGGGAATTACTAACACTACCTAAAGATATTAATAACAGATTTGCTCAATTTTATCAAAATTTATATACATCGAAAACCTCTGTAAATAATACTCAAATTACAAATTTCTTAGACAATTGGAATCTTCCAAAATTAAATATGGTGGAACAAGAGGGATTAGGAGCCCAGATTACACTACAGGAAATAGAAGAAACAATAAATTTGTTGAAGAATGGCAAAACGCCAGGACCAGATGGCTTTAGTAATGAATTCTATAAAAGATTCTATGAGATAATTTCTCCACGCCCGCAAGATTTATACATATACGCTTTTAAAGAAATTAAACTACCAGAAACATTAACTGAGTCAACAATTATACTTATACGAAAAAGGGATAAAGATCTAGAAGACCCAGGCTCAAATCGAACAATTGCACTCCTAAATACAGATAAAAAAATATTAGCAAAGACCTTAGCGAGAAGATTGAGTAAATATGTTAGCAAACTAATAAACCCGGACCAAACAGGGTTTATACCAAAGAGATACTCTTTTAACAATTTGAGATAGCTGTCTAATATAATGTACTCACATAATACTGAAGAAGAACTAGCAATTATTTCATTGGATGCAGAAAAAGCTTTCGATCAAGTATAATGGCAATATTTATTCAAAGTATTGCAAAAATTTAACACGGGAGATAACTTTATCTCATGGGTAAAATTATTACATGATAAGCCGACGGCTAGAATACTAACTAATAATATATTATCCCCGAAATTCCAATTAGCAAGGGGCAATAGGCAGGGGTGAGTACTATCGCCCCTGCTATTTGCACTAGAGATAGAGCCTTTAGCAGAAAGTATAAGAAGTCATCCGAATATTTATGGATATAATACCAAACACTCAAATAATAACATTTCATTATATGCAGACGACATATTACTATATATTGCAAATTAGCATACCGAATATACTAAACTTAATAGAGGAATTTGGTTCTTTTTCAGGATATAGAATAAATTGGAACAAAAGCGATATTATGACGATAAAATCTCAAGAGCCAACACATTTGTTGAAATTTCCCTTTAGAATTGCAACAGAAAAATTTAAGTATTTGGGCATCCAAATCACTAGGAAATATAAATCATTACTCAACGCAAACTATATGCTTTATTAACTAAATTAAATGGGTTGATTAAATTTTGGAAAACACTGCCGATGTCATTAATAGGCAGAATAAACGCGATAAAAATGATCTTCTTACCACAAATATTGTACCTATTTCAATCAATACCAATATACTTACCTAAAAAATTCTTTAAAAAGTTAGACTCTATTATAAACTTCATATGGGATTATAAATCACACAGAATTAAAAAAAAAAAATCTAAATTGTGTAAATCTAAAGAATCAGGGGGATTGACACTTCCTAACTTATTGTATTACTATTGGGCAATGAATATTAAAAATATAATCTCTTGGTTGGATAGTTCTGCCCAACAGGTAGATTGGATAAGAATGGAGAAAGAGGATTGTTCCCCTTATAATATAGGAGCGATCCTTCTTTCCCCGATGCAACTGAACAATATAATATACAAGAAGAATCCAATTATTCACAGTATAATACGAATTTGGAAACAAATAAAATTAACTTTAAAATTAAGAAAATTATCGCTTCTTTCTCCAATAGCTAATAATCCCTCATTCAAACCATCCATTATTGATAAAACGTTTATCCATTGGGAAAGAATAGGAATTAAAACGATGGGAGATATGTATGAAATATCTCCCACAATTACAACTAAAATATAATTTGAAAAGTAATCAATATTTCAAATATCTTCAAATTCAAGATTATTTGAAAAAATATATACAAGGATATCAAACTTTAACTCCAGATATATTGGAGGAAGGAATGAATAGAAAGGCAGAATCAAGCAATTTAATATCTTACTTGTATAATACAATTCTAAATATAGAAACACCAACGACAGAGGCAATTAGATGGAACTGGGAACAAGAGTTATTGATAAAAATTCCGAATGATAGATGGGGAAAAAAATTATTATATGTAAATAAATGTTCAATTAATGTAAGACATAACCTAATTCAATTTTAAATTTTACATAGACTGTATTATTCGAAAACTAGACTGAATAAAATATTTTCAAATGTTTCCCCCATCTGCGACAAATGTTTAACTCAAAATGCCACTATAGCACATTCCTTTGTCTCTTGTATAAAACTGAATACATTTTGGAATGAAATTTTTGGAATTTTTACAAAACTATTTAACACAAAATTAAACCCAATACAGAACTGATTATCTTTGGATCAATGGAAGAGGGAAGTAAATTAACTATATTCCAAGAAGCTTTTCTTAATTACGGTCTAATAACAGCAAAAAAACTTATACTCAAATTTTGGAAAAACGCACCTACGCCAACATTCAAAATGTGGATTTCAAACATGTCTGAAATGCTACACCTTGAAGAAATGAGATTCCTCCTACTAGGCAAAGTAGACCTATTCTTAAAGACTTGGTCTCCTTTTATCAACTTTTTACAAGCAGATGGTGCAACATAAGAAATTAAATGGTTTAGAACCGGGTGACAGATGGGCAAAAATACGAAATAGGTAGATCTCTCCTAATCTCTCTTTCCTTTACTTTCTCCTTTTCTTTCAATCTTTTTAGCTTCTTATCTCGGTCCTGTATTTCTTTGGCTATCTGTTTCTACTCGCTTGTCTATCTATTCTGACACTCTTTATTTCTTTTTTCTCTCGCTGTTCTTTTATTATTAAATCAAAAGTACGAAGTTGTACAAGAATGGAAATATGTATGTATGTATTAGGTACTTAAGTACCACACTACTGTGCTTACTTCTAACAAAAATAAACAATAAATAAATAAATACATCTCAAATTGGAGTACAGAGGCAAATAAATAAATGATGGGACTTTATCCCAAACATTATGGAGGGCACGGTATGTATTTTATCAAAAGTACTCTTTCTGAATATGATATTACTTAACAGCAAGCATGGCTTTGAATAGTCTATTGTTTGAAGTATAGTTTTGTGTCTGGGTACTAGAAATGTATACCTAAAACGGACTAAACTTCCCACCATTTACTTCATCTGTACTTCACACTGCCTCGGAAAAACAGCCAACATAAGTTTATCCTGCCCTGGGGAGGAGTTTATCTCTCCTCTTCCCTATTCTCGTCATGCAGAAGGTACTGAAGCTTCTTAGCGCGGACTGCCAGACTCAGGAACCTCTTCCCCCCTCTATTATCAGGCTCCTGAATGGTCCTTCCATAAGATAAGGTACCGGCCAATTCACCTTGCCCCCATTGTGGACGTTGGACATTGTCTATGGAGCAGATGCACTACGATGCTGAGAACTATATTCTGCAATGTATCTTCCCCTTTGCTCTAACTATTGTACCTGAGATTGACGTGATTGTATTTATATATGGTATACCTGTTACTTCCAATGATGGGAAACATTTTGATTGTGTTTAATGCTCCACATGGTCAGTGTACTTGGTTTTCAATTATTTTAAATTTATGTAACACTTCATCTAACGCTGGTTACATTTGTTTTTAATGTCATTTGTCCCCACAGCTCATCAGTGAGAAGCAGGCAAACAAATCTCCATTGATCGAAACAACTGCAACAATGGAAAATATTCAGCAATTAAAACCCATCAAAACGCAAGTAGACGTGCGAGATCCATAATATAAGCTGCAATTAAGTTTCAACAGTTTGGATGTAAAACTTAGTTGCCTGAATTTGCTTTCAAACAAGATTATGATGGAGATGCTAAGATTTCAAATGTTTTGGTTTAAACCTTGTTGAAATTAATCTAATAGTAAAGAAACCATGAGATAGTCACAAAGTGCTGGAGCATCTCAGCAGGTTAGGCAGCATGTCTGGGGAAAATGGATAGATGTCGTTTTGGCTCGGGACCCTTCGTCACACTGATTGTAGGAGGGTAAGAGCAAAAAAAGGACCTGGACAAATCAGGGCGGGCATCATTCGTCCTGGTCTTTTCTTGCTTCCAGTTCACCCCCACTATAATCAATCTGAATAAGGGCTCCGACCTCGAACATCACCTATCCATTTTCTCCAGAGATGCTGCCTGACCCGCTGAGTTAAGGGCCTGTCCCACTTACGTGTCCATGGCATGCAAATTACACGACCTCGTGGTCACGTTGAGGTGCACGGGCATCGTATAGCCGTGCAGGGCCGGTCCCACTGAGAAGCGCGCAGGGGTATGTAGTTGTGCGCAACATCGCTCTGGGCTCCGAAATGTTTGTTGCGAACAAAATCTTCATGCGCCAACGGCCTGTCGCGTAACTGACGGCCCAAGTGGGACAGGCCCAAGACCCTGGCGCGACGCAACGTCTCACCTTCAGCAGAAGCAGGCAAACGATCGCCGAGCTCGGCCTGGGGCTTACGGCCATTGCGGTCCGGATCAGCCCCCTCTTCTACTCCCAAAGCGGGGCCAAGAAAATTGAAGATAGACACAAAATGCTGGAGTAACTCAGCGGGACAGGCAGCATCTCTGGAGAGAAGCAATGGGTGACGTTTCGGGTCAAGACCCTTCTTTCAGACTGAAGAAGAGTCTCAACACGAAACGTCACCCATTCCGTCTCTCCAGAGATGCTGCTGGTCCTGCTGAGTTACTTCTGCATTTTATGTCCATCTTCAAATGACGTCACACGCTCCAGACGGCTGTGCTGGTGAATTAAGTTGCGTGGGACCTTCGCGCCTCAGCCCGACCACGAGGTAGCATAATTAGCGTGCCAAGGACACGTAAGTGTGACAGGCGCTTTACTCCAGCACTTTGTATCTATCGCTGGTTAAAACCAGAATCTGCAGTTCATTTTTATTCCATCTTATCTGCTCCACTAGTAAAGAAACCTTGCTGAATGAGCAGAAGATTACAGGTCCAACAGAACCCCTGGAACAGGAGAAGGCAGGTGAGGAAGAGGAGGGGAAGAAGGATGACTCCAGTTGTTCCAGTGAGGAAGAGGAAGAGGAAGACTCTGAGTCAGAAGCAGAGACAGGTAACCTCTTCACTAGCTTTTACATTGTTTTTGATAAATTTACTGGTTGTTAAAATAATTACATATTTTAAATATTTGCAGTATTGTCTGAGATCTTTACCGAAAACATGTGGATTTTTTAACATCAATGGAAACATAGGAACTAGGTGTAGTAGGCCATTTGGCCCTTTGAGCCAGCACCGCCATTCAATATGATCATGGCTGATCATCCCAAATCAGTATCCCGTTCTTGCTTTCTCCCCGTATCCCTTGATTCCGTAAACCTGAAGAGCTATATCTAACTCTCAGTGAATTGGCCTCCACTACCTTCTGTGGCAGAGAATTCCACAAATTCACAACTCTGGCTGAAAACGTTTTTCCTCATCTCAGTCCTAAATGGCCTGCCCCTTATTCTTAAACTGTGACCCCTGATTCTGGACTCCCCCGACATCGGGAACATTTTCCTGCATCTAGCCTGTCCAATCCCTTAAGAATTTTATATGTTTCTATAAGATCCCCTCTAATCCTTCTAAATTCCAGTGAATATTAGCCCAGTCGATCCATTTTTTTCATCATATGTCAGTCCCACCATCCCGGAAATTAACCTAGTGAACCTATGCTGCACTTCCTCAATAGCAAAAATGTCCTTCCTCAAATTAGGAGGCCATAACCTCACAATGGTCCAGGTGTGGTCTCACCAGGGCCCTGTACAACTGCAGTTGGACCTCCTTGCTCTTGTACTCAGATCCTCTCGCTATGAAGGCCAACATGCCATTAGCTTTTTCCACTGCCTGCTGTACCTGCACGTTTACTTTCAATGACTGATGTACAAGGACATCCAGGTCTTGTTGCACCTCCCCTTTTACTAATCTGACGCCATTCAGATAATAATCTGCCGCCTTGATCTTGTCATCGAAGTGGATAACCTCACATTTATCCATATTATACTGCATCTGCCCACTCACCCAACCTATCCAAGTCACCCTGCAGCCTCTTAACATCCTCCTCGCAGCTCACACTGCCACCCAGCTTTGTGTCATCCGCAAACATGCAGATATTACATTTAATTCCTTTGTCTAAATCGTCAATATATATAGTAAATAACTGGGGTCCCAAAACTGAGCTTTGCGGCACCCCACTGTCGATGTTCAGTTTTTTAAAAAGTAAAGTTCATTAATGGTAAAAAGGGACACTTATTTGGCATGTTTTCAAGCAACCTCTCCCATAGTTAGATGAGTCAGATTCTTTCTGCACCTACCTTCACATTGTCAGATTTTTTAACTGGTAGTCAATGATATTAAATAATGGTATTAAGGAACAGTTTTGTGCAAAATGTTCAGTCATTCAGAAAATGGAGTGCGACTGCTGGGATTATTCATTCTTGACTGAGGTGGCACAGTGGTGCAGCAGTAGAGCGAAGATCATTGACTAACCCCTGTAGTCAGCCAATGTTCTGTTGTTTCTGCTCCAGATGGTGATGTCAGTTGGTGTCCTCTGTACTTGTCAAGCAGAAGCAGTGGTTTTAGTGTTAAATTTTACGAAGTGCTCTAATCTGTCAAGAAAATGATACTCCCCAGCAAACTTGTAAATTATTCCCCTGAGTTTGTTCAGCATCTTAATTAACGAGTTGTTTTTTTTCCAGAAAAATCCAAACCAACAGCAACTGTAAATATCGTGAACCGTGTGAATAATGGAGGTATACAGACAATAGCAGTGGCCCCATCCACTGTACCCACTAGTCAAGTTACACCAACATCACCAGTGAAAAAGGTATGGGGAAGCAATGGTAAATTGTGCGCAGCCTTAGATTTGGGCACTAATCCACGGGACATCAATGAATCACTAATATATCTGATAACAAAAACATTTACTGGGCAGGATGAAATAATAAAGAGCCAGGTAATTGCAAAGTACAGCAAATGACACCACCTAGGTCAAAGACGAGTTGTATTTCCTGTCTTCTCCTGAGGAATTTTGTGTGCAAACGATTGCAGAAGATGTTGATAATTAAATTGTTCTCTGCCTCGACTATTTCCTGGTTAAAGAGTGGGTGCAGCATTGGATAGAGGAAGTAAATTTAAAGCGTCAGAATCCTCAAGGGATTTGAATGTACTCGTTGCAGTGGATACAAATATTTGGAATGAGAATGCAAAATGAATAATTTATGAACCAAAGGAAAATCTGGGAGAAAGATGTTTAACATTTGACTCTGTCACTATTGGAATGCTCTTCAGAATGAGTTGATGCAATGTTTAATAAATTGCTCTTTGTACATGAAACTTGATGGGCTGAAGACGTGCGGGAAAATGCATTTCTCTCTCAGTGAGCCATCTATTTGGATCATGGATTAACGTGTTTTTTTCTGCCAAGTAAAACAACTGCACTGTGTGACCTTGCTTCTGAAAGTAGATAAAGCCTTGGCTGCAATCGGCAAAGTTAGAGAGAGGAAATGGCAGATCAGAGGGCTGCACATTAAAGCAATTAGATTCTTTGAAGATCTCTTACGGAGCCAGGGTTAATCCTGTTTAGGAAATTGAGTATCTACAATTCACTTAATGTACAATAAAAGTTAGGATTTTCAGAGTTTTTAGTGAAGACGATTATGTAAACACCTGAGAATCTTCAGACAGCATAACTAAAATGTTTTCCAAATGGAGACTGATTTCCAAAATAGAATGTTGGAGAGAATTTATTTTGTGGATTAAGCATGCTGATAGTTTCTACAGAACTGTATTCCATTTTATGTGTGCAGCAGTAAAACTCAACTACACAGTGTATTTTAAAATAGATGCTCTTTAGGGATGAGACCCTCGTTGAAGGCAAGTGACATCGCCAGTCTGTGCAGAACTTCTCCTTTTGTAGAGAATGCTGCTTAATAACTGCAGATTTTCCTTATCTGTCTCATAAAAAGAAGGTGGAAACCAGGTCAGATTTGTAGAGCTTCTTTGAGTCGATTCTCGTGCAGAGCCAGCAGGCTGATATCTCTTGGCATAATGCATGCCACCCTTGCTATCTGAGCAAGAGGGAGGTGGTAATTTTTTTTTTGCATCAGGTGAATATGAGCCATCTGGAGCTGTGCGATCTACTCTATCAAAGAGCTAATGCAAGTCTTATAAAGTATTAGCGAAGGTGGAAATCGTTTTCTTGGTGCATCTGTTGCTTGTAAATGTTTTTTTGTATTTGAGATCAAAGGAAGTTCTTTCTAGAATTGACTGGTTCTATTTTACAAATCAGTTACATTTGCACTAGGTTAATAGGTACATTTTTCAGATTGATATCTTACAGTATTGAGGAAGAGAGATGTAGAGTTTTGGGCCACTAAATTGGCCTCACCACCCACCAAACTGACCTTTTAGTCCATACATTGATCCTGTTGGTTTGGCCTAGGTCCATATCCTTCGGTGTCATGCCTATTTAGGTGCCTATCCAAATGTCTAAATGAATTTGGAAAGGATGTGCTTTTGTGAAGTTGTCAGAAAATTCGAAAAAGTTAGGAGTCATGCTCAGACACTTGCTCTCTTGCTGATGTGAAATGGCAATGGGTTCCAACTTCTAATGGGAGATACAACATAGATCACTACAGCACAAGAGCAGGCCGTTCGGTTCACTATGTCCGTGCCAGACAATATACCAAGTTCAATGAATCTCGTCTGCTTGCATATAATCCAGATTCCAGAAATTATTGAAATATTAAAATGGAGACGCAACACATCCCAACCTGAAATGTCTATCCATTGCCTCCACAGATGCTGCCTGATCCGCTGAGTTCTTCTAGCACGTGTTTTGCTCTGATAGGAGATATAAAGCTTAAGGTTTAAATGAACTTACGAAGGTTGCTAATTGTACATTAGTGCAAGGATGTTGCATTCATTAGGAATACCAGAAGGATTTTCCTCTCTTGATAATTTGTTCTATTTATGAACAAGCAAGGTGTGATAAATTCTAAACGTATATCTGTCTGTGGTGATTAGAGCATAGAGGTAAGGGGTAAAGGGAAACGATGAGGCAACTGATTTGAGTAGTGGATTCCTGTTTCCCATCAAACAGTTATTCGTTAAGTTGGCAGTTATTTTCCCGTGTGCATGTTATGGCAAGACTGCACGTTTGAAAGAGAAGAGAAAGTTGGATGCCGAGTTCCAATTGAGCTGTTAAGCCACAATGTAAACCCTTCTGAAGAACTTCTCCCAGCACCTTTTAGTTGGTGCTTTCACACACAGGAAGCTTGGTCATACAACAGTTAGTGGCATGATGACCCTAACCTTGGATTCTGCCTGTGTGAAGTTTACATTTGTTCTCTGTGACTGTTTCTTCCAGAGGTTCTGGCTACCTTTTGCGTCCCAATGATTCACTGGTTGGTTAATTGGCCGCCATAAATTATTCTTTCATGTTGATCAATGATAGAAAAGAATCAAAGTGAATTGATGGACATATATGTGAGAGAGAATTACATACTAGATGCAAAGCAATTAAAACAGAAGTGAGATTAATGGGATCGCAGGTATGGACAAGACGATCTCCTCTTGTGCTGTGATAAGATGGGTACCCACAAAGATCTCCCAATTTCTTTGAATGTATTTAATTTTTTTTCAGACGAGATTAGTAATTCCGTGGGTGTGGAGATCTTGTGTCTCGCACCAGTGTTTACATCAAACAGACTCAAAGGGCCAGTAACTTTGAGATTAATTGCATAGCAAACCCGAAAGTAATAAGAATCTTTTTCATTTTAGTACTTCAAAGTGTGTAAAATAAACAATGAGATTAATTAAGCTGTTATTGACTTTATATTGTTGAAATGAAAAGTACTTTTTTTTTTAATGCTTATGATAGGTTGACAATTCATAAATACAAAATTGGCCTCTCAGGACAATCTATCAGTATCTAAGCAGTATTTAGGGCCTAGTAAACTATGAAGAATTTCGTTAATGTGCAATAAATTACGGTTCGCAAAGTCTACAGCGAAGAAGACTGTATATGATTACCTGAGAATCTTGACGGTTTTTAAAGATTTGGCCACAGTATGCCATAGGTCAGAGCACGGTCAACGAGGGCAGCTTGTGAATATCTACATTTAATTGCATGCCTGACGTAAGTTGTCAGATTTCCCCCCCCATTATACTGGTGATTGTGATTGTGCCCTGCTGTGGCGGCTGCAAACTCTGGCCCTACTTGAAGAAAGTGGATGATTCCGCTGAGCTCTAATAGTGGTAAGGTTAATTGTTGGGAAAGGAGCCCAAACGCCGAGATGAAAGCTTTCCGATCAAGGCACCAGGCTGCAAGCTAACAGAGGTGCGTTTGTATTCCTGACAAGCCCAACTGATTCTACATCTACCCAACGTGAGCGTGGCATAGTGGTGCAGCGGTGGGATTGCTGCCTTACAGTGCCAGAGACCCGGGTTTGATTCTGACTACGGGTGCTGTCTGTATAGAGATTGTATGTTCTCCCTGTGACCACGTGAATTTTCTCCCGCTGCTTCGGATTACTCCCACATCCCAAATATGTGCAGGCTTGTAGGTCAATTGGCTTCTGTGAATTGTAAATTGTCCCTAGTGTGTGTGTGTAGGATGGTGTTAGTGTATTGGGTGATTGCTGGTCAGCGCACACTCAGTGGGCCGAGAGCCTGTTTCCGCACTGATTCTAAACTAAACATATGTTTAATCTTACTCGACATCTACAAAAGACAGTTTAATTATGTTAAAATATTTAAATAATGCATACTTAGGATAAATATACACAGTGCTGAAGTAACCTGCTGAATTACTCCAGCACTGTCTTTTTTTTGTTGGAGATGCTGCCTGACCTGCTGAGCTACTCCAGCATTTAGTGCTTCTTTTGTACACCAGCATTTGCAGTTCCTTGTTTCTACATACTTGGGAACCTCTCTTGAGAGGAGTCTGATTAAATACTATATTGTGCCTTTTACTATGATTCGGGTTTGATTTAATCAAGGTGGTAAGACTCAAGGCCATTTTATTAACATAGAGTGTAGACATTCTTCTCTTTCCTGATGGTTGCACTTTTGGCATGTGCACACTTAAGCATTTCTCCTTGCAGTTTTCTCATTGCGCTTTCTGTTTTAATTGGCTTCAGTATGAATCCATTTCTCCCATCTTGCCTGTGACGGAGCCATTAGACCCGACATCATGGCGTCAGGGCTTGCGTAAAACTGGCATTGTTCTTGTGCCTCAAAAGGGTGAAAAAGTTATGGTGAGCTGCCTCTTGTGTGCACAGAGGTTTGTGTTTTGTGTTCAGTTCCCATTTACCTGAAGTATCCAGTTTCACTGTGCATGTTGTGATGACACTCATTTCTATGTACTACTTTTAAAACAAGTAGTGTTGATATCTGAATACTAGAACAAAATTCTAGAATTTGTGTGGTTTGTGTGCACCTATGTTCCTTATGTCTATTGTTTAGTTGCAATGTCTTAATCTGCCTCGGTGCATGAACTATTCCTGGACAAATATAGAGTACAGGGAAACGTATTATAGTTTAACAATAGTCTTTCAAATTCCTGCCCCAAGTATTGCACACAGAACAAATGCCACCACTATTTTGGAAACTAATGTTATCTGACCATCCTGGAGTTCCTGGGTCATGTTACTTGATACTTTGCAAATTTCTCATTTGAGAGCAGGTGGAAATAAAATTAAATCAAACTGAGTTAGTCCATTATAAGTTATTCAACTATCTCTCAATGAATTCAAGGTAGAAAGGCGGGTGAAGATTTGAAGTTACTCCTTGAACAGGAAGAAGGATATGATCCAGGAAGGTTTTGGTATTGCTCTTCAGTAGCTGTAGATAATCAAGTAGTTAGAATGAAGTTCTCAGAGAGCACTAACAGGAATAATCGCTAGGTTCTCTGCCCCAGAGGTGTTGTAGTGGCTAGATCATTGGAGGCATTTCAAGAGATTTTTTTTTTTTGTGAAAGATTGGGGAATTGGCAGAGATGAAGTTGGATGCAGATCAGCCATGATCAATTAGGGCAGCACAGTGGCGCAGTAGCAGAGTTGCTGCCTTATAGCGGCAGGGACCCAGGTTCAATCTTGACTTTGGATGCTGTCTGCAAGGAGTTTGTACTTTCTCCCTGTGACTGCGTTTCCTTCGGTTTCCACCTACATCCCAAAGATGTACAGGTTTGCCGGTTAGTTTGGTTTTGGAAAGTATTATAAATTGTCCCTGAAGTGTAGGATAGTTCTATTGTACAGGATGATTACTGGTCGGTGCTGACTCGTTTGGCTGAAGGGCCTGATGCCACGCTGTATCTCCAAAGTCTAAAGTAAATTGAACGATGGGATAGGTCTAAGAGGCCAGGTGTTTTGCGTTTTGTTCTTGCATTCCGAGCGTTAGACGTGCACAGAAAGTGAACAACAACCTTCACGTTTGTAAGAGCTATCAAAATATTTGTTGCCTTCAGAAGAATGGGGAATTGGTATCCTATATTTTTAACCATTGTGAAAAGTGAGTTAATAAAACACTTTGCAATCAGATCTTATGTTTTTTTTCCTCATCTGGTTGTGGTGTTGGGTGATTCCAGTTTGTCATTTTTACTGAGTGCATAAAGGCTTCTTGGTGAAAGAAATAGACCACTTTCTAGTGTTTGATCATGGGGTCCGGAAATAACTCTCAGGGAAATCGATTGATTATTCCCAAAGTAAAGGTGTATCAAAAGCCAAAATGTAAATTGGTTCAATTCTCCTACAATCTTATTCCAGAATTGAGAATGGCTGAATTAGAAATTCTGTTAATCATCTGAACATAATTTATTTGCAGATTTGTTCATGTGGTCTTGACCTTGCATGATTTCTCAGTATGTTAAGAGTGTTTTGGAAAAATGTCTATTAATAATGTTACATATTGGGAAGATTTTTCAGGAGGTGATGTTATAACTTGAAGATTAAAATTCTTGTCAGGTTTGGTGTACGAGTACAAAAAAAGACTGATTTGTTGTTTTGTCAAACCCTGGCCTTTACATGTGGTCTTGCTGAGAACCAGATCCCGAGAGATTCAACACATTACTCTTGCATTCCCGATATACAGTTTGCTACTCCGTTTATCAAGTATTCAAAAGAAGAAGACAAGAAAAGGAAAGAGGAGGAAGAAAAGAAAGATGCACCTCCAGCTTTGTGGCGGTCAGGGCTTCGGAAGACTGGAAGTTATGGTGCGTTGGCTGAGATCAGTGCCTCCAAAGAGACACAGAAGGAGAGGGACATCACAGGGGTGATGCGGTCTGCCTCAAGCCCTCGACTCTCGTCCACGCTCGACAATAAAGAGAAGGTAAACTACTAACTGCACGCACCGCAGCTATTTACAATATACATCAATGATTTATATGAAGGGATTCAAAGTAACATTATCAAATTTGAGATGACACAATAGCTGGGTGGCAGTGTGAACTGTGAGGAGGATGCTGTGAGAATGCAGGGTGACTTGGACAGGATGGGTGAGTGGGCAGATGCATGGCATATGCAGTTTAATGTGGATAAATGTGAGGTTATCCACTTTGGTAGCAAAAACAGGAAGGCAGATTATTATCCAAATGGTGTCAAGTTGGGAAATGGGGAAGTACAACGGGATCTGGGGGTCCTTGTTCATCAGTCAATGAAAGTAAGCATGCAGGTATAGCAGGCAGTGAAGAAAGCAAATGGCTGTGCAGAGCCCTAGCGAGACCACACCTGGAATATTGTGTGCAGTTTTCTCCCCTAATTTGAGGAAGGACATTCTTGCTATTGAGGGAGTGCAGCGTAGGTTCACAAGGTTAATTCCCGGGATGGCGGGATTGTCATATGCTGAGGGAATGGAGCGGCTGGGCTTGCATACTCTGGAATTTGGAAGGATGACAGGGGATCTTATTGAACCATATAAGATTATTAAGGGTTTGGACACGCTAGAGACAGGAAACATGTTCTCTGCCTCAGTGGGCGGTGGAGGCTGGTTATCTGGATACTTTCAAGAGAGAGATTGATAGGGCTTTTAAAGATAGTGAAGTCAGGGGATATGGGGAGAAGGCAGGAACAGGGTACTGATTGTGGATGATCAACCATGATCACATTGAATTTTAGTGCTGGCTCGAAGGACTTAATGGCCTACTTCTGCACCTATTGTTAAAAAAAAATTCTGTTGGAACCTATCAAAACTTGGCACAAAATTGACCAAGTTATATTGGATCAAAACTATTCAGTGATTGTATGGGAAGGAACTGCAGATACTGGTTTAAACTGAAGATAGACACAAAAAGCTGGAGTAACTCAGCGGGTCAGACAGCATCTACGGAGAAAAGGAATAGGTGACGGTTTCGGTTCGAGACCCTTCTTGTCTGAAGAAGAGTCTTGACCCGAAACGTCAGCTATTCCTTTTCTCCAGAGATGCTGTCTGGCCCGCTGAGTTACTCCAGCTTTTAGTGTTGATTATTTCGGACACTTATTGCTTTAATTCAATTCAGTTTAGAGGTATGACATGGAAACAGGCCTTCGTTCACACTAGCTTTGTGTTATCCCACTTTCACATTCAATCCCTATACATAAAAAAAACATAGAAAAATAGGTGCGTGAGCAGATCATTCGGCTGTTCGAGCCAGCTGATCATCTAAAATCAATACCCCTTTCCAGCTTTTTCCTTATATCCCTTGACTCATTTAGCCCTAAGAGCTAAGTCTTACTCTTGAAAACATCCAGTGAATTGGCCTCCACTGCCTTCTGTGGCAGAGAATTACACTAGGAGCAATTTACAAAGGCCAATTATCCAAACCTGCACGCCTTTGGGTTGTAGGAGAAGTGAGAGCTCTTCTACCCACTGCTCTACTGTGTCGCCTGTTTTATCAGACACTGCCTGCCCCACTTCCTTTCTACGCCCCTCCCAAAAAAAGATTGTTTCAAAATACAATTATTTTGTTAAATAACCCTGTAACGAATGATAATGGTAACAAATTTGTTAAGAAGATCAAAGACTAAAGCATGCTACTAGATTTTCAATCTCTCATCAAACAAGAGCGTTGGTGCATGTTTGTTTGGTCATCTACTGGGTTTAGTTTGTTGCTAATTACACCATTCGGGGAGACTCTTGTATGTTCCAAATGAGGCAACAACAGGAAATATATTCCTTTTATAAGCATCAAATGTATACAAGATTACTTGTTTCCACATTAGTTAAAGCATGAAGAGAGAAACGGTTTTAAGTTAATAATAAAGATCATCAATCTCAAACATTAAGTTTTGGTCACTCCACAGATACTTCATGACATTTACCAGCTTTTTCAATTTTTGTTAAAAACATCCAGCATTTTTGCTCTAGTTAAAAAGTAGAAAGTGTGTGCAGGTTTACTCGCGGATGCTGGTTTACACAAAATGACGCAAAGTGCTGGAGTAACTCAGCGGGTCAGGCAGCATCTCTGGATGACATAGATAGGTGACAATTCAGGCAGATTGTTGGGGGGGGGAGGAGGTGAAAGCTGGAGGAGAGGAGAGGCAGGACATAGCCTGACATTTAATACATTTACACTATTGGTCTGCACTATTGACACAACATAGAAACCAGAAGATCAGATAACATTGTGTGATCCACTTCTGAATGACTTTCAAGTGCATGATCCTAAATTTCACCTTGCTGATTGACTTTTTGGCATTAAAGTCCTGATCGTGAAATTATTTTAGTTACATTTCAAAGGAAGTTTTCCATGTGTTGTTTACTTAGACCAATGGATACTTTTTGCATAGACCATTCTACACTGGAATGAAAAATTATTGCCTACTTTTCATTTCTGGATTCAAATAGTGAGTCAGTCAGGCCAGTTGCAAGTAATTATTCTGCAATTGTTTGCTGGTAGTGTTTTTCTTTTTGGATAGGCAGTCAACATGCAAAAAAACTACCTTTTGGTGTTGATCAAACTAAACCAAAAGAATTAATAAAGCAGAAAACATTGGAGGTACGGCAGCAGGAGAGAGAAATGTTCCAAGTAGTAGTTCATTCTTTCTCGGCAACCGATGTAATGATGTGTTCAGAGTCGTTAGCACAACAGAGAAACTGGTCCATTGACATGCTGCGTTCACACCAGTTATCATTCGCCCATTTACATCCATTCTACATCAGTCCCGATTTTTCTCCCCACATTCCTATTCTCCCACCCTAATTTTACCACTCGCATTCGGAGCAATTTGCAACTGTCAACTACTAATCCGCACGTTTGGGGATGTGGGAGGAGCATCCACAGGAAACCCATGTGGATCACTGGGAGAGTGCAAACTCCATGCAGACGGGCATCAGAGTTTAGGATTGAACCCAGGTCTCCAAAGCCATTAGCTGCAACACAGTTCCTGCCATTTTTACCGTAATATTTCAAGCACTTTTATATTTAGTTTAACATGGGCAAACAATTTTTATGTTCTAAAATGCCCGAGTTCTATCAAGTTTTAGCATTTGCCAATGCAGAATTTGTTACATTCACACTTTCTCCAACAGGAGAAGGATCAGAAAGGAACAAGGCTTGCGTATGTTACACCTACAGTCCCGTCTAGAAGATTAGCCAGTATGTCAGACATCGACGATAGAGAAATCAGGTAAGATCCTATCCCATTTAGTGTCTGGCCCATTTACCGACTTCCCTCCTTGTCCACAACTTCTCCACCCTTCTGCATACTCAACTGAAATGATTGCTTCACAGAGATTCTGCGAGTAACTTTGTGCGCAGTGGTTCTTTCACAAGGAGGCGTTGGGAAGAAGACCCAAAGAGGAAAGAAATGAACCACACCACCATCACTGAAGGGCCTACGTCACAAAACGCTGCTGTCACCAACGTAGTGCCTAGTTATCAAAGAAGGTAATTGGAAGCTCTCAAGGCAATGGTGTAGTGATCTGGTTATGGAAACAAGTTTGATTTTGGAAACAAATTGTTTTCCTTCAGTTCATTGTTTTAATAACTAATTAAGGAGGTGCTGCATTACAGTGTATCAGAACTATTAAGTAAAATCTAACCTCGGTGCTAAAAATTATGTCTATTCTTTTATTCCCATTGTTTGAATAGGCCTGCCCTGCAGCAGAGGGAACTAACTTTATAACCTCTTTTCTCCCTTTAATGTTAATTCTGAAGAAATGTTCACCTTTGTACGAGTAATGAGGAAGAAAAGGCAATTTAGTATTTCAAGTGTCATGCGTACATTCAACGCTACATAATTTTACTGATTTATATGATTGGATCATCATCAGTATTCTAAATTGAAGACAACCATACGGAGAGCATACTGCTCTCCGTGTGCATGCTAGCTATCCATTCACATTGTTACAGCACTGGCATCCATTTAATTGCCCAGTAGTACAGTGGCACAGGAGTTTGACCAACTCCTGAATAACTCCAGGGACCTGTGTCTGATACTGACCTCAGCTGCTGGCTGTGGAGTTTATCCCCATTACCACTTGCATTTTCACGGAATGTTCCCTTTTCCTCCCTCTTCTGTGACTTGAACCAATTTTCACATGAGCAAGTCCAAAGCATTGGAGTTTCCTTCTCTCAAAAGATGTGGTAGTATATTGATTGCCTTCTGGAGATTTACTCCAGTGTAGGCGGGTTGTAGGAGTCAGGAGTTGATGGGAATGTGTAAGATAATAAACTGCAGAAGAAAAGCATAATCTCAAGACTCAGGAGTATTTTGTTATTTGTACAGACAAAGGTACAATGAAATTCTTATTTGCAGGAGCATAACAGGCCTGTAAATGCAATACACATAATATATATATATGTATATATATATATATATATATATATGTGTATATATATATATATGTGTGTGTGTGTATGTATGTGTATATATATATATATGTATATATGTGTGTATATATGTATGTGTGTATATATGTGTGTGTGTATATATATATATATATATATATATATATATATATATATATATATATATATACACCATAAAACTTCACTGGTCTAGAGACGTTTGTAGTTGAGGCTTGTGTTGTGTTCAAGAGCCTGATGGTTGATGGGATAAACCTGTTCTTCCTTCCCAAGGTTGAGTGGAATGAAAGCGTAGCCAGGGTAATTCAGGGTACGGGGTTGGAAAGAAGGGAGCTTTTCAAACTGGAATTGAGATTTTGGGGCATCACAAAGTGAAGAGTACAGGGGGAAACAAAGAAAGCTTTCATAGTGTCTCAAATGGGGGGTGGGGGGGGGGGGAACTATGTATGAACACAGCTGTAATTTCTATGTGCACTTTAACCACATGTGACTTTTCTTTTCTGTTGCAAATCTCAAATTGTAGAGAACAGGCAAATAAATAAATGATGGGTCTTTGTCCCAAACATTATGGAGGGCACAGTAATTTCAGCATCTCCAAATTGAAAAGTGTTTAATTGTTATGTTTTGAATGAGTCCCTTAAGTCATCGATAAAAAAGAATTAGTGGTAAGTCCAGTAGGTGTTTAATACTGATTCCATAGGTGTATATTTCTTAACCTGGATACTGGTTCGTGTACCTTCCCCTTACTCCAAATTGATGTTTTCTTTTGTCAGAATTGCATGTGTTTACTTGACGTTTCCATGCACATGTGTACGAGGGGAAAAAGCTGCTGATTTTATTTTTACACACACTTGCATTTGGGACTTGAAGTTGGAATCAGATTTTGTGAAAAGTGTCGCAGCATTAAAAATTGCATTCCTTGTTGGAGGAAGGCTGTTCACTTTGTGCCCTTGGTATTAAACAGATCAACATCCAAGCCTCCTTGACTTTGCAGCTAATCATAAAGTGTGTGAAAAAATTCACATTATACATTTATTAACTTGCAAACTTTGGAGATGATTGCCCTTTAAGGATGTCAGGTTTTGTTACTCAGGACTTGCATGCAGTGGTCAAACCGTAGATGTGATCCGAACCCGTACTGGTTTGTATGTTACTGTCCAGTCACACTGAATGTTTCCAAGAACTTGATGTTTTGTCATTTGTTTTAACACTAGTGCTTGCATATTCAAGACATTTTAATTTGCATTTTTGCATGATAGCATGTATCTGTAGCATTTATTGCATATTATCTAATTGTTGTGATGTGCTTTCTTGCTTGGTATGCATGCAGTAATTCGTATCTGCTAGCATTAGGCAGAAGTAGCAGTACCAGACATCTCCCAACCAGCTCCTCCTCAAACACCAGCTTGGATTCTACTAATTCTAAGTCTAGGCAACCAACTGCAAGTCAATACTCATCCTACAGCATCTTCAGAAGGTATAACATTGTACTTGAAAAGGCAATCACATTGGAAAAAATGCTTTTCTTTAGCATGCTTTATGCTCATTTAAGTGCGAATGCCTGTGTGCACGTGTACATAGATTTTCACTAATAACTCCCATGTATTTTGATGCAAGTACAGACTTCAAATATAAGAAGCATGGCTCCTGGTAACATTACCAGTAAAACACGACATCAAACAAATTGAGACCTGCAGAAGTTTTGCTACAGTCAGAAAATGCTGAAAATAGCATATTTGCCATCGTATGTAAACCAAAAAAAAATCATGATCATTTAGGGTATCAATTTCCCCCTTCAATTTTGCTGAAGATTATTGTATAACTTTATTTTTGAGAATATTTTGCTATTCTTTGATTTAATTTTCCATTTCCAGTATTTTAATCCATTTTTGTATATTTTTAAAAGAGCCTACATAATTGTGGATCATGGGAAAATAAGAATTTGTTGCTACTGTCATGACCCTGTTGTGCAAATATCTGTGAAGAATCAGATTTGTTAACATGCCAACAATTTGTTTGGATTGCTATGTATTTTCTTTGCAAATTCATAAAAGATTATTGCAGTGGTCAGCTTGTGCGTGGTTTTGAGTCCCAACATGGGACCCCAGTTTAAATCTGTCGGAGCAAATTATAGCTTCCCACTTAGAATATTGCATTCCTGCCAATTAGTTATCTTCAAAAGGATTTGTATTGCATGAAAGGATATTGTAGTCATGTGGAAAAATTAGAAACATTTGGAAGCGTTTTAGAGGCACAATTCTAAATGGAATGGTCCCGTTTAATGCTGTAACATTTTGAGTTGGGTTTTTTAAAGTGTTCGTGGGGCACAGCATTCTTAGCTAATTATTGGTCATTTTAGCTTGGATGTCCACGACCCAGGTAAAATAACATGTTGAGGAAAATATCAATACATTGGAGGAACTGAGCTGGCCAGGCAGCATCTGTGGATGAAATGGACAGACAATGTTTTAGATCAGGACCCTTCTGACCCACTGAGTTCCTACGGCATTTTGTTTTTACCTCTGGTTTCCAGTCTCTTATGCCTCCTGAATAACGTGTTATTGCAATGTTGCATTGGGAGGAATCAGTCTGGGAATTGGCTTTTGTTTTTGAATTGGTGCCGAATTCTCCATTCATTTACATTCAAAATTGGAACATTGGGCAGGCTATATAAAGTGATGTCCAACCTCCCTCACCTGAAGTAACTCTGGTCTTGGAATATGTCCTGGAAAATCTGTTCCAGTGCCATTTTAGTAACAGATTAAGCTTTTTGGCAAGCCTTTGTTTCACCATGTCAAGGGATTTGGATATTTGCTGCATATCGTATAACAAACCATATAACAATTACAGCACGGAAACGGGACCTCTCGGCCCTTCCAGTCCGTGCCGACCGTGCCTATCAGATTACATTTGTTGGAAATAGAAACAGGAGTGCAACTGAGTCCAAATTATAAATGATGAGGGTCACTTAAATAGACCTGCTATGATGCTATCACTTAGCATTGAAATTATTGACCTTCTTTCTTCCCCCCCCCCCCCCCACCGCCACGGGTACCATGTAATCCCGTGCTACCTGCTCCATGGTCGGATAGTCAGTGACTAAACCGTCTCCCCACCTGGTTTGCATGATGAGGAGGGGGCTGTGGACCCCCAGCAGGACCAAAAACAAGACCTGTCAAAGGGCGGATGAGCTCACGAGCCAACAGCTATCCACACTTCAGTAGAGGTTGCAATCACTGTCGTACACAGCATTGTAAGGCACCGTGCCCGTTGATGTTTTCAACGATGATGATGATGATTCTTTGTTCATCTTTCAAGCGCAACTGATTATCGATAAATCGCAGACATTCAATGAATACCTACTAAGTAAACCTTCAGCTAATTATCATAATTGGAATTTCTTGTTCCATCTTTGCAAATTAAAGCATCTTTTTTATAAAACTGCTTTCCGAAACTCGTGCATTTCAGCTGCAAAGATGGAATTCAATTAATGTACTTTTTACAATCTTTAGCTCCATCCAATCTGAAACGTATATCTTTGGGGAAAATTAGTGCGCCTAGGGGAAAAATGTATACACGGAAAATCCTTAATTTTTAGTCTTTATATTGAAAACCGTAGGGACAAATGTTGCTAAATCGAGATGTTACTTAAGACTGGAGAAAAACGTGAAGAATGAAGATGACTATAGGATAATTTAATAAACAAAAGCAACATTTGGGAAGAAAGCATGATTTTTGGTGCATTTTGCACTATATGTTCTCCATATACATTAATTACAGTTAATTCTGGTCACTATTTTGTTTTATGTAATGTTGAGTTTTAGTGTAGCGTTTATAATCTGAAAATGAGATGCAATGACAGCCATTGCTAATCCTCGAGGATAATAAATTCAAAGCATTACCTTGTTCATCATGTGGATTTTGTTGCAAACTGCTCTTTACAAAGCTGTGTTCCAATATAATCGGTTTAAAAAAATTCTCATTTGAAACTACCCAAAGAATAATAAAAATATTCTCAGAAATAAGCTGAAACAATGTTGTGCAAGATTTTGCCCGAAACTTTGGTAGCACAGCTTCTTTCCATCATTTAATTAGCAAGATTTAAATACTGCAACGTGAAACCAAAGGTTAAACCAGAAGGCTGTGATTTTTGGGAAACGGCTTAGTATAAAGATAAATGCAGCTGTGTATAACTGAAGGCATTTTTTACTTAAACTGAGACTTGAATGTCTGTGCATACTGATGTGCAATCAGTACATCCCAAGAATGTAATTTGGTTAGTTATAGCGTCATTGAATGCGTGTATATATCATGTGTTTATTTGCAAAAATGTTTGAATTCTTGTGCTTCACTCCCAAAATAAGTAACATCTTATCTATTGAACCACGCAGAAAAATATCTCACTTCAGGTTTTTTCCAACATTTCACAAATAAACTTGCTCGGTTTCCAGCAACGATTACTTTAATTGGAATAATAACGTTTGTGACAGAATTGGGGACATTTTCACGGTTCATTTGTTAGATCTCCTAAGAGATTTATCTGTGGGGTACCTTTTAAAGAATATCATTGTTTAACACTTGGATTTTAATGCAGGATTTCCTCATGAGCGTTTCTCTGCATTTTGGTTTTTCATTAGTGGTTCTTTTGGTCGAAGAAAAGACGATCAAATCAGTACTGTTCAAAGTGCCATTTCAACCAACACCATTCCAACTGTTACCTCATCAAACAGCCTGCAGTCTATATCCAGGATAGCAGCATCCACTTCATCAGCCAGGTAATCTGAATGAATGGTGGATCTTTGCATATAAAAAGCTTTTAACCAGCTATATCTTTGTTATGTGTTTCTTTGTATGGTTTAAGTATATTTGGTTTGCATTTGCAAGAATTGTTTGCAAGAATCATTTGAATTTACCAACTCTAGCTTCATATCTGGAGAGTCATCTCAAAATTATTTTTTACCTTCCCACATCCTAATTCCTTCATTGCAATAGCTGTGCAGAAATAGATTTGGCTTTTATTTTTATTAACTCTTATTTGCCCTTGAAAACCAGATATTATTTTTGGCTCTGGCAGTTATAATACTAGATTTCCATATTTTAAAATTAAGTCCATCCATCCACGGTCTTATAATCCTTGATGTACCTACAATGTTGACACCACTATTTTCTTTTAGCTGAATACCCTGGTTTGTCCATCAACAAGTTACTTGCTAGGCCAAAAGGACACAAAGTGCTGGAGTAACTCAGCGGGTCAGGCAGCATCTCTGGACACCATGCATTAGGTGATTTAACAAGCAATTGTTGCATGTAGCCACAAGGAACTGCAGATGCTGGTTTACCAAAAACGACACAAAGTGCTGGAGTAACTCAGCGGGTCAGGCGGCATCTCTGGAGAACATGGATAGGCGATGTTTTGGGTTGGCCCCTCCTACAAGCAGATAGTAGTGAGGAACGGTGGGGGGGGGGGGGGGGTGACGAGAGGTGAAGGCGGGATGAAACCTAGCAAGTGAGAGGTGGATACAGGTGAGGGGGTCATTTGATTGACAGATGGTTGGACAAAGACCAACAAATATGTGTGAGATGCGGGTGGCACAGTGGCGCGGTGGTAGAGTTGCTGTTTCACAGCGCCAAGCACCCGGGTTTGATCCGGACAATGGGTGCTATCTGTACGGAGTTTGTACATTCTCCCTGTGATCGCATAGGTTTTCTCAGAGTGTTCCGGTTTCCTCCCGCAGTCCAAAGACCTACAGGTTTGTTGGTTAATTGGTTTGGGCAAAATTGTAAATTAGCCATAGTGTGTAGGATAATGCTAGTGTACGGGGTGATCACTGGTCAGCGCGGACTCGGTGGGCCTAAGGGCCAGTTTCCGCACTATATCTCAAGTCTAGATAGAAGAGGAATGAAATGTGAGGCCAGAGGAAGGGAAAGAGGTAGGAGGGGAGGCAGGGGGACGTAGAAATGGGTGTGCATCCTGGTGAGGGATAGGGAAGAGGGGGAAAATATTGGTAGGGGGAAAGGTGGCGGGCTATTTACCTAAAATTGGAGAATTAAATGTTCATACTGTTAAATGTTAGATTTGAGACAGAACAGAGGTGCTGTTCCTCTCGTTTTGTATGTGGCCTCTCAGCTCAGCCTTGCAAGTGTCTGAAAAGAACCCCAATGATCAAATATGAGATAATGTGATGTTATAGAGCATAGAATGGTACAGCACAGCAATAGACCCTTCAGCCACAATGTCTGTGCGAACATGATGCTAAGTGAAACTACTCTCATCTGCCTGCACATGATACCCTTTATTCCCTGCATATTCTTGTGTCTATCTTAAACACACAATTGCAGGTATCCACCACCTCTGTGAAAAATAATTTGCACCGCATATCTCCTTTAAAAGGGCATAGCTTGTAGATGAAGGGGGGGAAGTTTAATCTTGGAATCCCACATTTCCACCTGGGGTAAAGGCTCTGACTGTCTATCCTATGTTTGCCTCATAATTTTATATACTTCTGTCAGGTCGCCCCTCAGCCTCTGACACTCCAGAGAAAACAATCCAAGTTTGTCCAACCTCTCGTTATTGCTCGTACCTTCTAATCCAGGCAACATTCTGAGAAACCTCTTCTGCATCCTCTCCCAAGCCTCCATATCCTTTTTGTAATAGGTGACCAGAATTGCAGGCAATAATCCAAATGTATGGTAAAGCTGCATCATGGCTTATTGAATCTCAGACTCAATGCCCTGACCAGTGAAGGTAAGCAGAACATATATCTAATCTCGGATACCAAAAAAGACTACTCAAGCTCCCAACCTTTCCAGATAAGTGAGCACTGAAGCCCTCTTGCTTGGCCAAATGTTTCTTATTGCTGGGCAAGATATTCAGATATTAAGATTACTGGGGTGGTTCATGCATGTGTGACGTCATAGTAAGACAACACTATTGATTAAATGGGGCATGATGTTACTTAAGATATGTCCTTCATTAACTTCGCAACTCCCCAAAGAGTAGAATAAATCAATGGGATAGGAACAGTGCAAGCATAAGGAGAATAATTTGCCTGCTCGGAGGCCGTAACCAGAGTTCATTCACATAACATTTCATAAAGATTTGCGATTACATTGCTTATCTGCCCATTGTCAACAAGCTTACTGTATTCCAAGTACACTTTTGCAAATACTGTTATGAATATGTTGCAATTAAATGCTGACACTACATGCAGGAGGTTCAACGGTGTACTAAATAAATCATATTCAAAGTCTGTACCATTAATGGGAACAGCAGTCAGTTCCAGCTCTGTTGAATCCAGTAAGTCGCCAGCACTGGTTTGTTATTTCCATGTTCTCCAACCCCATTTACAGTATTTCCCCTGCAAAAAGTAGTCAATAACTAGTGTGCAATTAACTTAATTTACTCCAGTATTAATGAAATAAGTTTTAGGATTATATAAAGGTAAACAAATTACTCCTCAGATGGTACCAAAAACCTAGTTAGTTGACTTCTAATAACAATTCATGCAAATCCATTAAATTTCTTTGTGGAGGTTGAAACCAGTCCTTAAGTCATACAAAGTGTATTTTTCCACTGTTTTTGTTGATTTGATTTTATGTTAGTTGAGCTTTGCTTATTTTCTCGTTTGTCTTGCTGCTTGATGTGCTGTAGTACCTCAAATCGTTTCTCGACGGGGGACAATACTGAGAAAGACAAAGAAAATGTTCCTTCAGCGGTTGCTACAACTGGCACCGTCTCCTCAACAGCGGAGATCAGAGAGAGACGCAGGTGTGTAGTCTTCCAGGTTACATTGATGCGCCTGTGGGGAGCTGGCTGCAAAACTTTCCAATTAAAATTTGAATAGATACAGATTACACTTCAAGCAAAATTAATTTCATATTTTCAGTTGCTTTCCAAATTTTCTGAACAATCAACTTGATTAATAGGAATGTGAGAGATAACAAAGGGTCGTGGGTGTATGGAACAGAGGCTGTTGAGGCAGGGACTATCGCAACGTTTAAGAAACAATTAGACAGGTACATGGATATGATAGGTTTAGAGGATATGGGCCAAACGCCAGCAGGTGGGACTAGTGCAGATAGGACATGTAGGTCGGTATGGGCAAGTTGGGCTGAAGAGCCTCTTTCCATAATGCATGACTCTATTAAATAGACACAAATTGCACCAGGCAAAATTAATTTCATATTTTCGGTCACGAACAATCAATGGTTAGGGTTTTTTTCCAAGTCTTTACCCAGCCTTCCTTCCATTTACCCGTGGTTTATTCCCAACAAGTTACTATTGCGCTGGAGCAATCATTGCACGTAGATGGTGTACGATGGGTAACTGAGCACTAGGGAGAGGTTGAGCAGACTCGGAATTATTCCTTGGAGTGCAATGCAGGGGTGACCTTACAGAGGTGCACAAAATCATGAGAGAACTAGATTGGATTATTGAAGCAGCCAGTGTTTTGAATCTGGAGTGCAGTGACAGGGTTGTAATAGAGAACTATGCAGATAACACATTCAAAAGCAAACTGGATGTATTCCCTTAGTGGTTGGGAAGTGGGTGGGGAGTGGGAGGATTGCAGAGCTCTGGAATCTAGTATACCTGGATCTGCCCTGAAAAGTGCTGTATGGTTGTGTGATGTTTTTTTTAGTGACATTAAAAAGCCGCTTTATTATATATCCCAAAACCATTACATTTCCCAGAAAGCAGAGGGTGGGAGGTTGCAAGAGATCGCGAGATTTTGTCATCTCGAGAGTCAGAGTCAAGAGTCTTTTATTGTCACACGTACCGGAACGGAACAGTGACATTCTTATTTGCAGACGTACAGTGGTCTCTGTGACAGTATCCAGGAGCTCCCAACCCAACATCTTTTGCAATTGTTAAACTCGTGGTCAGATAGACAGTAAAAGTTGCACTAGCCTGTGAAACACACAACCGATAAAAGAAAAAGAAAACCTTGACAAAATGAACGTTATCATAACTGCAAAAACTAGTGGTCCAGTGTTTTACAATGCACTAGGACTTGCTCCACCTTATGGGGGATTATTTTACTACTTCTAGCATTGCCCGAAGTAAATAAAAGATTATTGGAAACAGATGGATGCACATTTTAGGGTAATAATGCCGAGAGTGTTGTGTTGGGGCTGTTCATGGTTTTGGCATTTGTGCATGTGGAATGTTGTTAAAATAAAGTCTTGAAGGATCTCAGCAGCATCTGTAGAGGGAAGGAACAGATGACATTTCGGGTTGGGACCTTTTTTCAGTTGTATTTTTTTTTTGCTCAAGATTCCGGGATCTGTAGTCTCTTGTGTTTCTGTAAGAATGCTGCTTGAGTTTCTGATAGTATACTTGTGAGTGAGGTGAGGTGTATGTGAAACAGAACAATACAGAAAGATATACACAGGCAATACACAACTGTACATATACCAGTAACAAGTGAATCATAAATGCAAACACCTGGCTACATAATGAGACAAAAGGTCAGATAATCAGATAGCTCACCATTTAATCAAGAAGTAGCCATACTTCTGAAAATAGATATTCATAGATTTCATAATTTCATTAATCGTAGAATCACAATGGGGTCATTCGACCTATCATGTCTAGTCCGCCATTCAATCATGGCTCATCTATCTTTTCCTCTCGACCACATTCTCCTGCCTCTCCTCATAACCTTTGACACTATTTGACACTATTATTAATCAAGAACCTGTCAATTTCTGCTTTAAACCCCAATGACAGCCTCCACAGCTGTCTGTGCCATGAATTCCACAGATTCACCACCCTATGACGAAATAAATTCCTCCTCAACTCCTTCCGAAAGGTATATCCTTGTAATCTGAGGTTGTGCCTCTGTACCACTTCCATGGAAAATTATTCTAAATGATGTTTATTGTGTTTGAGCGTTGGATGAATAATGAAGAAATAGGTCGATTGGTCAAATGTTACACCAGCTATTAGAGGCTACTTTAAACTTGTTTTTTAGCTCTTTGGAAATAGAAGAACCTCCCTGCATTTATTAACTTTTTATTTGTCCTTTTCCGAATTTCATCTTTTTTTCATCTTGTCCATTGCTTGTTACTTTCCTCTTCCTGCTATTCATATATTCACTTTTCTGTATTCCCTGCCTCTTATACATATTTAGACTGCATTTGAACATTAACCTAAATTATGTTCTGAATTTTCAACAAGACTATACATTTCTCTCTTCAGCCTATTGGTTCCTATCAAGATTAGGTGAGCTGAAATCTGCATGCTATTGTGACTGGACACTGGCTTGTAACTTTAATTGGATTTGGTTGTTGTTCGAATGTTGTGAGAAATTAACAAATATTGAATTAATCGAACAAATTATGAAGGAAAGCGGTCGGCATGGACAGGTCTAACTGCTCACTAACCATCCTTTTATCATGGCTAACTTTAAGTGTTTAAAATTTGCACTATTTACAGTGCCCTCCATAATGTTTGGGACAAAGACCCATTATTTATTTATTTGCATCTGTACTCGACAATTTGAGATTTGTAATAGAAATAAAATCACATGTGGCTAAAGTGCGCATTGTGAGACTTTATTAAAGGGTATTTTTATACATTTTGGTTTCACCATGTAGCAATTACAACTGTTTATACATAGCCCCCCCCCCCCCCCCAATTTCAGGGCACCATAATGTTCGGGACACATGGCTTCACAGGTGTTTGTAATTCCTCAGGTATAAGAGAGCTTACAGCACCTAGTCTTTGCTCCAATCTTTCCATCACCTTTGGAAACGTTTATTGCTGTTTATCAGTGTGAGGACCAAAGTTGTGCCACTGAAAGTCAAAGAAGCCATTATGAGACTGAGAAACAAGAATAAAACTGTTAGAGACATCAGCCAAACCTCAGGCTTACCAAAATCAACTGTTTGGTACAGCATTAAGAAAGAGAGCATTGGTGAACTTACTAATCGCAAAGGAACTGGCAGACCAAAGGAAGACCTCCACAGCTGATGACAGACAAAATCTCTCTATAATAAAGCAAAATCCCCAAGTACCTGCCCGACAGATCACAAACACTCTTAGGAGTCCGGTGTGGATTTGACAATGACCGTTGCCCACAAAAGACTTCATGAACAGACATACAGAAGCAAGATGCAAACCACTGGTTAGCCACAAAAATAGGATGGCTAGGTTACAGTTTGCCAAGAAGTACTTAAAAGAGCAACTGCAGTTCTGGAAAAGGGGCTTATGGGCATAGGAGATGAAGATTAACTTAAATCAGGGTGATGGCAAGAGCAAAGTATGGAGGAGAGAAGGAACTGCCCAAGATCCAAAGCATACCACCTCATCTGTGAAACACGGTGGTGGGGGTGTTATGGCCTGGGCATGTATGGCTGCTGAAGGTACTGGCTCACTTATCTTCATTGATACAACTGCTGATGGTAGTAGCATAATTAATTCTGAAGTGAATAGACACATCCCGTCTGCTCGTTCAAACAAATGCCTCAAAACTCATTGGCCGGCAGTTCATTCTACAGCAAGACAATGATCCCAAACATACTGCGTACTGCAAAGGAGTTTTTCAAAGCTAAAAAATGGTCAATTCTTGAGTGGCCAAGTCAATCACCCGATCTGAACCCAATTGAGCATGCCTTTTATATGCTGAAGAGAAAACTGAGGGGGACTAACCCCCAAAACAAGCATAAGCTAAAGATAGCTGCAATACAGGCCTGACAGGGTATCACCAAAGCAGAAACCCAGCAACTAGTGATGTCCATGAATTCTTTCTATTACAAATCTCAAATTGTGGAGTTCTGAGGCAAATAAATAAATGATGTGTCTTTGTCCCAAACATTATGGAGGGCACTGTAAGTAGTTAAAAGTTTGGGCCTCCATAAAAATGATCAAAATTAGTATTATCTTTTTCATCTATGTCCATACAAAATGATTGAATTGGGCACAGGATACCACAAATTGCATGTTTTGGTTTGCTTTCATATCAACCACCTTCCAGGTGGTTGATTAGTTTCTATACACCCAGCATGACAGTCTATGAAAATGTTGTAGTAGGACAGTGAAGTGACTGCACTATGACTTAACAAAGCATTATTCTCAGAGTATCTAGGTGTATTGGTGTGCTGATATTTTACTTTTGTTTCCCTGGTGGGGTGGTGCTCAGTGATTAATGAAGAAAGTTGATGAACGATGAATGCCTTATTAAAAATAATAATGCTCTCACAACCAACCTTGCCAATTTGGCACTGATCAATTTTGTGCTGTGGTTCAAATAAGGTCTCCAATAGAGTTAACCCGATTCTTGCCAAATCTAATTTACTGTCTTACTGCATCCTTGTGATTCTAGTTGTTACTATCATGGGTATTTTCTTCTTTTTTTAGTCACTCACTTCTGAAAGCAACACAAAATAAAACTTTGTTCTATGTTCCTTTTATGCACTACCTTTTGAGAGTGTCCATTGATGTAGAACATAGACAAATGCAGTGCAAGAACAGGCCCTTGGCCCCACAATATTTGTGCTGAACATGATGCTAAGACCATTACTTATCTACCTGCACATGATCCAAGTCCCTTCAATCCTTGTATATCCATATGCCTCTCCAAATGTCTTTTAAATGCCGCGAATATATCTTCTATAACCACCGCTGCGTGACCCAAGCACTCTACCACCCTCTGTGTGGGGGGAAAAAAAACTTGTCCCGCATATCTTCTTTAAACTTTGCCCCTCTCAAGGAGGCTCTGGAACTCTGGCCCAGCTGGAGCTGGCAGATCCATTTCCATAGCTGGCTTTGCGGGCCAGTATCTCGGTCCCCCGAGGCCGTAATCTCTGGTCCGGCAAAATGCATAATCCAGCAGGGCTCTTGGACCAGGGATGCCGGAAACGCAGTGGTGAATCTGTACCATGTTCCCATGAGCAGATGTATTCATGATTGGATAATTTTATTATGTAGCAAGAGAATCGCGTTTCGGTCAGGCCACCAAAGCCTTTGGAGCCAAAGGCGACTGCACATTTAAAATTTAAACATTAGATTCAGTATGGGAGGATATTTACCTTAGTTTTAGTTGTATCAGAGTTGTAATTCAATATTGTATATTTACTTTAGCATTTATGTGCAGAAAAATAAGTTGTGAAAGACCAAAATTTGGTGTGATTCCAAATTAGTCGTCATTAGATTTTTGTCTAGTTTTCTGGCATACACGTCAACTCTTTTTGTCCATGTTATCTATTATACTGCATGCAAAACACTGAAAATATTTCCTATAAAAGTTTTATGTACGAATTTGATTAAGTCTTGTTGTAATCCTGTACATGTGCTGTCTATTAGTGTTTGGTACCCAGTGAATGTTTCCAAGCATGCTGGCAGTTTATCTAATACAAACGACCACCAGTGAAGCCATCTTCCACAATGAATAGTCTGGAGTTATGACAAGCTTAAATGATTTAAATGTAAATATGCCTAGCACTGAAATTTTTATTATTCTGTTGGCATGCATAGCTAGAATGCCTGTTGTCTGATTCAATTCAGATCAAATGAAATTAATTGCCTTTTGTAAAGTGTGATATTAATGTTTAAACGCCACACTTGTGCAATTGGTACATATTACGCATATCTGTGACAGAATTGCATTCATCTGTTTTTTTACAAAGCGTTAACAGAAGAAATTATTTTGAAAGACTTGGAACAAATTGATTGATGAACATATTAGATGTCAGTATTTTCAATGTCATCATCTTTAATGAGAGCCCATTTAGATATAATGGATAATAGTTCAGTAGATTTTCCTTTCTCTTCAATCGACTTGAATCGCACAATGCTTGTCGTTCCCCTGACTCCATTACCATTTGGTGCTTTAGGTCATACTTAACTCCTGTCCGGGATGAAGAATCTGAATCACAGAGGAAAGCCAGATCGAGACAAGCGAGACAGTCCAGAAGGTCGACACAGGCAAGTTTGAGTTATATCACCTTAATTTCAATTCATCCATGTTTCCTGCCGAAAAAGGAAATGCTGAGAATATTTGTTTCAGGCAGAATCTGAAGAAAGAGATTAGAATTTGTCTAAGGAACTAATCAGCCATGATTAAATGATGGAGTAGACATGATGGGCTGAATGGCCTAACTGTGCTCTTATGTTTTATGGTCTGTTGCGCTACAAAGCTGAGAACTATATTCTGCACTCTGTATTTTTCCCTTTACTGTCTCTATTGTAATTGGAGTTTGAACTGATTGTATCTATCTATATCAGCGGGTCAGGCAGCATCTCTGGAGAAAAAATAGGTGACTTTTCGGGTCGGAACCCTTCTTCTGTCGTGTACAGTAATAACACTTTGCTGTTAAGCATCAGATGTCAAGAACACTTCTTTTTGTCAATTTCTTTAACAAAGCATCCATTTTTACGAAAATGTCTGAAGAAGGGTCCCGACACGAAATGGAACCTATTCACATTCTCCATGCTGCCTGACCCGCTGAATTACTCCAGCACTTTGTGTACTTTTGTGTAAACCAACATCTGCAGTTTCTCATTTCTTCATATTTCTCCGTATTCTTACAAAAGCCCTCATGATTAAATATGCATTAAATCTCCCCCCATCCCTTTCCGAGGGTGAAAATGTTATCCTTGCACATCGCATGGGATCCAAAGGGAGATAGCTGAATGGATAGAAAATTGGCTTCTTGGAAGCTTGCTTCTTGGACTGGAAGCGTGTGTCTAGTGGTGTGCCTCAGGGTTTGGTGCTGGGCCTGTTACTGTTTATCATCTACATCAATGATTTGGATGAGGACATACATGGCAAGATTAGCAAGTTTTCTGATGATACAAAAGTGGGTGGTTTTGCAGATAGCGAAGATAGTTGTGAATAATTGCTGCAGGATCTTGATCGATTGGCCAGGTGGGCTGATGAATGGTAGATGGAATACAGAGAAATGTGAGGTGTTTTGCAGTTTGGGAAGTCTTACATGGGCAGGACATACATAGTGAATGGTCGGGCTCTGGGGGTGTTGTAGAACAGAGGGATCTAGGAGTACAGGTGCATGGTTCCTTGAAGGTCGAATCGCAAGTAGATAAGGTGGTCAAAAAGGCTTTTGACACATTGGTGTTCATCAGTCAGATTATTGAGTATAGAAGTTGGGAGGTTATGTTGCAGTTGTATAAGATGTTGGTGAGACTGCATTAGTACATTGTATTCAGTTCTGGGCACCATGTAATAGGAAAGATGTCAAGCTGGAAAGGATACAGAGAAGATTTACGAGGATGTTGCCAGGACTAGAGGGTCTGAGCTATAGAGAGACGTTGAGTAGACTGGGACTCTATTCTTTGGAGCGCAGGAGGATGAGGGGTGATCTTATAGAGGTGTATACAATCATAAGAGGAATAGATCGAGTCTCTTGCCAAGAGTAGAGGAATCAAGGATCGGAGGACATAGGTTTAAAGTGAGGGGGAAAAGTTTTAATAGGAATCGGAGGGGTACCCTTTTCACACAAAGGGTGGTGGGTGTATGGAACATGCTGCCAGAGGAGATAATTGAGGCTGGGACTAACCCAACGTTTAAGAAACAGTTAGACAGGTACATGGAGGACGGGTTTGGAGGATATTGGACCAGATGCAGGCAGGTGGGACTGGTGTAGCTGGGACATGTTGGCTGGTGTGGGCAAGTTGGGCCGAAGGGCCTGTTTCCACGCTGTATCACTCTATGACTCTATGACACAATTGGAGAGTCTGATCCGGCCTTCAGCACAATCGGAACAAGAATCACTGTTCTACCAGAGGATATGACCAAAGATATGAAAGGACTTGTTCATGGGTTAGGACCTCGACTTGAAATTCTGGCACGCACAGTGACTAAACATGCAACAAAACTGTCTTGCAGGGCGTTACACTGACAGACCTACAAGAAGCCGAGAAAACAATTGGGAGGAGTCGTGTGGACCGTCGCACTCGAGAGCAAGAAGAGAAAGAAAAGGAGGAGAAAGAAAAGCAAGACCGAGAAAAGCAAGAAGACAAGAATCAATCAGAAACTCGCGAGGATGAGAGACCAAGGTTTAATCGGAGCACTGAAGAGGTATTTAGTCTTGTTAACAAGAAATTACCTGATTTAATCTGCCAACACACTTCCTTAGCATAATATTTTAAAGCAGTATAGAAGTTGGGAGACACAAATGCTGGAGAAACTCAGCGGGTGAGGCAGCATCTATGTCATTGATGCTGCTTCACCCACTGAGCCTCCAGCAGTTTTGTCTGCCTTTGATTTTTCCAGCATCTGCAGTTCTATCTTAAACATAGAAGTTGGGATGTCATGTTACTGTTTTCAAGTGAGAGTTAGATTTAGCTCCTAGGGCTAAAGGATTCAAGGGATATGGGGAAAAAGCAGGAATGGGGTCCTGATTTTAGATAATCAGCCATGATCACATTGATAGAGCTCTCGGGGCTGGTGGAATCAAGGGATATGGGGAGAAGGCAGGCACGTGTTATTGATTGGGGACGATCAGCCATGATCACAATGAATGGCGGTGCTGGCTCGAAGGGCCAAATGGCCTCCTCCTGCACCTATATTCTATGTTTCTATGAATGGCGGTGCTGGCTCGAAGGGCCGAATGGCCTACTCCTGCACCTATGTTTCTATGTTACAATTGTACAAGACATTGGTGAGGCCACATTTAGAGCATTGTGCTCTGTTTTGGTCACCATGTTAAAGTAAAGATGCTTTCAAGCTGGAAAGGGGTGCTGAAAAGATCTGTGAGAACGTTGCCAGGACTTAAGGACTTGAACTGCAGGGAGAAGTTGAGCTGGCTAGGGCTTTATTCCTTCGATCGCAGGAGGCTGAGGAGTGATCTTATAGAGGTATATAAAATCCTAAGATGAACAGATCAAGTAAATGCACAGTCTTTTCCCAGAGTTGGAATCGAGAACCAGAGGACATAGGTTTAAGGTGAGGGAGGTTATGATAGGTTTAAAGGGGTATGGGCCAAACACAGGCAGGTGGGTTTAGTGCAGATGGGCATGTTGGTTGGCATAGGCAAGTTGGATGAGAGGCCCGTTTCCACTATAACAATGACAGTGGACCTTTCTTTAAATAATTATGAATGTTGAATGAACTTTGAGGCTAAGTGCTTTTGATGATTGCGCTTTATGTAGATTGCGCGTATCATACCCTACTGTAGAGAGGTGTGGCAGTCTCCTACAGCCCTGTGTCAAAGGTGGAGTAGATCTATCATAGAGTCATGCAGCATGGAAACAGATCTGGCTCACGTTGCTCATACTGACCCAGTTCTATTCTGCCAGTTTATGTTCTAAATGAAATGATGTGGTTCTTATTTCGAGGACATATAATTTTCTTCAACATCATCAATATATTTAGTCTCCAAATGGACTTTCAGTCGCTTTGTCTGATTTTATCCCCAGAATTTTTATATGAATGCTGATAAACCACAAAATCATCAAGATCAATTTACCGTTGAAGCACAGTCCCATGTACAAAATTAAGGATAAAAAACTAGTGGGCAATATTGTGTGTCTACTCCTTGGACAGTGGTACTCATTTTGGTTCTTGTTGACCAATTTCACGATGTCTCAGTGGCCTTTCAAAGAAAGCCTTGAGACAGAGGCACTTCACTGTTGGAAGGCCTCTGCTACAGAGCAGATATTTATACAAAGGTGGTGAATAGGTCCAGGAGTAGGCCATTCGGCCCTTCGAGCCAGCACCGCCATTCACTGTGATCATGGCTGATGTGGAATTAGCACAGATGGCTGTGGAGACCAAGTCTTTGGGTATTTTAAAAATGGAGATTGATAAGTCAGGGTGTCAAAGGTTACGGGGGAGAAGGCAGGAGAATGGGGTTGAGAGGGAAAGGTACTCAGCCATGATTGAAAGGTTGAGTAGACCTGGTGGGCAGAATGGCCTCGTCCTGCTTCTATGACTATGAACATACATACACATGTAGGGACTGGAACACTGCAGGATGTTTGAAATTTATTCTAACATGATTTGAAACTGGCATTGAAATACTTTATGATTTCCTCAATCTTTTTTAAAATGTTTATTTTATTACCCTGAAGCCTTATCAACGTGTCAGACCAACCTACACGCCGTCCACAACTGCCACCGTCTCTGCCCTAAACAGTTCGTACCTATCCTCCCAACTAAGTCGACCCAGCAGTCTTACAGGCATTACATCTGATTATTCAAGTTACTCCCGCACTTCTGGGGAGGCGGATATAGGTAATTATGAAATTCTTTCTGCGTTGTCAGTTGGTAAGTATAAAGTGTGAATCTGTGACCATGCACTTGTTCCACTTGAAAGTACAATGGTATTTCAGTGGAACCTTTTTTTTGTCACATGTACCGAGGTAGAGTGAAATTCATTTTTGCATATGTTCAGTATGTCACTATACGTAAGCATGAAGATGCATCTCACATAAGCATGTCAGATGGAGTACAAGTGTATGACAGTAATTCATTGAGACAAAATGCAGTCGCCAGTTTCAAGTCCTAGTTTATAAATGTGGGGTTCTTGACTTGACCTGACCATGAAGACCTGACGGCATTACAGGGTCGGCCTGGCCAAGCATAGCCATGGTGTTCCCCACCGCTGTAAGAAACGGAATTCCCTCTCCCTCAGGAACCCTCGCAACATTGCTCGATGTTCGGACTGCAGCTCGCATTTGTCTTCTGTTAAATCTGTCATGCATAAGGTTTTTAAATCTCTGTTTTTTAGAGATTTTAAGCTCTTAAAATCAAAGTTTAAAATGTCTACTGTTTGATTTTAAACAAAAAACTTAAATTGTCAGATCCTGTCCTTGGTCTGAATGCTCCAGAACCTGGAAGGTGATCACCCTTCTTATTCTTCAAATAAAGACACAAAGTACTGGAATAACGTAGCGGGTCAGGCAGCATCTGTGGAGAGCTGCATGACGCGCTGGGGTACTCCAGAGCTTTGTTTTTTTTTTTCCCTTGAGATTCTGGTGACTCATCCCTTGAGATTGTGGTGAATGTGTTGTATCCTTTCTGAGGCTAATCAGAAAATGTTTAGTTTTGTCCTTCTGAAATCTAAAGTGGATAATTTGGCCCATACTGGATTTACCTCCATTTTGCCGACTCATCAAGGAGATCTTAGTTTTTAGTTTTAGAGATACAGTGTGGAAGCAGGCCTTTCGGCCCACTTTCTATGCCAAATATTGATCACTCATAGACTAGTTCTATGATCTACACACTGGTGACAGTTTGGTTGGTCTGATACACATCAGGGGTTTAAAAAACCTTCACGTAAGGATGGTACTGTGGCGCAGCTGGTGGAGCTGTTGCCGTGCAGCGGCAGATGTTCTCCCTGTGAACATGTGGGTTTTCTCCAGGTGATCGGATTTCCTCGCACACCCCAAAAACGTGTCGGTTTGTAGGTTAATTGACTTCTGTAAATTGCCCCTAGTGTGTAGGGAGTGGATGAGAAACTGTAACATCGAACTAGTGTGAACAGGTGGTCAATGTTCGGCGTGGGCTCAGAGGGCCGAAAGGCCTTTTTCCATGTTGATCTTTAAAAACGAGTCCAAAACTAAAACATCAGTTTGTATCAAAGTTGTATAACATTTAATAATTCATGGGATATAAGATACACAATACAAATAATTTATTAGCCAAGTATGTAAGAACATACAAGGAATTTGATTTGCTATACAGTCATACCAAAAAAGCAGCAAGACACACAACAACATAAAAATTAAAATAAACATCCACCACAACGCACAGTGATGGAAGGCGAAAACGTATTATCTTCTTCCCTCCTTTTCGAACCATCCGCGGTCAGGGTGATCGAAGCTCCCGCGATCGGGGCAGTCGAAGTTCCTGCGATCAGGGCGGTTGAAGCTCCTGCGGTTCGAGCTCCCGAATTCGATCCCTGACAAAGGGATCGCGAGCTCCCCGATGTTAGGCCGCAGTGCGGGTGGAGATACGATACGGAAAAAGTCGCATCTCCGTCGACGAAAGAGATAAAGTTTCCTTCAACCCTCATCCCCACCCACACATAGTACAAAACTAAAGATGCACTAAAACATACATTTAACAACAAACTAAAAACAACAAAAGAAGAAAAAGACGAGACAGACAGCGAGGCTACCATCGTGCGGCGCCTATGACAACTATGTTTAAATTACAAAGTTAATTTGATGCATATCCATTCTTGTAGAATACTGTTAAATTATTTAGGTTATTGGTGTCATTTTCAAAGTTAATGGAAGTAGAAATCTGCATCGACACTACTGCTCAAATCACCTCTTGTCTTTTAACTTTTCTGTCATCTGCGCTTTAGCAAAGTCTGGTGCTTACCTCGGACTTCCTCGTTCTTAGACTGGAATAAACGTTCTTTCTCTTACTTTGAGTAGGTACAACGAGAAGGGGAGATGAGAAGGATGGTGAAGAGAAATTGGACGATAAGTCGCAAAATAAACCATCAGTTAGGGAGCGGCGGCGCCCGAGGGAGAAACGGAGATCCACGGGTGTTTCTTACTGGACTCAGGATGTAAGTGTGACACGCCTACCACGTTGCTGTTGATTTGTCTAAACTTAATTTGACAAAATTAAACTTGAGTTCCATTAATAGCCGCCGTTTATATCTGGATCCATTGCTACTGGGACTGGACTGCTTCAGACATACAAAGCTGTTCTCATAGTTTGGAGACACAGCATGGAAATGGGCAATTTGGCCCACAGAGTCCATGCTGACCATTGATGACCTGTTCACACTAGTTCTATGTTATGCCACTTTCTCATCCACTCCATATACACTGGGGACAATTTTCAAAGATCAAAATCTACAAACTGCACATCTTTGGGATGTGGGAGGAAACCGGAACTCCTGGAGGAAACCAATGTGCTCTCAGAGGGAACATGCAAACTCCGTGCAGACAGCAACCAAGGTCTGGTTCAAACCTGGGTCTTTGGTGCTGTGAGGCAGCAGCTGTGCCATGTGTTTGCATTATATTATATTGCCTTATATTGCATATGCGGGTATTTTCTGAAGTCTATCAAGTATATTAAAACTCAATAGTTAAAAACTGTGCACTTCAGAGGCCCAAGGTTTTCAGATTAGTTTATAGAACAGGGTGCACTGGAAATCCTTGTTCAAATAAAGGAGATGTAGCAGATTAGATTTCCATTCGTTGGCTTCTGGTAACAGTTTGACAATTTCATGTTCACCATCAACAAGACCTTTTAAACACACTAACTGGGAATCAATAGTAGGGAGAAAGGGAAATGTAATTCTTGAACATACATAAATGAAGAAAGAGTGAAAGGAACCAAATGAAGCATTGAATTAACATTGTATGAATCAACAATGGAAGGTAAAGCAAGATGATGATTTTGGGAAGAGAGAATTACAGTTTCATCCTTTAATTGTGTTTGTTAGTTCATGGGGGATGAACATATTAAATACTTTTAGCATCACATCAAATACTATACCATGATTGTGATACCGTGGGGGAAAGAAAGCCTTTCCCACAGTGGCACAGCAGTATAGTTACTGCCGTACAGCTTCGGAGACCTGGATGTGATCCCGACTGTAGGTGCTGTCTGTACGTAGATTGTATGTTCACTCTGTGACCACCTGGGTTTCCTCCGGGTGCTCCGGTTGCTTCGGTTTCCTCCCACATCCAAAAGACGTGCAGGTTTGACAGCTAGTTGGCTTCCGTAAATTGTCCCCTGTTTATCAGATAGAACTGGTGTACGGATTATTGCTGGTCGGCACGGACTCAGTGGGCCAAAGGGCCTTTTTCCACGCTGTACCTCTAAACTATCCATGTCCTTGTCCAAATGATTTGCAGGTGCTATCATAACATTTAAGAGACATTTGATCAGGTACATGGATAAGATGGGTTCAGAGGGTTATGGGCCAAGCACGCGCAGATGGGACCAGTGTAGATGGGGGCATATTGGTCAGCATGGGCAAGGTGTGCAGAAGGGACATTTCCATGCACAGTATCCCATATTTTAAAGTTGTGCAGATTAACTACATCTCTGTACCAGGATAGTTCTGTACTGGTATTTCATCAACTGATCTGCTAACAACCCACATGTAAGACTGTGAGGGTTTTGGACAGCCGCAGAATATCTGCCAAGAATACTGAAGCGATTTCATACCATTTGCCCTAATATTTCAATCCTTTGTTTGCAGAGTGATGAGAATGACCAAGAACAGCAGTCAGATCCTGAAGAGGGAACAAATAAGTGCCAGGTAACTTTCCTTATCCAAGCAGTAGACATGAAATGTTTATTTTGGAATAGTGAAGCTAGTATCTTTGCAGGAGCTTATACTTGAATATTCGTTTATGCTTACCTCTGTTTTACTCTGTGTTTGAACCAGAATGGGTCGTAATCTTTAAAGATTAAATAAACTTTTTTTCAAATAACGTGAAATGTTTGACTCCTGCCTGGAACGTAATTTGAAATCTGTATTTGTGGCAACATTTTCTGCCAAAGAACACTAGGAAATGGATTTACTGCAATAGATCCTATTCCATAAAACAGATCAGCTCCATAAATGTACATATTTGGGCAGCAGTTGATGCCAGATGAGAAAATGTGTTAATACTGATAAATTCTTGGACTCAGCATCGAATACATTTAGAAAGTTCCTTTACCAATATTGACCTGAAGTGGTAAACATTGGAAGACCCAGTGTTTTTATTTCATCCTAACAAATGTTAAATCAAACAGGAGGACAAAGTTGATGGAAGTTTAATGGTTTGCTTATTCACAAAAAAACTCCCTCACAGTAAATTATGCTGGCAAACTGGCCCTGAAGTACTAATGGTAATTTATCTTACTACCTTTCTGAATATTCAACCCCTTAACTATTAGTATACCGTTGCTGTGTACAACTTTGTCCTGGACGATGTCAAGCTTTTGAGACGTTCATAAGTTGTAGGAGTGGAATTAGGCCATTCGGCCCACAAAGTCTACTCCGCCGTTCACTCATGGCTAACCTATCTTCCCCTCTCAACCCCATTAGCCTGCCTTCTCCCCATAACCCCAGACAGACACCCTTACTAATCTAGAATTTAGCGATTTCCACCTAAGAAAGATCCACTGACTTGGCCTCCATAGCCGTCTGTGGCAATGAATTCCACAGATTCACCACCCTCTGACTAAAGAAATTCCTCCTCATCTCCTTTCTAAAATGTACGTCCTTTTATTTTGAGGCTATGGCCTCTGGTCCTAGACTCTTCCATCAGTGGAAACATCCTCACCACATCCACTTTATCCAGGCCTTTCACTATTTGGTCATTGTTGGAGCTGAACTCGTCCATCAAACTCCTGACTTGTTTAGTTATGCCCCAGGTATTCGTTGTCTCTGATTTACAGGAAGCATGTCAAGGCTTTGGAGAGGGTGTAGTTGTTTGAATGCTGCCTGGATTAAGTGGTGGTAGCTACAAGGAGAGGTTGGACAAACTTTGATTGTTTTCTCTGGAACTTCAGAAGTTGAGGCGAGATGTGGTAGAAGTATGCAAAATTATGAGAGGCAGAGATCTGGTATGTATTAAGAACTTTTTTCCCACGCTGGAAATGACAAAGACTTGAGGGCATAGCTTTAAGGTGAGAGTGACAAAGTTTAAAGGAGATGTGTGTGGTAAGATTTTACACAATGTGGGAGTGCTTGAAATGTGCTTGCAGGCCTGATGGTGGAGGCAGGCAACAATTAGTGGCATTTAAGAAGCATTTAGATAGACACATGGATACGCAGGGAATGGAGGGGCATGGGCCATGTGCAAGCAGAGAAGATTAGTTTGTCTTGGCATGTTTGGCACAGACATTGTTGGTTGAAGGGCCGGTTCCCATACTGGACTGCTCTAGGTTCTGTGGAATTATTAAGTGACTTTTGGGGCTATGAGTGTAACACAGTTTGGAAAGGGTTTTGTAGAATTATTAAAATAGTGTGCAGGGCAAGAGATGTGATTGGATTCCCCCATGTATATGCTTGGCACAGTATTAGTCTGTGCATCCTCCAATAATGTGATATATTTTCTGAAGCTGTCCAAAAATATTTTATTTATTTTGAACCATTGGAACAGCTAAGAATTAGTGTGTAGGAAAGAACTGCAGATGCTGGTTTCAATCGAAGGTAGACACAAAATGCTGGAGTAACTCAGTAGGAACTCAGATTGAAGAAGGGTCTCGACCCAAAATGTCACCCATTCCTTCTCTCCAGAGATGCTGCCTGTCCTGCTGAGTAACTCCAGCATTTTGTGTCTGGCTAATTCTAAGTCACTGATTTTTGGCAGTTAATCAAGAATTTGAATTCTAAACTAAGGGTAGGGTTGAAATAATAAAATGCACAACGAACAGGTCCATGGCACAACTGAATGTGTCCAGTTCTATTACCTTCCAGCCATAAAACTCATCTTGCAATGCCCAAATTTGGCATTGGTAGCTTGTCGTTGGATTACAGTACTTTGCTTACCATAAAGTTGGATGTAGGCACAAGAGACTGCAGATGCTCGAACTTTGAGGAAAACAGCAAACTGCTAGAGCAGCTCACTGGGTTCTTTGAAGGGAAAAGGACACGAGGGTCTTGAAGAAGAGTCTTGAACCCAAAACATCAAATGTCCAGTTCCCCTCACAGATGCTGCTTGACCTGCTGAGTTCCTTCAACAGTTTGTTTCCTTTGAAGAAGTTAAATGTGCTTGTTCAAATATAAATTGTCCCTGATACATATGAGGATTTGCAACCCCCCAATTCCAAAGTAAATTAACGAGCGACCCTTCACTGGGATATTGGTTTCCAGAAATTAATGTAGCGAATAGTGGCTCGGGATTTTTTATGAATTTTTAATTAGTATTATGGTAAAAAATTAATTTGTCAATCATACGTCATAAATAAAAAAATTATTTGTCACATAAATTAATCTCAGTATTTGGATCAAATATTATTTTAGAATTATGTAATCAGCTGTGCTTGTAAACATGTAATAGAAATATGGGGATGCTATTCTCAAATTAAAATATTGATTGCTTCATGAAAATACATGATAAAAAATAATTGTATTCATAACTTACAATTCCTTGCCCTTGTACTAATCATTATGATTTAAAGCTGTCTTTTGTGTCCGATCTGTGTCTCAAACCTTAGCAACTTTTCATGTGTGTGAGGTCATCATTGTTCAATGTCAAAACAAGGAATTGCAGATGCTGATTTACACAAAAGGGTGCAAAAGGGTCCCACTTGGGCAACATTTTAGGCAGCCTTGAAAGAGGTTGTCGCATCGTGGTCGGGTCGTGACGCGCCATGACGCATTTAGTGACGCGCAGTGTTTACATGCCGCCCCAGGATTTTGGAATGTTCAAAATCCTCGTGCGACATCCCCGTGTGTCCTTTCGCACGATGACGCATGGTGATGCACGGTCATTGCTTATGCTAATTTATTGTGCATCACTATGCGGCAACGATGCGTCATGATTTATAGGGAAGCTGGGTAATCAAATGATGTCACATGCACCAGATGACGCAATCTGCTGTATCTTGCTGTATCATGTCAGATAAATGGTGCACGAGCTGTTGTTGAGGCAGATACCATCACAACGTTTAAGAAACAATTAGACGGGTGCATGAAACAGGGATATGGGCCAAATGCATGCAGGTGGGACAAGTATAGATTGGAGGGCCAGTTTCCACACTGTATGGCTCTGTAAGGAGAGAAGATAAGGAGTGACCTGTTCCCTAGGGCAGATAATTCAACATCTCTAGGTTTGGGTTTATTATTGTCATACGTACCACGGTACTGGGAAAAGCTGCTTTCTTGGCATGATGTCCAACAGATCAGAAAATACTATACATAAATACAATCAAGTCAAATCAAGTATAATAGACAGAACAAAGAGGAAGCTATAGAGTGAAGAATATAGTTCTCAGCATTGGAAAAGAGAGCTGGGGGTAAGGACCTCTACTCACCTTAACTGTGACAGATTTCCCTCTCATTCTGTAGCTCTGTTGGAAATACTCTTGTCAACCACGAGAGTAAGATACAATTTTTCACCAATAAGGCCAAGCATGTTTGTAAAGTGTTGCATTTATACTAACTTACAACATTAATCTAATAAAAAAGAACTGCACATGCTGGTTTATACCAAAGATAGTCACAAAATCCAAGGGGAACTCAGTGGGTCAGGCTGCATCCCTGGAGAAAATGGATAGGTGACATTTCAGGTCGGACCTTTCTTCAGACTAATTATAAGGCGGAGGGGGGGGGGGGGGGGGGGAACTGGAAGTAAGGAAAAATCGGAGCCAGCAACAGATTTCCAGGCAAGAAGGATCCCTGAAAGGCCAATTGTTGGCAAGAAATGGTGTGAACACCAGAAGGATACATCGTTGAGAACCGTTGAACCGATTAGCAGACTTTTGGTGGGGGAAGAGGGAGGGAGAGGGAGGTGTTTGTAGAAATTACCTAAAATTGGAGAACTACTGTTCCTATCACTGTGTTGTAAGCTGCCCGTGATAAATGGTCTGGTATTCCTCCAATATGCACATGGCCTCCCTCTGGCAATGGTGGAGGCCCAGGACAGAGAGTATGGGACTGAGCACAAGTCGTTAGCGAAACAGTAGTTGAGTCTGTGCTTGGTATCGCCGACTTACAGGAGGCCACATTGGAATCACCGGATGCAGTAAATGAGGTTATAGGAAGTGCACGTGAACATCTCTCCCCTAAGGACTGTCGGGGTCCCTGGATAGAGCCGAAGGAGGAGGTATAAGGACAAGTGTTACATCTTATTAAATTTAGTTTTTTTATATAATAATTGGGAATTGTTCCAGGTGTTCAAGTTTTGTTAAATGCTGTTGCTTTGGTGAGTTGCCTGAACAAATAACTATCTTTTTAAAATAATAATTACTTAACTTGTTGGTTCCATATTGACCATTTTTTTAATAATGAAAGATTAAACAGCTTCAAAATTTGAATTCTAACCTCTGACTTTTTTTCCCATCCAGAATGACAGACTTTCAAGGTAAGATTTATTTTTCAATAACTTAAAAAGTAAACTGTTTTAATGAAATACCTACTGCAAATCTGTTGGGTGAAAAGGAGGGGGGGACATTAGTAATTGAGACTCTCAATGTTATTGGGAAATAAAATTACAAATGTATGCAAATAATGTTTATTAAGATAAGCAGAATAGGAACAATAATATTCCGATTCATTAGGATTTGTGTTTTTGCTCTCAGAGCGTGCTGTGTTACCAAATCCTGTAAATGCAACATTATAAGATGGTTACATTTATATTGCAGGTATGTCTCCGGATTTTCTAGCGCAGCAAATAACGAGGGTTCTGACCTATCGACAAGTCGAAATGGTTCATATAAAGAAAGTAGACTTGCGCCCCAGAGCAGAGTAGAAAAGGAAGATGCATTGGATTATAAAAAGGTGACAACTAAAGTAATGCTCTCCATAAAAGATAACATTCATTATTTCAGACATGTGGGTGGGTGGGGGGAGGAGGGAAGAGGGAACAGTGTCTGTTATTGCCAATCGTCTGCAATAACCAAGTAACGGATACGTTCCAACCACCTACTGGTCACTCTGTGAAGCAACGAGTTGTTTTCAAATGCAAAGTTCTTTTTTAACAGCTAAAAATGTTTTTGTTACTACAAGCTAAAAATGCTGAAGGCCGTTTGTGACATTCTTTCATGGAGTTGTATTGCACAAGTTTTAATGCAAGCATATTGTTTGTCAATGTCAGTGGCCTCTCGCAGTGTAACTAGCCGCCGTGTTCGTAAAGTTTACTGTGGAGAGGCTCCACTACGACCAAAATCCGTAATAAAGAGGCTTGTAATAATGAGAGTAGACAAAAGTAACTGTGAACATGAGGTTTAACAGTGTGCAAACCGACCTCTCAGTTTGGCGGTTGTAGGTTAGTCGTCTCATTGTAGGATGTAATCAAAACATCAGCTCCTTAGAAAATGCAAACCTGTGTGTGGAAAGGCCTGTGTAAAATTGCCCCTGGTGTGAAGAGAATGGATGTGAGAATGAGATGACATAGAACTAGTGTGACTGGGTGATCAATGGTTGGCATGGCCTTGATGAGCCGAAGGGCCTGCTTCCTTTCTGTATCTTCAACTAAACTCGAGCTAAAATGGACGGAATGGACATTTATCTTGTATGTGGAACATTGGGACTTATTTTGTTAAATTTTGTGGTGTTTTCACAGCTTTATGAACAATTCCTAACAGAAAATGAGAAGCTTAAGGCAAGTCTACACGATACGAACCTTGAACTGACGGAGTTGAAGGTACAATTGGACAAAACAACGCAGGTATGTTCAACGGGATCACTTTTCGATGAATGTCGTAAACTTCAAGGAAGCTACACTCTGAGAACAGTAAAACTTTGTTGTCCAACTAAATTGTTAAACCTTAATGCATCTTAAAACTGTATTAGTTTAATTTAGAAATACAGCGTGGAAACAGGCCCTTTAGCCCACCAAGTCCTCGTTGACCAGCGATCCCAGCACACTAACATTATCCTGTGCACTAGGGACAATTTACAATTTTACCAAAGCCAATTAGCCGACAAACCTGTGTGTCTTTGGAATGTGGGAGGAAACCGGGGAAGACCCACATGGTCACGTGGAGAACGTACAAACTCCATGCAGATAGCAATCATAGTTAGGATCGGACCCGGGTCTCTGGCGCAGTAAGGCAGCAACTCTACCGCTGTGCTACCATACCACCCTACACTTGTAAGAAGGGATATTGCATGAACTGGAATGCAAATTGCTTCATTTATCATATGCCTGCACTGTGTTCCTGAATTCAGCTGTGTTTCAACCACAAGGCAGAGTTTCTATTGTGTCCATGTATTAAGGAGGTACGCCATGGGTATTTTATCAATTTTCTATATGCTATTTTTATCTAAAGCTAATTAGTTGCAGAGATAATACTGAAAAGACCACTGTCAGGTCTTGACTAGTTATTGCCTCACACAATTAATTAGTTATTGCATCACACAGTATGGAAACAGGCCCTTTGGCCAAATTCGTCCATTCCGACGAAGGTTCCCCATCTAGACTAGCCCTATTCGCCAACACCTGGCCGATATCCCCCTAAACCTTTCCTAATTGTCTAAATGTCTTTTAAATCTTGTTATTCTTTAACTTATTCGTTCCTGGGACATGGGAAAATCTGCTTTCATTTATTTTCCATCCTAAACTGTCTTTCAAATGCGTGCCTCAAATCGGATATGGGCCAAACTCGACAGGAAATGGAATTTGAATCCATTCCAATAATACATGCCCCTGAAGGGAGAACCCGACGTGGGGATGGGGGTGGGGGTAGGGGGCCCACAGGGAATGATGGGAGACCCGGCTTGGGGGAGGGTGCTGAGAACGAAGGGGGAACTAGGCTTGATGTCATGTACTCTGGCCAGCAGTGGATAAAAGTGCTTGGTGAACTTCTGTAACTTTGTCAGCACCAAAACGTGGCAACACTTGTGTATTGTCCAGGTAGGGTCTGCTGTGTGATTTTACCAGGTTACATGCAAAACAAAGCATTTCACTGTATCCAGGTATATGTGACAATAAAGTATAATTGAATTGAAAGGCTCTTGTTATCAAACATCAGCGCACGGACAAATTCTCCTTTGAATACATCAATTTGTTCACCAGGAAGCTATTGTGAAGAGACATTCTGACAGGAGCATCAGGTTGTAATGGGAAATTAAAACAGAAAATATTGGGAATGTTTTGCCGGTTATTTAGCTCTAATGGAAGATCACCAATCTGAAATGTTAATCTTTCTTTCACCGCAGATACTGCTTCACCTGCAGAGTTTTCTTATAGTTTTCTATTTACATTTCAGACTTCTAGCATCTGCAGCTTTTTTTTTAGCTATTCTGTAATAAACAGAAGCAGGAAGTTTACTTCTGTTGACATGGCTCTCATCCATTTCATTGCTCAATCACCATATACTTTATGTGTCCATAAATCCATGGCTCTCACCCTCCAATGTACAGAGAAATCCAGGAAAAATTTCAAATGTTTACAACTCTGGGGGAAAAAAGTTATTTTCATCTTCTAAAGAGCCGGCCCCTAACTGAATTGATTTTCCCTTATTTAAGAATCGGCAGCCTTGGTAAATAACCTATTGGCATTTGTTCTCTCAATCCCCAAAGAATCTTCCTTGCTTCAATGTGATCATGCTTCATTTTTCTTCTAGAGATATCACATGAAAGTTGGCCCTTTGTGCCACCAGGTCCATGCTGACCATCGATTACCCGTTCGCACAATTTCTATGTTATCCCACGTTCTCATCCTCTCCTTTTTCTAAGGTCAAGTGTACATTGGACAATCTTACTCGGGTTCCTCTCGTGCAAGATCTCCTTTCTCCTTTTAATCATTATAGATCTGTAACTTTGACTCATGGGCTAATATATCTGCTCGTTCAGAGACTAACATTGCATACAGTGCTCCAGATGTGGTCTCTCCAGACCCTTGCAGTCTTAGCAGAACTGCCTTCATTTTTTACTCCATTTTGTGATATGAAATATGTTTATACTGTCTGTTTTGCTTATGCTAATAGTCATTCAGCATGGAAACAGTCCAACAGTCCTTCAGTCCAACTTGCCCTGACCAAGATGCCCCATCTACTCTTGTCCCACCTGCCCGCATTTAGCTCATCTCGCTCTAAATCTTTCCAATCCATGTACCTGTCCAAATGGCCTTTAAATGTGACAGATTTATAATAGTGAGTTCTTAGTCCTTATGTTGCCAATAGTTTCATGTTTTTAATCTTTATATATTTATTTTATACATGTATATGTGTGTGGTTTATTAGTATCACATACAGTGCACAGCTTCTGTTTTGTGCTACCCAGTCAAATCATACCGTACAATCAGTCCTTATGCAAGTACAACAGGTAGTGCAAAGAGACAAAGACCCCGAGTGCAGAATATAGTTGCAGCATTATATATATTGTTATATTTCCAGTGAACAAGCACAATGTCTGCGATGAAGTGGAAAGTTTATCTGGGAGTCTTTCTCTTTAGTAATTATTAGTGACAATCTCGCAATTCTGCCCTTGCCTGCAAATGGAAATATTCATTTTTTTACTAAGCTCTTTAAGACCACCATCAGGAATCTTTAGTTTCAAATTCATGCTTTAATATTGACTTGCTATCTGCAATACAACTGTACTGATCTTGCTGATTTTGACATTGAGAGTTAATAACTTGCAGGCTCTGATTGATGAATCAAATCTACAGCCAAAATTGTTGCCAAGTGCATGCATTGGAAAATATCTCTGCCTACAGTAAAGTTTATTTTATTTCTGTAGTTAAAAGAATTTGCTTCTCTTCACAGAACCAAGTCACGTTATTCTCCCTGCCAATCAGCCAAAGTGAAATTATTAGCAGAATGTTTGGAGTATAATTTTTGAAGTATAACCTTGTTGGTTTTCTCCGGGTGCTCCAGTTTCCCACATTCCAAAGACGTACAGGTTTGTAGGTTAATTGGCTTTGGTAAAATTGTAAATTGTCCCTGGTGTGTGTAGGGTAGTGCTAGTGAACAGTGTGATTGCTGGTCGGTGCGAACTCAGTGGCCAAAATCATGGGGAAGAATTAGATTATGAGTATCAGAGACTCGGGTGACTGACTACCCACGCTAATAGATGTCCTCACCGAATCTCAGGCATGCTGCTGTAACCTGACTTTGGAATGAGGACAATTTTCTTAAACAATCTACCTTACATTTGTCTTTCAGAGGCAAGAAAGAAAAGCTGATAGGTCACTGCTGGAGATGGAGAAAAGGGTAAGTTTGAAACTTGGTGCTCTTTTAGATTGTAATACACTTCATAATGCAGACCTATCCCAGTATCATTAATAATAGAAACATTGAAATCAGTTGTGATGGTATTTATTGAATTGCGCAGCAATGTTTTGGCATTCTTTGCCAAAGGACATCTATAGAAATGAGGAGGAATGTCTCTAGTCAAAGGCTGGTGAATCTGTTGGAATTCATTGCCACAGGTGGCAGTGGAGGCCAATTCAATGGGTATTTTTAAAGCAAAGATTAACCAAAGACATTTGACAGCAGTCAGGAAAGAATTGACATCAGTTCATTTGGCAGATGTGAAAAGCTTGGTCAGAAATTTTAAGGGGCATTTTGAAGTACGAGAGAGAAAGGGCATTCCGGAATTGCCCATTGTAAGTGGTTCAACAAATCCAGATTCCCAGTACCATCACAGGATCACCACACAAACTGCCAAGGAAGCGACTAGAATGAATCACTCTGTGTGAAATAAAGAGTATTAAGATTCTGCTTTTCTAATGGTGGCTGAAGAAATAAAAGGATATGCTCTGGTTTCTCAGATAGAGTGACAGTTTGCCATTATCTGACAGGAAAGAAGAGCTCTGGAGAGGAAGATAGCTGAAATGGAAGAAGAACTGAAGGTAAAGATGACTCCACTGTTATATTAACATGAAGTTCAACACCAAATGTGTCTAAAATACTGATGTTCATTTAAGAGCAGTACAAGCAAACTGGCATTTTTATCTTTTGATGATATATAATGGTGCTGTTCACAGTAAATTGAATGAACGCACAAAATTAAAATTGAAATATTAAGGTTCGTGAATATTTTGGGAATGATTCATAATGGATTAACATTGGTAATTGTTTCTAATAAGCTTAAATGTTGCTTAGATCTAATATAGTTACATATAATCCATCTCAAAGGTTTGAAAGACTGTGGATAAATCATTTAAGTCATTAAAATACATAATTCCTAGTTTAGCCACAACAATCTGCCACACAAATGTAATATAGCTGATGTATAGAAGGGAGCTGTATCACTGTTTTGACAAAATCTTAATGCCCTGTCTTTTCCCCTTGGTTCAGTTGCACATTTGGCACAAACATTCCTTGCAATCATATGAGCGCATGTGCGATCCAATTGAATGTTTTCCTTTCAATGGAATAACTGGTGGGGGTATTTATTTGTACAGAGCCCTCCATAATGTTTGGGCCAAAGACCCATCATTTATTTATTTGCCTCGGTACTCCACAATTTGAAATTTGGAATAAAAAAAATCACATGTGGTTAAAGTGCACATTGTCAGATTTTACTAAAGGCCATTTTTATAAATTTTGGTTTCACTTTGTAGAAATTACAGCAGTATTTATACATAGTTTCCCCCCCCCCCCCCCCCCCATTTCAGGGCACCATAACGTTTGGGACAGCAATGACATGTAAATTAAAGTAGTCATGTTTAGTATTATTTGTATGCAATGACTGCTTGAAGTCTGATTCATGGACATCACCAGTTGCTGGATGTCTTCTCTGGTGATGCTCTGCCAGGCCTGTATTGCAGCCATCTTTAGCTTATGCTTGTTTTGGGGGCTAGTCCCCTTCAGTTTTCTCTTCAGCATATAAAAGTCATGCTCAATTGGGCTCAGATCGGGTGATTGACTTGGCCATTCACAAATTGACCATTTTTTAGCTTTGAAAACTCCTTTGTTGCTTTAGCAGTATGTTAGGGATCATTGTCTTGCTATAGAATGAACTGCCGGCCAATGAGTTTTGAGGCATTTGTTTGAACTTAAGCATATAGGATGTGTCTATACACTTCAGAATTCATTATGCTACTACCATCAGCAGTGAAGATAAGTGAGCCAGTACCTTCAGCAGCCATACATGCCAGGCCATAACACCCCCACCATCATGTTTCACAGATGAGATGGTTTGCTTTCGATCTTGGGCAGTTTCTTCTCTCCTCCATACTTTGCTCTTGCCATCACTCTATGTTAATCTTCATTTCATCTGTCCACAAGACCTTTTTCCAGAACTTTTAAGTACTTCTTGACAAACTGGGACCTGACCATCCTATTTTTTCGGTGAACCAGTGGTTTGCATCTTGCAGTGTAGTCTATGTATTTCTATTCATGAAGCCTTCTGCGGACAGTGGTCAGTGACAAATCCACACCTAACTCCTGAAGAGTGTTTCTGATCTGTCAGACAGGTGTTTGGGAATTTTTCTTTATTATAAAGAGAATTCTTCTGCCATTAGCTGCGGAGGTCTTCCTTGGCTTGCCAGTCCCTTTGCGATTAGTAAGCTCACCAGTGCTCTCTTTCTCCTTAATGATGTTTCAAACAGTTGATTTTGGTAAGCCTAACGTTTGACTGATGTCTCTAACAGTTTGATGTCCCAAACAGTTTTATTTGTTTCTTAGACTCATAATGGCTTATTTGACTTTCATTGGCACAACTTTGGTCCTCATGTTGATAAACAGCAATAAAAGTTTCCAAAGGTGATGGAAAGAGTGGAGGAAAGACTAGGTGCTGAGGGCTCTCTTATACCTGCATTCAGGAGACAATTAAACACACCTGAACAAATACAAACATCAATTAAGCCATGTGTCCCAAACGTTATGGTGCCCTGAAATGGGGGGACTAGAATCATAGAAAATAGGTGCAGGAGTAGGCCATTTGGCCCTTCGAGCCTGCACCGCCATTCAATATGATCATGGCTGATCATCCAACTCAGTATCCTGTACCTGCCTTCTCTCCATACCCCCGATCCCTTTAGCCACAAGGGCCACATCTAACTCCCTCTTAAATATAGCCAGTGAAATGGCCTCAACTACCTTCTGTGGCAGAGAATTCCACCGACTCACAACTGTGTGAAAAAATATTTTCTCATCTCGGTCCTAAAAGACTTCCCCCTTATCCTTAAACTGTGAACCCTTGTTCTGGAGTTCCCCATCATCGGTAACAATCATCCTGCATCTAGCCTGTCCAACACCTTAAGAATGTTTTAAGACTCTATAAGATCCCCTCTCAATCTCATAAATTCCAGCGAGTACAAGCCGAGTCTATCCAGTCTTTCTTCATATGGAAGTCCTGCCATCCCAGGAATCAGTCTGGTGAACCTTCTCTGTACTCCCTCTATGGCAAGAATGTCTTTCCTCAGATTAGGAAACCAAAACTGTACGCAATACTCCAGGTGTAGCCTCACCAAGACCCTGTAAAACTGTAGTAGAACCTCCCTGTTCTTGTACTCAAATCCTTTTGCTATGAATGCCAACATACCATTCGATTTCTTCACAGCCTGCTGCACCTGTATGCCTACTTTCAATGACTGGTGTACCATGACACCCAGGTCTCGTTGCATCTCCCCTTTTCCTAATTGGCCACCATTCAGATAATAAGCTACCCTCCTGTTTTTGCCGCCAAAGTGAATAACCTCACATTTATCCACATTATACTGCATCTGCCATGCATTTGCCCACTCACCCAACCTATCCAAGTCACCTTGCAGCCTCCTAGCATCCTCCTCACAGCTAACACTGCCCCCCAGCTTCGTGTCATCCGCAAACTTGGAGATGTTGCATTCAATTCCCTCATCCAGATCATTAATATATATTGTAAATAGCTGTGGTCCCAGCATTGAGCCTTGCAGTACCCCACTAGTCACTGCCTGCCATTCTGAAAATGACCCGTTTACTCCTACTCTTTGCTTCCTGTCTGCCAGCTAGTTCTCTATCCACATCAATACTGAACCCCCAATACCGTGTGCTTTAAGTTTGTATGCTAATCTCTTATGTGGGACCTTGTCGAAAGCCTTCTGAAAGTCCAGATATAACACATCCAAGGGAATTGAGGAATGCTGTGGAACAGAGGGATCTGGGAATAACTGTGCATAGTTTCCTGAAGGTGGAATCGCATGTAGATAGGGTGGTAAAGAAAGCCTTTGGTGTGCTGGCCTTTATAAATCAGAGCATTGAATATAGGAGTAGGGAAGTAATGTTAAAATTGTACAAGGCATAGACAGAGTTGACGTGGATACGTTTTTCCCATTGAGGGTAGGGAAGATTCAAACAAGAGGGCATGACATGAGAATTAAGGGACAGAGGTTTCGGGGTAACGTGAGGGGGAACTTCTTTACTCGGAGGGTGGTGGCTGTGTGGAATGAGCTTCCAGCAGAAGTGGTGGAGGCAGGATCGATTTTAACATTTAAGAGTAAAGTGGATAGGTATATGGACGTGAAGGGAATGGAGGGGTATGGTCTGAGTGCAGGTAGATGGGACTCGGGGAAAACAAATGGTCGGCACGGACTGGAAGGGCCGAGAAGGCCTGTTTCCGTGCTGTAATTGTTATATGGTTATATCCACAGGTTCTCCCTTATCCACTCTACTAGTTACATCCTCAAAAAATTCTATAAGATTCGTCAGACATGATTTACCTTTCATAAATCCATGCTGACTTTGTCCAATGATTTCACTGCTTTCCAAATGTGCTGCTATCCCATCTTTAATAAATGTAGCATTTTCCCCACTACCGATGTTAGACTAACTGGTCTGTAATTCCCCATTTTCTCTCTCCCTCCCTTTTAAAAAAAGTGGGGTTACATTATCTACCCTCCAATCCTCAGGAACTACTACAGAATCTAAAGAGTTTTGAAAAATTATCACTAATGCATCCACTATTTCTGGGGCTACTTCCTTAAGTACTCTGGGATGCAGCCTATCTGGCCCTGGTGATCTATCGGCCTTTAATCCATTCAATTTACCTAACACCACTTCCCGGCTAACCTGGATTTTACTCAGTTCCTCCATCTCATTTGACCCCCAGTCCCCTGCTTTTTCTGGCAGATTATTTATGTCTTCCTTTGTGAAGACAGAACCAAAGTAGTTATTCAATTGGTCTGCCATGTCCTTGTTCCGCATGATCAATTCACCAGTTTCTGACTGCAAGGGACCTACATTTGTTTTAACTAACCTTTTTCTCTTCACATATCGATAAAAACTTTTGCAGTCCATTTTTAAGTTCCGTGCCAGCTTTCTTTCATAATCTATTTTCCCTTTCCTAATTAAGCACTTTGTCCTCCTCTGCTGGGCTGAATTTCTCCCAGTCCTCTGGTAGGCTGCTTTTTCTGGCTAATTTGTATGCTTCATCTTTAGTTTTGATACTATCCCTGATTTCCCTTGTTATCCATGGATGCACTACCTTCCCTGATTTATTATTTTGCCAAACTGGGATGAACAATTGTTGTAGTTCATCCATGCAGTCTTTAAATGCCTTCCATTGCATATCCACCGTCAACCTTTTAAGAATCACTTGCCAGTCTATCTTGGCCAATTCACGTCTCATACCCTCAATGTTACCTTTCTTTAAGTTCAGAACCCTTGTTTCTGAATTAACAATGTCACTCTCCATCCTAATGAAGAATTCAACCATACTATGGTCACTCTTGCCCAAGGGGCCACGCACAACAAGACTGCTAACTAACCCTTCCTCATTACTCAATACCCAGCCTAGAATAGCCAGCTCTCTCGTTGGTTCTTCTACATGTTGGTTTTGAAAACTCTCCCACTTACATTCCAAGAAATCCTCTTCCTCAGCACCCCTGCCAATTTGATTCACCCAATCTATATGTAGATTGAAGTCGCCCATTATAACTGTTTTACCCTTGTTGCACACATTTCTAATTTCCTGTTTGATGCCATCCCCAACTCCACGACTATTGTTAGGTGGCCTGTACACAACTCCCACTAGCGTTTTCTGCCCCTTAGTGTTTCGCAGCTCTACCCATATCGATTCCACATCCTCCAAGCTAATGTCCTTCCTTTCTATTGCATTAATCTCCTCTCTCACCAACAACGCTACCCCACCTCCCTTTCCTTTCTGACTATCCCTCCTGAATATTGAATATCCCTGGATGTTCAGCTCCCAGCGTTGATCCCCCTGGAGCCATGTCTCCGTGATCCCAACTATATCATATTCATTAATAACTATCTGCACATTCAACTCATCCACCTTAATACGAATGTTCCTTGCATTGAGACACAAAGCCTTCAGGCTTGTTTTTACAACACTCTTACCCCTTATACAATTAGGTTGAAAAGTGGTCCCTTTTGATTTTTGCCCTGGATTTTTCTGCCTGCCACTTTTACTTTTCACTTTGCTACCTATTGCTTCTACCCTCATTTTACACCCCTCTGTCTCTCTGCACATGCTCCCATCCCCCTACCACATTAGTTTAAATCCTCCCTGACAGCACTAGCAAACACTCCCCCAAGGACATTGGTTCCCTTCAAGCCCAGGTGCAGACCGTCCTGTTTGTACTAGTCCCACCTCCTCCAGAACTGGTTCCAATGCCCGTGAAATTTGAATCCCTCCCCCTTGCACCATTTTTCAAGCCACGTATTAATCTGCAATATCCTCCTATTTCTACTCTGACTAGCACGTGGCACTGGTAGGAGTCCAAAGATTATTACCTTTGAGGCCCTACTTTTACGTTTATCTCCTAGCTCCCTAAATTCGCCTTGTAGGACTTCATCCCGTTTTGTACCTCTATCGTTGGTGCCAATGTGCACCACGACAGCTGGCTGTTCACCCCCCCCCAAAGAATGTTCTGCAGCTGTTCAGTGAGATCCCTGACCCTTGCACCAGGGAGGCAACATACCATCCTGGAGTCTCGTTTGCGGCCGCAGAAACGCCTATCTATTCCCCTTACTATTGAATCCCCTATTACAATAGCCCTTCCACTCTTCTTTCTCCCCTCTTGTGCCGCAGAGCCACCAATGGTGCCATGAACTTGGCTGCTGCTGCCTTCCCCTGATGAGCCATCTCCCCCAACAGTATCCAAAATGGTATATTGGTTTAGGAGGGAGAGGACCACAGGGGACTCCCGCACTATCTGCCTACTGCTACGCTGGCTAATGGCCACCCGTTCCCTTTCTGGCCGCTTAACCTGCGGTGTGACCAACTCACTGTACGTGCTATTCACGAGCTTCTCAGCATCGTGGATGCTCCAGTATGAATCCAACCGCAACTCCAATTGTTCAATGCGGTCTGCCAGGAGCTGCAGCTGGACACACTTCCTGCAAACGTAATCATCAGGGACACCGACCATATCCCTGATCTCCCACATGTTGCAGGATGAGCAAACCATGGGGACGATCTCAAATGACATGGCTTGCCCCCAAATTAACTCACTCACACTATAAAAATCTTAATCCTTTAAAGTAACCTTTACTAAAAGCACTGTACCCTTTAGCTCACTGAACCCTTTAGCTCACTGAACCCTTAGCTCACTGTACCTTTAACTCGCTTTACCTTTAATGCAAACCAGGGGTTGCACCCAATCAGCTGCTTCCACCAATCAGCGGCTTCCATCAGAACACTTGTGTGGAACGTTACAGATTTGGGTAACTCCTTCTCCTGCTCCAACGTCTCCTGGGCCTCTGTGAAAACAAAGCCCCGCGCTCGATTTTTAAACTCACCACCCGGAGACGACTCCTCTTGCTCCAACGTCTCCTGGGCCTCTGTGAATTGAGTATAAACACAGCTATAATTTCTACATGGTAAAACCAAAATGTATAAAAATGACCTTTATTAAAATCTGACAATGTGCACTTTAACCACATGTGATTTTTTTTTCTCTTAAAAATCTCAAATTGTGGAGTACAGGGCAAATAAATAAATGATAGGTCTTTGTCCAAAACATTAAAGAAGGCAATGTACATAATGTAGTGTAGAGTATTAAATAAGGTCTACAATTGTCTTGCAAATGATGTTCAGATAGATCCATCCCCTTGCATTGATTGTACCATGTTATGTTTGTTAGTTATTTAGTATAGTTTATTGTCACATGTACCGAGGTACAGTGAAAAGCTTTTTGTTGGGTGCTATCCAGTCAGCGTACAGAATATACATGATTATAATCGGTCCGTCCAAAATGTACAGATAAAGGGAATAATGTATAGTGCAAGATAAAGACCGAGTAAAAGTAGTCCAATTCTTGGTGCTATTGTTATTGAATTCCAATATCTGCCTTAATAGTATAGGACCCTATAAAACATTTTCAAAACTATTTCAGGCTTTAATATTTTTTTCATTTTTAATATTCTTCTTCACCCTTTCAAAACCATAATCCTTATTTCAACAATTTATCTTATATTTGGGTGTGTTGCCAGATTTGGAATGAAGGCATCTAATTTGTATCATCAGACTGAGGTTTCTATTTGAAACTGAGGTCAACTTTCACAGGCCCTATTCATGGACAACTACACCTATTCTATCTTGAGCAGCATGTCTGCAGGCATTCTCTAATTTGCAAGATACCGGTTGATTCAGTCCGTGTCTTCATTTTCAGATTTCTGTCTTTTGGGAAGATAGGTGGCATTAGCTTGCCTGTGGATACCTCAATGACATGCGTTCAGTCTTGAGGGCAAGTTTAGAGATGTAAGCAGCTTTTACTGGACTGCTCACTTCATTACATTTTGGTGTTTCAGAGCCTCCTTGCCTGAGAACCAACTTCAACCAAATCCTAAGCCATTATCATTATTCAATGCCTGACTTCTAGCACTGAGGCAATTACTGAGTGTTTTAGACTTCACAGTAAGGGCAAAACAGATTATCAGCCTTTGTCAAGTTGACCCCGCTTCGAATCTTGAATTAGATCATTCCTCGTTCTGTCAGTGAGGTACAATCCTAATATTTAAGAAACATTTAGGCGGGTCCATGGATAGGATATGTTTTGTGGGCCAAACGCAGGCAGGTGGGTCTCGTGTAGATGGGGCGTGTCGGTTGGTCCGGGCAAGTTGAGACAAAGGGCCTTTTGTTCACATTGTATGACTCAAATACGATATCTGGATACAAAGCGAGAATTGCACAATGTACCATGATTGTTCTCGCCAAACTCCTGGACTATAAAACAGTACAGCACAGGAACAGGCCCTTCGGCCCACTTTGTCTGTGCTGAACATGATGCCACGTTAAAATAATCACCCTTTGCCTGCACGTGATCCATATCCCCCCATTCCGTGCATATCCATGTGCTTGTATTAAAATCTCTTAAACACCACTATTATATTTGCCTCAACCACCACCCCGGCAGCACGTTCCAGGCACTCACCACCCTCTGTGTGAGGGGAAAAATAACTAGCTCTACACATTTAAAACATTTCCCTCTCTGCCTTCAAAGCTGTGATGTTTTATCTTTGCATTTTCACCATGGCGGAAAAAGCTTCTGACTTTCTATCGTATCTGTGCCTCTCATAATTTAGTAAACTTCTATCAGGACTCCTCTCAACCTCTGGCATTCCAGATAAAACAATCCAAGTATGTCCAACCTTTCCTTATGGCTAATACCCTCTAATCCAGGCAGCATTCTGATAAGCCTCTTCTGCTTCCTCCCGAAGGCCACCACCTCTTTCCTGTAAAGGGGCGATCAGAACTGCACACAAACCTTCAAATGTGGCCGTACCAAAGTTTTATGCAGCTGCTACATAATTTGCTAACTTTTATAATCAGTGCCCTGACCTGTGAAGGAAAACATACTAAGGTCTCCATTTTCATGACTGTCCTCAGCCTATTTTTTCTGTAGCCTTTAAGATCCTTTTGCCCAGGCTTGTTGGGCCAAGTTACCTACTTCAAATGCAAACACATTGACTTGAATCCATAGTCTGTTGAATCTTGTATCTTACCTGCTTCCAGCTCTCTTGCCTGTTTTATTTATAATTCACTTTAGTATCACTTTGACATTCAGATATAATAGAAACACGGAAAAATAGGTGCAGGAGTAGGCCGTTCGGACTTTCGAGCCAGCACCGCCATTCAATATGATCATGGCTGATCATCCAAAATCAGTACCCCATTCCTGCTTTGTTCCCCATATCCCTTGATTGTTTTAGCCCTATGAGCAAAATCTAGCTCTCCTGAAAGACTAGTGTCTTTTACACTCCTCATAATAATTTGTGCATCTTCTTGTTCTTTTAATGTTTCTGTTGATGATCTTTTTTATAATCTGGATTGTGTTATGTTAGGAGTAAACGGGTCATTTTCAGAATGGCAGGCAGTGACTAGTGGGGTACTGCAAGGCTCAGTGCTGGGACCCCAGCTATTTACAATATATATTAATGATCTGGATGACGGAATTGAATGCAACATCTCCAAGTTTGTGGATGACACGAAGCTGGGGGGCAGTGTTAGCTGTGAGGAGGATGCAAGGTGACTTGGATAGACTGGGTGAGTGGGCAAATGCATGGCAGATGCAGTATAATGTGGATAAATGTGAGGTTATCCACTTTGGTGGCAAAAACAAGAAAGTAGACTATTATTTGAATGGTGACTGATTAGGAAAAGGGGAGATGCAACGAGACCTGGGTGTCATGGTACACCAGTCATTGAAAGTAGGCATGCAGGTGCAGCAGGCTGTGAAGAAAGCGAATGGTATGTTGGCATTCATAGCAAAAGGATTTGAGTACAAGAGCAGGGATGTTCTACTGCAGTTGTACAGGGTCTTGGTGAGGCCACACCTGGAGTATTGCGTACAGTTTTGGTCTCCTAATCTGAGGAAAGACATTCTTGCCATAGAGGGAGTACAGAGAAGGTTTACCAGACTGATTCCTGGGATGGCAGGACTTCCATATGAAAAAGGACTGGATAGACTCAGCTTGTTGGAATTTAGGAGATTGAGGGGGGGATCTTATAGAGACTTACAAAATTCTTAAGGGGTTGGACAGGCTAGATGCAGGAAGATTGTTCCCGATGTGAATTATAAAGGGAACTCCAGAACAAGGGGTCACAGTTTAAGGATAAGGGGGGAGTCTTTTAGGACCGAGATGAGAAGATAGTTTTTCACACAGAGAGTGGTGAATCTGTGGAAATCCCTGCCACAGAAGGTAGTTGAGGCCAGTTCATTGGCTATATTTAAGAGGGAGTTAGATGTGGCCCTTGTGACTAAAGGGATCAGGGGGTATGGAGAGAAGGCAGGTACAGGATACTCAGTTGGATGATCAGCCATGATCATACTGAATGGCAGTGCAGGCTCGAAGGGCCGAATGGCCTACTCCTACACCTACTTTCTATGATTCTATGTTTGTGAACTGCTTTAGAAAATTACGAAAGAAAAAATCCTGCCTATCTTTAAGCACATAAGAATGTGATAAGTATAGCCGATAACCAATAGAATCAATAGGACTTAACTTTAGGAAGGAGATGAGGAATTTCTCTGGTCAGAGGGTGGTGAATCTGTGGGATTCGTTGCCACAAGCGGCCTTGGAGGCCAAGTCGTTGGGTATTTTTAAAGCGGAGATTCTCAAGTTCTTGATTAGTAAGGGTGTCAAAGGCTTTTGGGAGAATGCAGGAGAATGGGATTGAGGGAGAAAGATAGATCAGCCACGATTGAATGGCGGAGAAGACTTGATGGGCTTAATTACCTCATTCTGCTCCTATGATTTATGAACATGAATCAATAAGAAATAATTTTACCCCTTTATGTTTGTCCCAAGATTCATTGACTTTTAATTCACTTACCTCCTTTACCAACCCTTTATCTTTTGATTTCCATAACAACTAAATAGCTATCAAAATCTTTCTTGAATGAACACAGTTAATGAATCTCCGCAGCAATCTCGGGTAGAGTACTAAAGATACTCTATTTAAGGATTAAAATATTTTTGCCCTAAATGATCATGCCTCGTTTTAAGACTCTGACTCCTGGTTCTAGATATCCATCCAGGGGGAACATCATTCTTCAGCCAATATGTCATACATCATTAAGAATTCCAATGGAATCATTCTTCATATTTATCTGAACTCAAAGTTCAGTCTCACCCCTATAACACAAACTCCCTATCTCTGAATTCATCTTGTGTACCATTGGTGTATCCCTTTACACGGCAAACAATATTCATAAATGCTCCAGTGTAATTTCAGTAAGACATATTTCTTCTTCCACTTAAATCCTCCTTCAATGTTGCAGAATATGATATTTGTCTTCCTCATTGCTTTCTCTATCTGCATGCTCACCAAGTGATTTGTCCATAAAGACGCCATGATCTCTCTGAACATCAATGGCTTTCAATTGCCACCCTTTAGACTTTAGTGATACAGCACAGAACCAGGCCCTTCGTACCACCGACTCTGTACCGACCAGAAATTACCCCGTACACTAACACTATCCTATACACTAGGGACAATTTACAATTTTACCAATGTCAATCAACTTGCAAACCCGTGAGTCTTTGGAGCGTGGGAGGAAACCAGAACACCTGGAGAAAACCCACCCAGTCACAGCGAGAACAAACAAACTCCGTACAGACAATATGTAGTCAGGATTGAACCCAGGTCTCTGGTGCTGTAAGGCAGCAACTCTACTGCTGCGCTGTTGCTGTTTAAGAGCTTTTCCACATTATCTTTTGACCAGATTGCCCACTCATTCAAAAAGTACACCTCTCTTTCTATTTTATTCTCTAAAATTTATTCTCATGATTTTATGTTCCAGTTTCTACCACATTCTTACTCATTAATTTAGCTTTAGATGGTTCTGCATCTTAACTCACACAGCTATCTAGCTTTGTATCATCAACAAATTTGGATACACCAGACTTGATCCCATTATCCAATTCACTGGTATAAATTCTGAACAACAGGGTCCCAAATACGTGACAAGTGAGGTAGCACCTCACTTGTCGCGGCGTCAGAATTGCAAATAATCCTCTTATTCCAACTGTGTGTACTAACCAATTCCTAACACATACCCTGTAAACAAATCAGATTGATTATTCTGCTATTTACAACCTCACTCTGTTAAAATTCTACCCAAGATTCATCAAATGTGATTTTCCTTTCATACATCCATGTTGAATCTGTATTGATATTTTTAGATGCCTAATTACCTTTTTTTTAAACTGTAGATTCCAGCAATTACTCAACTTATTCTGTAGTTTTACATTTCTTCTCTCCCACTTTTTTTAAATGCCAGGATCACATTTTACATCCTTCGATTTTTAGGAGCATTTCTAGACTTGGTAGAATTTTGGAAGGTGAGAACCAATGTGTCCCTTCTCTCCAGAGATGCTGCTTGCCCCACTGAGTTACTCCAGCTTTTTGTGTCTCTTTGGTTTAAACCAGCATCCACAGTTCCTTCTTACACATCTACCTCTTCTGTTGCCATCTGTGTCAAATCCTGGGAGACCTATCACCACGCCTTTGGGATATCGCAGGTTTTCGTTGAATTAATCTTTCCGATAATTTTGTTTTTAACTAGCTCAGCTCCTGCTGTTCTGGTGAAGGTTATGCATTTACAATATAATAATCTATTGTATTTTATTACTGGTTATTTACTGACTTGTGTATTTCAGTAATTTTGTGCAAGTAGCCATACTTGATGTTCTGGCAATAAAGTTAAAAACATGTTTATTATAATCCCAGCTGTGGAATGGCTTTAAGTCTTCCTGAAGTGCCTCATAGTTCACACATGTCAACGTAAGTAGTTTAGTTGTTCTACCTAGCAGCAGGAATTGGTTAGTTTCAGGAGTGCACTGATCATCATATGTCAACTTCAGTGGCTGAATTGACTATTGAGAGGACAAACTCATCATCATTATTCTCACAAGCATTAAAGTAACACATAGGAAGCCATTCCCCAGTTGTTTGGGTTCCACCTTCAGTATAGCAAGTGCATATCTGTTAATTCAGTACAAGTAACCAGTGGATTAGTGTGGTTGGATTAACAATATTCATTTTCTAATTGAATGATGGGAGCTAGCCATGTATATGATGACAGTTAAGACAACTGGCATGGCACAGTGGTGCAGCAGTAGTGTTGCTGCCTTACGGTGCCAGAGACCCGGGTTCCATCCTGACCTGTCTGTACGGAGTTTGTGCGTTCTCCCAGTGATCGCGTGGGTTTTCTCTGTGTGCTCCGGCTTCCACCCACATCACAAAGACATGCGGGGTTGAAGGTAAATTGTCCCTAGTGTGTAGGATAGAACTAGTGTATGGGTGATCACTGGTCAGTGTGGACTCGATGGGCTGAACGTCCTGTTTCCACGCTGTATCTCTAAATTCAACTAAACGATTGTATTGAAATGAATTTCCAGAAACATTCTGAAGGTGGAAGAAAACTGGAGGCAGACAGGCTTAAGCGAAAGCTGAAGGAATGGTTAATGGTGGAGTGATGGGCATTAATTGTACATCACCCCTCAAGAATGTTAGAGGTGGAGCAAAACACTGGAGACCGTTGAAACTAGGGATGCTCATTTTCAAGCAAGGAGCAGTAGCTGATATTTCAAATTATACACTTGGCTGTGCATATAACAGCTGTTTCAAAATTGCTTATTTTTGACATTTTGCTCCTTGTCCTTCCCCCACCCATCCACTTTGACTCCTAATTGCTTTCAGCCACTTCTTGGCATATGGAGTTTTGTCCATTTTCACAACTGCACCATTTAAATTTAGTGGAATTGACATATTTTTAATTCGACAAGTCAGACATTATATGGTCATTATGTCCTTTGGGAAATCAAGTTCTCTTCCTGTTGAGACATGATCTGAAATTCATAGGCTCATGCGAGATAGAATCTATGTTCATATTAAAATTGACAATTAATGAATACGTACCAGAAAATCAGGTCTTTATTGTATCAGCCTGTGTTACCTCGCCAAGTACTCCCTTGTGTGAAGATTCCCAAGGTCTGTGCCATTGTGCCAAGTGGAAAATGGGCACTCGGTTATCATTTTATTAACTTTTTTTCTTATGCACATGCTTTTCATTCTGCTTTCCAATTCTGTTTCTTGTTGTGTTTTGATCCTTGCAGAACCCGCATCAACTCAGTCAGATTCAGACTCTGAGGCAGTTAAATGAGCGGCTACTGACTGAGAATAGGGCTCTGACCCGAGTGGTCATCAAGCTTACTGAGTCCTATAGGCAGTTGCAGGCTCTGGACCTGTAACTCCTTTTCTTTTCTTCATTGCTACTGCCCTTCGCAGCCAGGCAGGTGTTGAACTTTGGTTAGCTTTCTACTCCCACTTTCGCTCAGCTTTTTGGGCGAGGGCTGTTTTTGTTTTGCTACAGTGCTTTGTCCAAAATTGTGGAATGCAAATGTTTTGCTTTTCTTTTTTGAGAGCTGGGCAGTTCTATGTGACTTGTACATATTTGTGCTGCCGCTAATCTCTCTGCGTTTCGGTGCTCTAGTGTTGTGAGAAAGCTCTCCAGCTTAGGTGATATGAGTTTAAAGAGAGCCTGTGAGCTTGCCAAGATTCACCATCTCGTTGCGTTGACCAACAGAAGGCAAGTTGGTCAGCTTAGCCGACACAAATTGCATGGCTTTTTAACTGCACTGAGGATTGGTGTGAACTCTTAAAATCAACCACTGCCTGGTTTTCTGTGTCACTTCACTCAAGGCTAAAACACAATAGTATATTAAAACTACAGTAACGCACCTCATACTTTGGTTGGCCAGCTTACAGCCCAGCGATATGAATGTTAATTTATTTCATTCCAGTACCTCCTGCATTCTCAACACCCTCCCATATCCCGGTCGTCCTACCAGTTCCACACTTCGCATCCTTGTATCCTTCTCTTCCCCAGCCAACAATGGCCATTATGGACTCCACCTTTCCTGAGGTCATCTATTGTCAGCCCTGATGTGTTCTGGCCTTTTCTCTCCTCCAGTGACTCTTGAGCACCAAAGTTTTTATCCCTCTGTACTCAGTCACCACAACAGCATCTGCCTTCATGAAGCAGTAGATTGCAGCTGCTTTGAGAGTTCCCTGCTGCTCGCCACCCTTCTGTGTCCGTGTGTGTGTGCGTACCAGTATGAAAATAGGAGTCTGAAATCTTGATATGTTAATATATTAATTTTAGTTCAGGATTCCCAGTATTATGTTGAGTCATAAGTCGCAAGAATTGTAAATTAAAAATACAAATATACAGGTGTAATAACTTGAGTGCTTTGCTGTTATCTTTAAGTGCAGTGTACATTGAATGTATGACAAAGTTTTAACTAGTACATTGTTACAATGTATGTAATCTTGTTACAGCTTAGATAGTGTGTTCATTGACATGGTCTGTACTTCGTGAGTAGAGCCGGGATGTTTAGGCACTAAAAAACTCTGAAATAGGCAGGCGAAAAAGCATAATAAATTTACATAAAAGGCACGAAAAATGGTTGAAAATGATAATATAATGGCATACTACATTAAATGACCAAAGTTGCCTGGTTGCAAATAATCACTAGCATTTTTTTCAACTAATCTGGTGTTAAACAATGCCCTCTGTCAGACAGAATATGCTTCAGTTGTGAAAAATGTCTTTCTACCTCAGCTGAGGTCACTGGTGCATACCCGAAACAAGCTACAGACTCTATATTCATGTTAATATCTTGTGCATTACAACTACCTTTGAGAACTTTAGCTATGTTTTGCATTTCTTCAAGATCTTTGTTAGCTAAAATCACCCTCTCACATTTTCCTTGTATATCTTTACCTACATCGCCAGGAACCTTACGAATATCGTCAGTTACTTTGTTGAAGTTATTCACTAATGTTTCACCACGTTTTTCAAGGGAAGTGGTAGCTTGTGGGAGGTTTGCAAAATTGGAAGCAATAAATAGATTTTGGAGAAGACTGAACCAGCGGGGAGCGGCACAAATGTATGAACGACCGACAGTAGCGCCATTGGTTTCGCCCCGGTGGTGGAAATTTTTTTGTAATTTATACTATGTTAACACGCTAACAATAACATTAATATTAACGTGTTAACATAGAAAACGTCATTGTAATCACGGTACAACTAGAGAAAATAGCACGGCCGTTTAGCAAAACGACAAAAAAAGGCTGATTTAGGCACTCAATTGTGAAAAGGGCATTATCTTGGTGAAATCAGCAAAAAAAGCATGAAAAGGCACATGGCTTAATGGCAAAATCCTGGCTCTATTCATGAGGTTTGTAAGATAGTTATCTGAGCGAGCTTGTGCCTCCTTTGGGGAACATTCACAGTTTTGTTCCTGATAGGCTTAGGAGTTTAATTTTTTTTTTGTAATATAAAGGATCTACTTTCTGATCATTGGTGAGCTTTCTCTTGTTTCGGCTTGTGCACATTCACCCGATGTGCTCATTGGATTCATAAGGAGTGGACATCAACCAGGCCAATATTTCTTGGATTTCCCCTTCCTTGTTCAGAAGCAACCCAATACAGTAAACCCTTGTTACAACGAACCACGGTGGGGGGGGGGGGGGGGGACTGTTATTGTCCGCTATAACCAAGTGAGGGGGGTAAAGTTTAACCCCAGACCATGGCATTGGATGGGGGGGGTAGACCAGGAGGACTTCACGGGCTGGGGAGCCGCAGAGTCCTCGGCCGCACAGGCAGTGCACCGGGACGGGTCCAGTACTCGCGCCACCTTCATGTTGCAAACACTCTATGCTCTCGCAGCCGGCAGCTCCGGCCATGTGGTGCCAGCTCGTTGCATAACTGGGAGAAGTGGGGGGTGATGCAACAGGAGCCTCGGTTCACTATAACCAAAATCCGTTATATAGAGGTCTGTTATTACAAGGGTTTACTGTACAGTCCAGACCACAGATATCTGTCCTGAATCAGATGGATTTTTACAGCAGATCAGAATAGAAACACAATGTCTAAACTTAATAAACTAAAATGCAGGAGCAGTTTAAGAAGATGGAGAATGTGCCATTGCAATTATTAATTGTACTCAATTTTCTCAAAACGCTGGAAAGCCTATGAAATGCGGTCATTGTTTTGCCACGTGAAGTATGACATCAGTTTACACTTGGCAGTCTTCCTATAAACACCGCAACATAATGACCACAACAGCTGAACAATGTCTGGCTAAACATCCCTGCTCTTAGACTAATCACAAACGATCTATTAAATCCAACTTAGAGGATAGGTAGGGCCACAATTTTAATACCAACTCCTTGAGTAACCTGAGATAGGCATAATGTGCTGGAGCAACACAGCGGGTCAGGGACCCTTCTTTCTGACCCGAATGGCCACCTGTTCCTTTTCTCCAGAGATGCTGCCTGACCTGCTGAGATGCTCCACCACTTTCTGCATATCTTCGGTATAAACCAGCAGCTGCAGTTCCATTCTATACCTTGAGTATCCTGATTTGATTTAAAATACTGTGTTGATATAAGATGCTTTAATGTGGCCTTCATTAGCATCCCAAAGAACCCCCCCCCCCCCCCCCCCCCCCCACCCCCACCCCCAGGCGTACAGTAATCTTGGCAAGCACAGACATAAAGTTGTAATGCTCCACTCTCAATGTCTGTACATGTTCCCATGGCTCATTTTCCATGTTTCAAGCCGCTTACTTGTGATTATCCTATGCGTGCTGAGGTTTGGAATGAATTGTCTTGATTTATTCTTTGTATCCGACAGATGCTACCAGACCTGAAAGCCGACAACCAGAGGCTAAAAGACGAAAATGGAGCTTTGATCAGAGTCATCAGCAAACTTTCCAAGTAAACGGGATTCTCGTTGCCATTGTACGATAGCTCCGAACTATTGTTGTCATTCAGCCAAGTGAATCAAAAGGAGATGGAACGCCCTGCGAGACTTCCATCCTTCAGAATACCCTCTTTGCGGGCCTGTTTAATGTCTATATATGGATATCTATATTTATATATACATATAAATGTATGGCCATTTTAACAGAAACTTTAACTGCTGAAGAAGTGAAATGCCGAAAACTTTGTTTACAGTAAATGAGGAATGCATTAGGAGGGCGGAAAGTGCCCTGATACTAAACCAGAAAGCCTTACTTGTACATAAAACACGTCAACAAACTGCCTTTGTTGTTGCAACAGAGACAGCTAAGAATACAGCACGGTTTAACTGTGTCACAGATTTGTTGTCCTCCTCCTTTTGCACGCTTAAGAGTGTTTTAAAATGTGCTAACCGCCCATGTGCCAGTTTAAGTTGGGACAGTATTCACAGAGCCATCTGTATTGAAAATAATGCACCCAAGTCCTAAGTAAGAGGTAGCTGCAAAATACTGATTTGTCCCACCGTATTGATCAGATAGAGTTGGTGAAACGTTTGCGTTCACTGTTTGTGCAATATGCATTTCTTTAAGATGCTTTAACAAGCCAGTTGAAGTCGATCTATTTTACAAAAGATTATCTTGGCCTTCATCTGTCACAATTTTTAAATCTAGCATAAATTCTTGGATAATCTGTAGCTTTCACTTTCATTTTAGCAGGTACTGAGTGCGCGTGTATGTGTGTGTGTATTATAAATATATATATACTGTTTTAAGTTTCAGTGCACCATGTATGCGTAATGATTACACAAAACAGATTACTCTAAAGTGCATCTTTTTTTTTAATGAAAATGGGGTTTTAGGCTTAAAAAGTGCATATTCATGAAATGATTTCTTGGAAAAGTGCGGTGTCTTGAGTGGTATATTTGATGTGGGATTTCAATGTTCACAGATGCAAAGATATACGTGCATCAAAATTCATGAGAGATTTCTCACTCTGATTTGCATTCTGTGAGTCACACCAGGCCATTTAAGCCCTTGCCAAAGGAATATCACTTAAAAAAACAAACAAGTGTTTGGGAAACTAAATTGTGGCGTTCACAAACTTTTTTTTAGTTTTGTATCCATGATGGCTGACCGGAAGAGTTACATAAAGTTGGAAAACCATTGTAACAAAGTCCAGAAATCAAAACGCACTTCCTATATTTGTGTGGCCTTTTAAAGATGATTTCAGTGAACTCTTACCATTAGACCAATATTGTGCATCCACCCCTAGTTTGAATATCTATTTAAACATCAGTGCAACTTCACACGGCACATTATAAGGCAAACAAAACCACTGAAGAGTTCAAAATTGCTGAGTCATTGTACATTGTAAAACTTGCAGTAACTTGTATTATCATTAAATATATTGTATTAAATGTGAATTTATACCCCTTCATAAAAACACCATCGTTCTTGTGTTGCATTGCTCATCATACTATATGGTGAACTGGTCATTTGGCACCCAGTATCTTTGATACGGGGATGTATCTTCTGATTAGTTTAATATAGGTGTGGGATCAGACTTTTGCTTCCGATCTCAGGAGTTGGATTTTGTAAAGATACCAGGGGAAAACTAGCTTTTCATGTTCAAACAGTATTGGGTGAGATTATTTGTCATTGGTGTGTGACAGTTTGCTGTGATTTGACACAAACACAAAACCGTGAGAGTAGAGGGTTTACACTGGTCTGTCACAGAGCTCAGAGTGTATGATGAGCTGTGAAATAGCGGAGTGTGGTCCTAAAATGTGGGCGCATGTTCACAGCTGCAATAGGCGTTACTGAAAAATTTTAGTGTTTTATATTTAGGTTATTTATATTGGAGTCTATGATGTGACCAGTCTGTCAGTTTTAATGGTAGTATTGCGCAGACAATGCATCCGCATGAAGTTGATTGCAAAAGCTACCGGCTATTTTTTTGAAAAATGTATTTTGACATATACAAATAAAAATTAAAATGTTAACTTAGTGCTATTTCTTTGACCGTGAACTGAATAATAAATCGGAAGTGTTGTCTCGGCTTTTCAAATTGTTACAGCATCGTTCGTCGGTGAACTGGGAGTTTGGCATGTTTAGATTCCAAGTTATGGAGCATGAAAATAAGGTAACCGAGATAAAAGTGTGCTTGTGCTTGTAAAAGGCTTTCTCTAGAATCTTCTTACTGATGTTCAATACCTGGTATTCCAAAATGCAATGCCAGGACTAGGGTTGCCCAACGGTAGAGTTGCTGACTTACAGCGTCAGAGAACCAGGTTCGATCCTGGCGATGGGTACTGTCTGTACGGAGTTTGTTTGTTCTACCTGTGACCGCGTGGGTTTACTCCAGTTGCTCCTGTTTCCTCCCACACTCCAAAGACATACAGGTTTGTATGTTAATTGGCTTCTGTAAATTGCCCCTAGTGTGTAGGATAGTGCTAGCATGCAGGATGATTACAGGTCGGCATGGACTCAGTGGACCGAAGGGCCTGTTTCGACGCTGTATCTCTAAAGTTTAAAGATATCAATACCATGCTGATCTGTCTTTTTTAGAACACAAAGCAGATCAGGCCGGACCTGTGTTTTCGTTATTGGTCTCTGCTTTAATTTTCAATAATTTACTTTCCGATCTGTTCAATGCTATTTCTACTGTCATGTAGTCATGGAGCTGTACAGCACGGTAAGATGCCATCAGCACACATTGGCCATGCAGATTAAGTTAGCAGTCTATGCTTGTCCAATTTGCTTGCCTATCCATATACCTGCCCAAAGTCATATTTGTATCTGCTTCTATAGCTTTCTCTTTCAGCTTGATCCAGATACAGATTACTCTCTGAGTAAAAATGTTGCCCATGAGGTTCCTCTTAAATCTCTCCCCTCTCACCTTGAGCCTATGCCCTTTAGTTTTAGAATCCCTGGGGAAAAGACTTTGAGCATTCACTTTATTCATGCTCCTCATGATCTTGTACACCTCAATAATGTCATCCCTCGCCCTCCCATGCTGCGACGAAGAAAGGCCCAGCCTATCCGACCGCTCCCTATAACTCAAGCATGCAAGCCCAGGTAACATCCTGATGAATCTTTCCTGCACCCTCACCAACTTCATGACATCCTTCCTGTAGATAGGTGACCAGAACTGTACGCAGTACTCCAAGTGTGGTCTCATCATCGGTAGGGTAGGAGTGAATAGGCTTCAGTTGTATTTGTCTGGCTGTTATCAGCGTGGGACATCCTTGGCCGTTTGAAGCTAGCACACTAATGAGCGTACGTCTCTTTCCTTTATCCCTCTTGTTTCCGTAAATGTCTTCGTCTGTCCCAGTTTTCTCCCCTTCGTCTTCTAACCCCTTAATCCCACTCTCTTGCGCTTTCTCTCTCCCTTCTCCCCAGCCTTTTTTCTCTCCCTCTGCCTCTGCCTCTGGACATCTTGGACACACACAGCAATGTGATAATTCAACGCATATTTTGTAAATACTGAATTGAGAACTGATGTAAATATGTTAATAAACCTTTGTTTTAAAAACAAACTGGAAAAGAATTGCATTTGAATTCAGGAATTCAAGATGACACTGAAGCCAGGCAACTTTCAGCATGCTGGTCCCAGAAGTGGATCTGCAACCAATTGTTGCAATCGCTCCACTCTTTTAAATCTTCATTTCCTTTATCCTTTATCTGTACACTGTGGACGGCTTGATTTTAATCATGTATATTCTTTTCGTTGACTGGATAGCACGCAACAAAAAAAACTTTTCGCTCTACCTCGGTACACATAACAATGAAAAACTAAACTAACAAATTTTTGACTTGGAGTACACCAGTGTCACTGCACCAAACGTGGTTTAGTTGGTAGAAAACCCATGCATTATGCTGGTTGTTGGTTTAACTTTTACCAGAGATCAGAGTGCACAATTCATGGCAGACATTTCACTGCAGCGGATGGCACAGTTGTGTAGAAGTCTTCTCCTTGCGCATGGCATGCACAGCCTGTGGGACAACTGGTTTTATTTGATTGTGCACGCCAGGTTGATTGCATTCGTCGAAACAGGGCGGACCACATGAAGGTTGCATTCTCCCACCCCGTGTAGAAGTCTAAAGAGACTGCAGATGCTGGAATCCACAACAAAAACATTGCTCGAAGAACTCCGCATTTCCACTCCTAATGTATTCAGTATTCACTTTATGGTCATTTCACTGAGTACTTGCATACAAAGAAGAAACTAAAATTTGTTTCTCATCAGTTTTGTCATCAGTGCAATTAATAAAAACTTAAACAAGTTAAAAATTATCATCTCTAAAATAGAAGTAAAACAGACATTCAGAAAATTCTCAACTTCATTGACATGTGTTTTCCCCCCCGGGTAATGGGATAGAGAACTAGAGGACATAGGTTTAATGAGAGAAAGGAAAGATTTAATCAGAATCTGAGGGGCAACGTTTTCACTCAGGGTGGTGGGTATTTGGAAGGAGCTGTCAGTGGAAGCGGTTGAAGCAGGTACAATAACATTTAATAGACATTTGGACGGTACAGCGGTAGAGTTGCTGCCTTACTGTGCCAGAGACCCAGGTTCAATCCTGACTGTGAGTGCTGTCTGTACGGGTTTTGTATGGTCTCCCTGTGACCACATGGGTTTTCTCCAGGTGTTCAGGTTTCCTCCCACATGCCAAAGGTTTGTAGATTCATTGTCTTTGGTAAAAATTATGTATATCTCTAGTATGTAGGATAGTGCTAGTGTACAGGTGATGGCGGGTACATGGTGAGCCAAATGGCCTTTTTCCATGCTGCATCTCTAAAGTTTGGACAGGTACATGGATAGGAAAGGTTTCGAGGCATGTGGGCCAGGCATGGGCAAATAGTACTAGCCTGGATCAGTCAGCAGGACTTGTGCTTAGTCCAATACAATAAAAGTTGAATGATAGAAACATAGCATAGACATAGAAAATAGGTGCAGGAGTAGGCCATTCGGCCCTTGGAGCCTGCACCGCCATTCAATATGATCATGGCCGATCATCCAACTCAGTATCCTGTACCTGCCTTCTCTCCATACCCCCTGATCCCTTTAGCCACAAGGGCCACATCTAACTCCCTCTTAAATATAGCAAATGAACTGGCCTCAACTACCTTCTTATTGCCATAGAGGGAGTGCAGAGAAGGTTCACCAGACTGATTCCTGGGATGTCAGGACTGTCTTATGAAGAAAGACTGGATAGACTCGGTTTATACTCTCTGGAATTTAGGAGATTGAGAGGGGATCTTATAGAAACTTACAAAATTCTTAAGGGGTTGGACAGGCTAGATGCAGGAAGATTGTTCCCGATGTTGGGGAAGTCCAGGACAAGGGGTCACAGCTTAAGGATAAGGGGGAAATCCTTTAAGACCGAGATGAGAAAGACTTTTTTTCACACAGAGAGTGGTGAGTCTCTGGAACTCTCTGCCACAGAGGGTAGTTGAGGCCAGTTCATTGGCTATATTTAAGAGTGAGTTGGATGTGGCCCTTGTGGCTAAGGGGATCAGAGGGTATGGAGAGAAAAGCAGGTACGGGATACTGAGTTGGATGATCAGCCATGATCATATTGAATGGCGGTGCAGGCTCGAAGGGCTGAATGGCCTACTCCTGCACCTAATTTCTATGTTTCTATGTCCGCCCCGTCTGGCCTCAACTACCTTCTGCGGCAGAGAATTCCAGAGACGCACCACTCTCTGTGTGAAAAATGTTTTCCTCATCTCGGTCCTAAAGGAATTCCCCCTTATCCTTGGACTGTGACCGCTTATTCTGGACCTCCCCAACATTGGGACCAATCTTCCTGCATCTAGCCTATCCAACCCCTTATGATGCTGGTGAATGGGTGTTTCCCTTTGATGTTTTGTTTCATCCAATATAATTATACCTGTGCATTGTACAACATTAGATACCATTAGTTTATTTGTACCTAAAGGCATTGAAATCAGAAAATTGATAAGCGTGTTGGGCATATTGGGTACAATTACAACATTTAACAGACATTTGGACAGATACATCAGGATGAGAATGACGAGTGAAATGCAAACTTGGGGAGGCCCCATGGGCATGTTGGGCCATAAAGGCCTATTTTTGTGCTGTATAATGCGGAGTATCAGAACATGCTCCAGTCTATCCCCTAGACAACTGGCCTGTACTTCTTGCTGTCTAGGGAAAGTATAAATGCTTTTTATTTGCTGTGTGGAAGTTCAGTTGAGTCTGAAGAAGGGTCCCGACCCAATACGTCACCCATCCTTTTTCTCCAGAGATGCTGCCTGACCCACTGAGCTACTCCAGCACGTTGTCTATCTTCGGTATAAACCAGTAATTGCAGTTCTTCATTTCTAAATTCAGTTACCATACATTAGATTGAGTTGAGAGAGGTTCGGACTTTATTCCTAGGAATTAGGACTTATTCCTTGGAGCGCAGGAGAATGAGGGGTGATCTTATAGAGGTGTACAAGATCATGAGGAATAGATTGGGTAAATGAACAGTCTCTTGCCCAGAGTAGGAGAATCGAGAGGAGGTAGTTTAGGCAGGTACTATTGCAGCGTTTAAGAAGCAATTAGACAGGTACATGGCTAGGCTAGGTTTAGAGGGATATGGTCCAAATGCAGGCAGGTGGGACTAGTGTAGATGGGACATGTTGGTCAGTGGGGGCAGGTTGGGCTGAAGGGCCTGTTTCCACGTTGTATGACGCTGAGATGTAATTATGGATTGCCCCCTCCTGTGTGTCAACGAGCAGCTACAGATTTAAATGCAGTTATATTTGAGAACTCATCTTCTGCTTGGCATAGGTTGTAACTGAGAATGGTTGTCACGTTTGTATCTCACTATTGAATTCAAGCCACTCAGTATGGGATCGAACGCATCTGCCCAGGGCTTCACCAATGGAAACCTGTGTTCCTAACCTGTTCAAAGCCCGCCCTGACCAACTAGCTGGAGTTTTTGCGGACATCTTCATCCTTTCACTACTGAGGTCTGAGGTTCCCACCTGCATGAAAGGTCGTCAATAATACCAGTGACCACAAAGAGTAAGGTGACATGACTCAATGACTTTTCTCCACAGATACTACCTGATCTGCTGGGCATTTCCAGCATTCTCTCTGGTTTTAGCGACAGCTCTGACCTGCATTTCGAGTCAAGGCAAGACTGTTCAATTGTCACGTGCTGACAATGGAAGAATTAAAATTTTACTTGCTGCAACAGAACAAGTCTGTAAATACAATACTCAGATAACATATAATTTAAAAAAATATCCAGGAGAGTATTCGTCGACATACCGAATCTCCTAAAGCTTCTAAGGAAGTAGAGGCATTGATGGGGTTTCTTGGCAGTGGTAACAATACGTTGGGCCCAGGACAGATCTTCAGAGATATGCACCGCTTGAAGCTGTTGACCATTCAATATAGGAGAGGTTGCACAGACTTTGGGTGTTTTCGCTAGTGCATCAGGTTGAAGAGAGACCCGATAGAAATATGTACAATTATGAGAGGCAGAGATAGTGTTGGCAGTTAAAACCAAGTCAAGTTTATTCGTCACATACACATACGAGATGTGCAGTGAAATGAAAAGTGGCAGTGCTTGTGGACTTTGTGCAAAAAAACAAACACACAACGACCAAACAACCTACAAACAGAATGGAACAGAATCACGTGTTCTTTTACATATTAAATATTGTGGGCGGAAGGAAAAAGGGAAGGAAAAAAACCCAGTAATTTTTTTTAAAAGCAGTAGTGGTACAGTAAGGTTAGTCCCTGGTGAGATAGGAGTTTACAGTCCTAATGGCCTCTGGGAAGAAACTCCTTCTCAACCTCTCCGTTCTCACAGCATGGCAACGGAGGCGTTTGCCTGACCGTAGCAGCTGGAACAGTCCGTTGCTGGGGTGGAAGGGGTCTCCCCTGATCTTATTGGCTCTGGAGTTGCACCTTCTGATGTATTGTTCCTGCAGAGGGGCGAGTGAAGTTCCCATAGTGCGTTCGGCCGAACGCACTACTCTCTGTAGAGCCTTCTTGTCCTGGGCTAAGGATATGAATCGCATTCAGGCAGAGGAGATTTGTTTACCTGGGTATCATCTGTGGTGCAGACATGGCGGGTTCCATGGCCTGTTCCTGTGTTGTACTGTTCTCTGAATTAAAACATCACCTTTCTTTTCCCTCCTCAAATGTTGCCTGACCCACTGAGTTCCTTTTGTAGTTTATGTTTTGCTTAAAATTCCAACATCTGCAGTCTTTTGTGACTTCGCCATTTTCTGTTTGAGCACTTTATCATTAATTTTCCCAGGAAACCAAGGGAGGATTTTGAAGACTGACACAAAATGCTGGAGTAACTCACCAGAACAGGCAGCATCTCCGGAGAAAAGGAATGGGTGATGTTTTGTGTCGAGACCCTTCTTCAGATGAGATTGTTCTAATTTGTGATTTGTGATGTAAACCTGAACTTTCATCAGAAAGTGAATGTTTTTAAAACCAGCAGGTGGTGCTGGATCCTTCCAGCTTTATCATTCATTAACTATCTTAGTAGTTGCACACCATTCTGTCAACCATGCACACATGTTGTTGGATAACTTGAGACACGACCTCTGACTGGAACAAGTGCATCAATTTCCTTCATACATCTGGTTCTTATGTACATTTCTACATTAGGAACTTCCTTATCCACCTTACAAGGTAATTCTAATTGACATTAGTCACAGCCTATTTCCATTAAGCTACAAACATGAATGGACCAAAAAGTGTGTGCGTGTGTGTGTTATTGTGCGCAGTTCTGGGTGTCCTGCTTTCAGAAGGATATTAAGGTGGAAAGGGAGCAACAAAAGATTTACATGGATGGCGCCGGGTCTGGAAGGTTTGACATTTTTCTTCTAGAGTTTAGTTTTTCACTGTACCACATCTACTGAGGTACAGTGAAAAGCTTTTGTTTGCATCCTCCAGTCAAAGAAAAGACTAGACATGGATACAATCCAGCCGTAAACAGTGCACAGATATAGGGTACAACATCACGTGCAAAATACACTATTGAAACAAGACACAGGTCCACCACTGAATTTCCTGCAACTGGTGGTCTAGCACCTCCTTTAATCTGGACTAAATTACAAGAGTGCACTTGCAATCCCCTCCAAAAGTCCCCCTTACAAACGTGGTGCCTGGGCTGGGTGAGGTGGCCGATCTTGACCTCATCGTGATTTCCTCCCCGATCACCAGGTCAAATTTGCCCCCTGCGGCCGGACCTCTGGAACTCCAGCCTGGCCGGAGCCGGCGGATCCGTTCCTTTAGTCAACTTTGTGGGCCGCTATCTCTGTTGGTCTGGCAAAACAGGTAATCCAGCGAGGCTTTGGAACAAAGGATGGTGGATGTTTGGAACAAGCTGCCAGAGGAGATAGTTGAGGCAGGGATTATCCCAACATTTAAGAACAGTCTGGTACACAGATAGTTCAGGTTTGTAGGGATATGGACCAAACATGGGCAGATGGGAATAGTGTAGTTAGGGCAAGTTGGGCGAAAGGGCCTGTTTCCGCACTATCACTCTATGACTGTCTGCAGTTTCTTCCGATGCAATTTGTAGGTTGTTGCTCTGCAAGCCTGTGGATCACAGCTAATCAGTTGATTACCATTCCACCTTCCTACCTCCACTCCACCCCATTCATGGCATGGGATCTGTCTTCTCACCTCCTTAACCCACACCACACACCCTCTTTCAGACCTCTCCTTACCCTTCCACCCACTGCTGAAAATCTATATCCCCTAATTACTGGCCTATCTTATTAAGGAAACAGATCTTTCCTGTTCTGTTCAGCCTGTAATTTGATACTCCTTAATTAAATTACACCTCCCTCAGCTTTGTTCAAGTCTGAGCTAATGTAATCTGCACTTTCTGCTTAAACCTTCTTGCAACTTGGGTAACATCCTTATGAATTCTCTCCAACCAGTTTGATGCAATCACAACTTGGACTGGATAAGCACAGATAGGGTGGTCTAAAAGGCTTTTTGGTACATTGGCCTTCATTGGTCAGAGTACTAAGTATAGTAGAAGTTGGGAGGTCATGCTGCAGTTTTTTATCGTGTGTCAATTTTAGGCACCATGTTATGGGGAAGATGTTATCAAACTGAAAACGGTGCAGAGAAGATTTACAAGGTATGGTGCCAGGACTCGAGGGCCTGAGCTATAGGGAGAGGGCAGGCAGGTTCAGACTTTATTCTTTGCAGTGTAGGAATATTATGGGTGATCTTATAGAGGTGTACAAAATCCTGAGAGGAATAGTTTCTGTAAGCGCACAGATCCTCCTGGCCAGAGTAGGGGAATTGAGAACCAGAGGACACAGGTTTAAGGTGAGGGGCAATTATTTTACACAAAAGGGTAGTAGGTGTATGGAATGAGCTGGCAGGCAGGAGTAGATGGGGCATGTTGCTCAGTGTGGACAAGTTGGGCTGAAGGGCCTGTTTCCACGATGTATGACTCTATGGCCAAACTTGCTGAGGAAAATTATCATGAAGGGCAGGGCCGATGCTGGTAGATATCCGTAACTCGAAATGTAGATACAAGGAACTGCGGATGCTGGCTGGCGAAAAAAGTCAAGTGTTGAAGTAACTCCAGGTCAGGCAGCATCTCTGGGAGAACGTGGACAGGCGATGTTTTGGGTCAGGACCCTTCAGACTGTAACAGTCTCATAGTCTTTTTGGACATTGCTGCTGCTGCTGCTGGCTTGTTCTCCCAGGTCTGCTAACGGAGTTTATATTCCCAGTTACTGTGGTGGGAACTTGTTTTTGGATCATTCACTGGTTATGAGTCAATAATATAACCACTGACACCACAAGATGGTGAATCAACATCGTTCTGGGAGCAGCCTGGCTCTGTACACGGGCTGACATTTTCCAGATGTTTCTTCAAAGCTGCTTTGACTCCCTGCTCCCCCTCCTCCAAGGTTTTGGGACGCCGCTTCTGAAGTTCATAGGTCATAGGAGCAGAAGTAGGCCACTCGGTCCATCGAATCTGTTCTGCCATTCAATCATGGCTGATCTGTCTTTCCATCTCAACCCCATTTTCCTGCCTTCTCCCCATAACGTTTTAATGCCCTTCCTAATGAAGAGGGCTGGAGTAAATCAGCGGGCCATGCAGCATCTCTGGAGAAAAGGAACAGGTGATGTTTCAGGTTGGAACCCTTCAGAAGAAGTGCAACGTTTAGCCTGCAATCAAAGTGAATGTTTAATAGTTCATTAGACATAGGAGCAGACTTTGGCCATTCAGCCTGCTTGCTTCTACTCTGCCATTCAATCATGGCTGATCTATTTTTCTCTCTCAACGCTTATCTATCTATCTTCTCCTGCCTTCTCCCCATAACTTTTTGACACCATTACTAATCAATAACTGGTCAATCTCAGTTTTTAAAATATCCAATGACTTGGCCTCCACAGATGTCTGTGGCAATTAATTCCACAGATTCACCACCCTCTAAAGAAATTCCTCCTAATTTCCTTTTTTAAAGGTACGTCCTTTTATTCTGAGGCTGTGCCCTCTGGTCCTGGACTCACTCACTAATGGAAACGTCCTCTGCGCATCCACTCTATCCAGGCCATTCACTGTTCAGTAAGTTTCAATGAGGTTCCGCTTTATCCTTTTCAACTCCAGGCTGTAGAGGCCCGGAGCCGTCAAATGTTCAGGATACGTTAACAATCATCCCCGGGATCACTCTTGTAAACATGCGGATGAACTGAAAGGTTCATTTCTTTGCTCCTAGTTCTACCAAACGTGGGCACCCACACTGGTCCAATGGGAATGTGGAATCAGACCTTCACAAGTTCACACTTAATTTTCACCTTTTCAAATAAGATTTCCACCGCTCAGTAACATTCGCCTGAAACAAGTTCAGAGTGATTCAGCCAAACGTTTGTTTAACTTTGTGCTGGATGTATTTGGATAATGGTGCGTTTTATAATGAATCTGCGTGAAAATAATAATGTTAATCTTTCTTGTGCTGTTGTCTCTGGGCAGTTTAGTTTGAGTTTAAAGTTTGGAGATGCAGCATGGAAACGGGCCCTTCGCCCTGCGGGTCCGCACCCACCATTGACCTCCTGTTCTAACTAGTTCTAAGTTATCCCACTTTTGCATCCACTTCCTGCACACTAGGGGCAATTTACAGAGGACCAATTAACCTACAAAGCTGGACATCTTTGAGATGTGGAAGGAAACCGGAGCACCTGGAGGAAACCCACGCAGACACAGGGGGAACATGCAAACTCCATGCAGACACTTATGAAAAGACAAAACAAGAATTCAGGATGAACAATGAATAGCGGTTTGGCTCACAATTCCAGACATCCCATGAATGCCAATCCCTCCCAACCTCAACTGTATCCAACTATCACTTGCCAGGGGCTTTGTCCCACCCCTACTCTTTTCCAGCTTTTTCTCTAGGGTGGGTCAAGTCCATGAGACTAAAGTGGCCCAACCAGTAATGTTGCTTGTCCATTCCCTCCCCAGATGCTGCCTGACTTGCTAAGTTCCTCCAGCACTTTGATTTGCTCAAGGTTCCAGCATCTGCAGTTCCTTGTGCCTCAATCAATGAAAATCTTCTTTACTTATCCAACACCCCTTTGCCTCCTCTTCACCTCCAGGCTTTGTTGCTTTCTCCACCCATCCGCCAATCACCCCCTCTCCCCTTCAACTGTATCTACCTATCGCTTGCCAGACTTTATCCTGTCCCCATCATCTCTTTCCCAGCTTTCTCCCACCTGCTCCAATCGGACTGAAGATGGGTCTGACCCAAAACATCGTCTGTTCATTTCCTCCGCAGATGCTGCCTGACTGCCTGAGTACCTCCAGCACTTTGTGTTTTGCCCACAGATTAATAAGTCATGGATGGATGTCAAATGTCACCAAACCCTGCTGCAAAAGTACTGGTAAATACTTAATAGCGGTAACAGAATGCACGCTGAATGATAGCTACTTGTTACTAATTAATGTTGTCACGTGGACATCTCTGTGAGGGCAGCCGAGAGCTGGGGTCTGTGTCAAGTGGAACTATGCTGGACCATGCAGTGAGCCTACTGTGAATACACAAATAACTATGTATAAAGTCACTTGTTTCGGGCTAATCTCAGCTTGGGACAAAGAAGGAAAAAAACGACCTTCCAATGTTGAAGATCCTCAGCAAGCCTATCGTTCGACGACAGATAGTACAGGTTAGTTCTGATGTTGAATTTGAGTTTAGTTTATTGTCACGTGTACAGTGAAAAGTGTTTTTGCTGCGTGCTCTCCAGTCAGCGGCAAGACCATACAAGGTTACAATCGAGCCAGTGGGACAGTGTACAGATACAGGATAAAGGGAATGACGTTTAATGTAAGGTAAAGACCGATTAAAGATAGTCTGAAGGTCTCCAATGAGGTAGATGGGAGGTCAGGACTGCTCTCTAGTTGTTTATGGGATGGTTCAGTTGCCTGAAAACAACTAGGAAGAAACTGTCCCTGAACCTGGAGGTGTCCGTGTCATTCACAAAGTTTGTCGCCCACGGTTATTGAAGGAAATACTCTCTGGAATTTAGGAGATTGAGAGGGGATCTTATAGAAACTTACAAAATTCTTAAGGGGTTGGACAGGCTAGATGCAGGAAGATTGTTCCGATGTTGGGGGAGTCCAGGACAAGGGGTCACAGCTTAAGGATAAGGGGAATCCTTTAAGACGAGATGAGAAAGACTTTTTTCACACAGAGAGTGGTGAGTCTCTGGAACTCTCTGCCACAGAGGGTAGTTGAGGCCAGCTCATTGGCTATATTTAAGAGTGAGTTGGATGTGGCCCTTGATGGCTAAGGGGATCAGAGGGTATGGAGAGAAGGCAGGTACGGGATACTGAGTTGGATGATCAGCCATGATCAATTGAACAGGCTCGAAGGGCTGAATGGCTCAACTTGCACCTGAATTTCTATGTTTCTGATGTTTCTTGAAGGAAATGGGGTATGCGGCGTTACATCATTGTGCCAGAGACCAGGGTTCAATCCTGAGCTTGGATGCTGTCTGTGTGGTGTTTGCACCTTCTCCCTGTGACCTTGTGGGTTTTCTCCGGGTGCTCCAGTCTCCTCTCGCATCCCAAAGACGTGCGGGTTTGTAGGTTAAATTGGCCCCTGTAAATTATGTGCGGGGGGTGGATGAGAGAGAGGGATAATATATAACTCGTATGAACAGGTAATCGATGGTCTGCGTGGACACGGTGGGCCAATGGGTCTATTTCAATGCTGTATCAATCAAGAATGCATCAGTTATGATCTTATTCAGTAATGGGACAGGCTGAGAGCTTTCTGTATGTTAGTGTTTTTTGGGAGAATGCGATTGAAGTTGGACTGTAAAAGACACTTGGACCCATTCTACGTGGAACGCACTGTCGCGGGATACAGACACATCTTCTCAGCTAGAAAACAAGCTATAGCACATGGATATGCAGGGAATGGAGTGACAAGGCTCACATGCAGGCATTGTGGGCTGAAGGGCCTGTTCCTCTGCTGTACTGTTCTAATATAATATAATATGTCAGGAAGCATCTGTGGAGAAAAATAAAAGGTGCGTTTTGGAACGGAACCCTTCTTCAGACATTGAAGAATGGGATCTGATGCAGGGTCCGACCCGAAATGTCACCTTTTCCTTTCCTCCAGAGATGCGCTCTGACCCGCTGAGTTACTCCAGCATTTTGTGTCGTCTTTTGTAAACCAACATCTGCAGTTTCTTGTTTTTCCAACTCCTTGTGCCTTCTTGAGTTGGTCTGAGAGGGCCGGACCTCTGGTATTCCAGAGGCCAGGGCAACACGTGAGACAACCTCAAGGCTGATGTACCCATTGTGGCATCCTATGTTTTGCCTTGAAATCCGCTGTGATAACAGCGATCCTCGTGGGAAGGAACAGTGAATTATTTCTCCTTGAGACGGCTTGAGCACGGTTCACCCTGACCCGCATTGGAAGCTGTAACGTTGAGCTGACAAGCCAGCAATTCCGTAAATATTTTGGATTACTCTGAGTATTTGTGAGTCAGCTGATTAGAAACCCCAAGTCTATCGGCTCATTCCATTCTGCAGAGTTTTTTAGACCAAATATGTTGAAGGAATGGCGAAAGATCAGAGCTGCCTGTTCCAATTCCATCATCTGTAAAATGGAATGGGATTTTTTTTTCGTCCCCAGATTGGAAGGGCTAGAATTAGGATTATTAGTTTCAGGATGAGGGGTAATTCAGGAGACTGGGGTGATCTTATAGAGGTGTACAAAATCACAAGAGGAATAGATCAGGTAAATTCACAGAGTCTCTTGTCCAGAGTACGGGAATGGAGAACCAGAGAACATAGGTTTAAGGTGAGGGGGGAAAGATTGAATGGGAACCTGAGGGGTAACCTTTTTAGGCAATGAGTGGTGGGTGTATGGAACGAGCTGCAGGAGGAGGTAGTTGAGGCAGGTACTATCGCAATGTTTAAGAAGCATGTAGCCAGGTACATGAATAGGGAAGGTTATGGGCCAAACACAGGCAGATGGGACTAGTGTAGCTGGGGCATGTTGGTGGGTGTGGGCGAGTTGGGCCGAAGGGCCTGTTTCCACGCTGTATGACTATGACTCTCTTAAGGCATGTTCATCAATGACTTTCCATGGCAATATTTTTACTGATTGTTAAAAGAGCCAGGAAAGAAGGCTGCAGAGATGGTGGGCACTGCCCGTTCCATCACAGGTGCCGACCCCCCCACAAGCGAAGGGATCTACAAGTATCAATGCCTTGAGAAGGCAGCTAATGTAATCAAAGACCAACACCACCCTGACCACGCTCTCATCTCGCTGCGACCATCGGGAAGAAGGTACAGGTGCCAGGGAGCCATGGCCTCCAGCTTCAAGAACAACCTCTTCCCAACAACCATCAGGCTCGTGAACATTGCACACAACACTGACCTCAGCAGTGACCTGCTACGGAATTCATTTTAGTTGCACAACAGACTTTGGCTTTGCGCTATTATGGTTTTGTTATCTAGTATTACTGATTGTGTTATTGCGTAATGTGCATTTATTTGTTGCGTCATTGCGTTGATGTCCCTGTAAAGCTGCAGCAAGGAAGAATTTAATTGTGTAGTTTCCGGGCTCCAATTACAATTAAACACTCATTATCTCTTGATAGACACAAATCGCGGTAGATGGAATGAGCTGCCAGAGAAAGGCAGTTGAGGCAGTTACCATCACAACGTATAAGACACGTGGACAGGTACATGGATGGGACAGGTTTAGAGAGACGTGGGCCAAACGTGGGCAGGTGGGATGTGTCGATGGGGCAACTTTTCAGCACGGGTGAGTTGGGCCGAATGGCCTGTTTCGGTGCTGTATGACTCATGAATCTATGACTAAATTCTCTGTGATGTTAAGCTACAACAGGGCAGTAGGAAAGGAACAGGAGGGGACATGAGGTCGTGGGAAGGACCTTCGCAAGCCCTTTCATATACGATGAAAGAGATGTTTGACTTGCACTTGCCTCTCCACCTCTGCATGTCAGAAGGGATGAACAAAGACATTAATTCTGGCACAAAAGATTTTAATGGTAATTTAAAATATTCGCTCAATGCATTGGATGGAAATAAAGACAATTGCAGCACCATTAATCTAATCTCGGAGAACAGGGGAAATGTGTATATTTACTTAGATGCAGGAAATCCGATCCTGACAAAGATTGTCCTCACACTCCCCACTGAGGGGCTGTGAGGTTGTTCATTCTCAGGACTACGCTGAAGTGATTTGATTTCTGCAGCAGATACACAAGGGGTTGTGAATGCAGCCCAGCGTCACACAGGCTGCCCTCCCCACCATCGACTCCATCTACACTTTAGTTTTAGTTCAGCTTTGAAATACAGCATGGAACCAGGCCCTTTTGCCCACTGAGTCCACGCTGACCAGCGATCACCCATGCACTATTACTATTGTACACACTAGGGACGATTTACAATTTTTACCGAAGCCCAATTAACCTGCAAACCTGTACGGAGCACCCGGAGGAAACCCACGGCGAGACAGGGAGAATGCTCAAACTCTGTGCAGACAGCTCCCATTGTCAGGATCGAACCCAGGTTGCTGGCACTGTAAGGCAGCTGCTCTACCACCGTGCTGCCCCAGCTTCACGTTGAAAAAAAACAGCAAGTGCTGGAGAATCTCAGCGGGTCAGGAGAAGGTGGATAGGTGAAGGGTCCTGACCCAAAATGTTGCCTATCCATATCCTCCACAGATTCTGCCCGATCCGCTGTTTTCTGCTCTTTGTGAATTTTTTTGAAAACCAGCGTCTGCACTTTGGTTGGTCGGTCTACATTACACCTCACGCTGTCTCGGGAAAGCAGCCAACATAATCAAGGATGCAACACACTCCAGGCCTCGACCGTTCACTCTGCGTGTACGGTCCCGGTGTGACTATTGGGTGGGAACAAAAGCTTAATCAAACTGCATGTTTCGAGATAGATGGACATCAAAGGAGCAAGTGGCACAGAGAGGACATAGGCCTGAGTGGTTCTAGAGTTGAATTTGCTCTTTATCACTTTTATTAATAGCTTTAAACTTTAAACTTATTGTGGTTAGTTGAGTAAAAGCTGACAAGAACTTCAAATTTTATGAATAGGACTTGATAATCTTTTCACACGTTGCTCCTCCCGGTGGCAATGTAAGTTTATGACATTTTCAGAGGAGAGATGAGATTTTTATTCTTCTGAAGCATTATGCCTGGAAGGGTGAGAGGAACAGATTAGTTTGAAGGAGGACTGTGTTTCGTTGGACTATTTCCGAGGGAATTGAAGAGGCCACCACACGGGTGGTTCTGGAGCCACGTACGGGCCAGAGCAGATAAGAACAGCAGACGATAGTGAGGGAGAGGATCGAATTAAGCGGGATCACGGGGTGGGAGATTGCAACCTTCACGTGGTCCACCCTGTTTCGACGAATGCAATCAACCTGGCGTGCACAAGCAGAAGATCAAACAGAACAAGTTGTCTTACAACTTTAGGCTGTGCACGCCATAAGCAGGAACAAGAAGAAATAGTGGGATTTGAATGGTAGATTTTACACTCGAGCACGGAGGCGCAGCGGTAGGGTTGCTGCCTCACAGCGGCAGAGACCTGGATTTGATCCTGACCTCGGGTATTGTCAGTGTGGTGTTTACACGTTCTCCCTGTGACCGCGTGGGTTTTCTCCGGGTGCTCCGGTTTCCTCCAACACTCCAAAGGCGTGCAGGGTTGTAGGTTAATTGGCTTTCATACATGGTTCCTCTTGTGTAAGAGAGAACTGGTGTACGGGGTAATTATTGGTCAGCACGAACTCAGTGGACCAAAGAGCCTGTTTCCACGCTGTATATCGAAACCAAACAAACATCCAGAGGGTGGAAGGAACTGCAGACGAGGTGTTAGAGGAAGATATATTATTATTAGTATTGGTATGTTATTATTGTCACGTCCACCAAAATTTGCTATCCAGGCAAATCATACAATAGACCTGACGCGTCACCCATTCCTTCTATCCAGGGATGCTGCCTATCCCGCTGACTTACTCCAGCATTCTGTGTCTGTCTTCAAATCAAGCAATACATGAGGACAGCAGTTGGAGTAGTTTATTGTCACTTGTACCGAGGTACAGTGAAAAACTTTTGTTGCGTACTAACCAGTCCGCAGAGAGACTGTACATGATTACAATCGAGCCGCCCACAGTGCACAGATACAGGATAATAATGTGAATAACGTTTAGTGCAAGATAAAGTCCAGAAAAGTCAGATTAAAGATAACCTGAGGGTCTCCAATGATGTAGATGGGAGCTCTGGACCGTTCGTTAGTTGGTGATAGGACGGTTCAGTTGCCTGATAACAGCTGGGAAGAAACTGTCTCTGAATCTGGAGGTGTGCGTTTTCACACTTCTGTACCACTTGCCCGATGGGGGAAGAGAAGATGGAGTGGGGAGAAGATGGGATGAGACTTTCATTCATTCATTGTTCTTTGTCTCTCCACATCACCGTCTATATCGCTGGTTTCCCTTATTCCCAACCAGTCTGAAGAAGGGTCCCGACGCGAAACGTCACCCATTCCTTCTCTCCAGAGATGCTGCCTGTCCCGCTGAGTTGCTCCAGCATTTTGTGTCTCTCTCTGGTCCTTGATTAAGCTGGGAGAGCAAAAGAAAAATAGGTCGATGTGATGAGTTCCACAAGCGATCTGTTTCGTTTTTCACCTGTCTGCTTGCAATGGCCCTCCCTCACCCGCCCCATTCAGAGGGCGGCGCTTCATGAGTCCGAACCCCACCCCCGACCGGCGCTCCCTCCCGTGTGGGCGGCCTCCCTCACACCTGCTCTCCCGCGGGCCTTGCCCCCTCCTCTGGGCGGCGCTCCCTCGCTTCTGCCGTCTACGATAAACCCTTTGAAGGGGAGCGCGGCGCGGGCAGCGGCGGGCCTCGGCATCTCTCGGGCCGCCTTCGCTGTGACCCCTCGGCCGGCAGGCAGGCAGGCAGGCTCAGCCGGGACGTGTACTACAGAAGCGCAAATGCATTAAAGTTCCCAACTGCTGCGGGCCGATGCAGGAGCTGCTAGAGTTGCTTTTAAAGCGGCAAGAAGTGGCCGGAGAGAATCTCTGAACAACAGCGCGTACTGGGTAAGGAGGGAGAAAGAGAGAGGGGTGGGGGAGGAGAGATGGAGGGGAGAAAGGGGAGATGGAGAAAGAGGGGGGATGGAGGGGGATGGGGGGAGAGAAAATGGGGTGAGAGATGGGGGGAGAGAGATTAGATGGGGGGAGAGAGATGGAAGGGGGAGAGATGAAGAGGGGATGGAGAGATGGCTCGGGGGGAGAGCAAAGGAAGGGGAGGAGAGAAGGGGAGGAAGTGGAGGGGATGGGGTGAGGAGAGAAATGGGGGGTGGGGGGGAGGGAGGAGGGAGGCCGGGCTTCCCTCCCCCTCCCAGACTCCGCGGGACGGCGCTGGCATCTCTTTGTTGACTGACCTGCGTTGCGCTGATGCCGGAGGCGTGCCCAGGTAGAGAGCGCCGGCGTCTCTCTCTCTCTCTCTCTCTCGCCCTCCGCCCTTTGGCGTCATTCCTCTCGCCGGGGGAGGGACGACACTGTCGCCCAAAGATCCTCCAGCGAGCTCTAGCCCTCTGCTACCTCCAGAGAAGGGTTGCGCCCGGGGTAACGCGGCGGCGGCGGGTCCCGGTGCAGCGAGGTCGGGGCTGCGGGGCGGAGCGGCACCTGAGACGGGGCAGGTAGGCGAGTGGGTGTGTACGCTTGTTTTTGGCGAGAAGGGGCATATCCTGGGAAGACTCAGAACTAAAAAGGTCTGCTCCCTTTATTTATTCTGTGTCTGCAGGTCTCCGAGGCCGGGAGATGCGACCTGGAACTTTTTTGGTGAACTTTTTGAAAAGTTTTTGGAAAGTTTGAGAGAGTTTTTTCCCCCCCCTTTGGAGGCTCACGGCGATGGCGAGCGGGGGTTACCGCCCCCCCGGGAACACCACGGACTTTCTGGAAGAATGGAAGGCCAAGAGGGAGAAGATGAGAGCACGGTTCGCCGCCGCCACCGGCGCAAGCAACGCCGAGACCGGAGCCAACCGCAACGGCGCCGCTCCCTCGCTGGGCGAGCTGAACAATAACGGGGGCGACCAGCCGGCGCTGCCCCCGTGGAGGGCGGCTGTACCGACCCCAGCCCCGGCCCCGGCACCGGTCCATGCCCCAGCCCCTACCCCAGTCCCGGTCCCGGTGCCGGTGCCGGCCCCGCGGCGCGCTGGGGGGGGAGGAGGAGGAGGAGGGCGGCGGCGGCGGCAGCGGCAGCAGAAGCAGCGAAGGCGTCGCCAGAAATTCTCCGGCGGACGGAGGCGAAGCGGAGACGGCACCGCCAGCGGCCACCGCAGCAGCCTCGCCGCCACCGAGCGCCAAGGGCAAGGACAAGAAAAACTCCGGGCCGAGCGCCCGCAAGGGCAAGGGGCAGATCGAGAAAAGGAAACTGCGGGAGAAGCGGAGGTCGACTGGAGTGGTCAACATTCCCTCCACTGAGGTACAGTCCCCTCCCTGTCCCCCTCCCTCATCCCCTTGTCCCCCTCCCTCATCCCCTTGTCCCCCTCCCTCATCCCCTTGTCCCCCTCCCTCATCCCCTTGTCCCCCTCCCTCATCCCCTCATTTCCCCCTCCCCTCCCCTCCCCTCCCCTCCCCATAATAGCCCCCACCTCTCTTCTCCTCCCAACCACTTTCCTCAGCTCCTTCACCTTCCCTCTCCCTATCCATTTTTTCACCTCTACCCTCTATACCCTCCACACTTTATATCCCTCCCATCTCTCCTCCTCCTCAACCTCCCCTCATCCACCCTCTCCTCCCTTATGTTCCCCATCTACCACCCACCCCTCAAGCCCCCCCTCCCACCATACAGCCCACAACCCCACCCCTCCCTCCCCCTCCCCCACCGACAAATTCCTTGGTATTGATTACATTTCCCACGTTTTACAACTCCATCTTGACCAGGTAACTGGGCCAACAGCATGGACAGTCCACATTAGTGAGATGTTATTTCAATGGGGCTTTGTTGTCACAGGTACCTGGGTCAGGGAGATTGCTTTTTATTTGCATGCAGCCCCATTGTACATCTAACACAACCATACTTAAGTGCAAGGGTGCAGGAATAGTAGATGATGCTTTGGCAGTGCACACGAGTTGCCACATTTTTGATGCCAAGTGGCATCCTTCAAGTTTTTGAAGTTGTTTAAAAATGTCGAGTCTTGGCCATAAAGGCCCGTTGTCCTGGCGGCGGCACTGAGTTTAGTTTATTGTCACGTGAAATGCTTTTTGTTGCATGCTAACCAGTCAGCAGAAAGATTACATGTGATTACTATCAAGCTGTCCACACTGTACAGAAGCAAGATAAAGGGAATAACATCTTGCGCAAGTTAATGTCCTGTAAAGTCCGATTAAAGTCTGAGGGTCTCCAATGAAGTAGATGGTAGTGCAGGATCGCTCTCTAGTTGGTGATAGGACGGTTCAGTGCCCGATGACAGATGAGATGAAGCTTCCTGAATCTGGAGGTGTGCGCTTTCAAACGCTATGTCACTACGTTTGAAAGCGCACACCTCCAACCCATTGAGGGTAGGGAAGTTTCAAACAAGAGGCAGGACATGAGTAAGGGACAGAGGTTTCGGGGGTACCGTGAGGGGGAACTTCTTTACTCAGAGACTGTGTGTAATCACAGCTGGAGGCAGGATCGATTTTAACATTTAAGAGTAAAGTGGATAGGTATATGGACGTGTAAAGGGGTATGGTCTGGGACTAGGGAAAACAAATGGTCTGGAAGGGCCGAGAGGGCCTGTTTCTGTGCACGTTTCAGCAGTCAACTTGTAACCTTCAAGTTTTGAGAATTATTGAAAGTGTTAGTATCTTAAAGGTCCGTTGTCCTGGCGATGTGACTGGGCCTGAGTTGCAAGGGTCGGCCAGGCCAAGTGATGTTGGCGGTGTCCTCTGCTGCTCCTTGCCACTGCAGGTCGTGTTCGATCCACGTGCTCGGCCTTGTGGAGCGGCGTCCGATCTAATCGAGCCCCAGGCTCTGCAGGGCCTCCAGGGGCCCACTCCGCCAACACCTCAACCCAAACCTGTCCCACCTTTTGTTGATGTTCTGACGTATTTATTTCCCTTGGTTTTCTGCCAGTACATTCTGTTTTAAAAACAAAACAAAAACTGCCAATGCTGGAAATGCAAGTTAAAAACAGAGGAGGCTGGAAACGCTGAAATTTCAGACTGTATGGCGACACAATAAAGTGCAGATGCTGGCATTTTGAGCAAAACGCAAAGCACTGGAGGAACTCAATGGGTCAGGCAGCATCTGTGGAGGGAATGGTCCGATGACCTTTTGAGTCAGGATCCTTCTTCAGGCATTTTGGGTCGGGACCCTTCTTCAGACCGATGGAGTTGGGGGGGGGGGGGGGGGGGGGGGGGGGGGGGGGGGGGGGGGGGGAGAAGCTGGATAAGAGCAGATGGGGTGGGGCAAAGCCTGGCGATTCTGATCTCATAGACGTACAAAATGATGAGCGGAATAGATCGGGAAGATGCACTGAGTCTATTGACTAGAGTAGGGAATCGAGAACCAGACGATATATGTTTGAGGGGAAGATTTATTAGGAACCTATGAGGTTACCTTTTCCACACAAAGGTGGTGGGTGTATGGAATGAGCTGCCAGAGGGGATAGTTGATGCAGGTACTATTGCAATGTTTAAGAAGCATTTAGACACAGACATGGATAGGACAGGTTTAGTGAGATATGGGCCAAACACAGGCAGGTAGGGATTAGTGTAGATGTTAGCTGGTGTGGGCAAGTTGGGTCGAAGGGCCTGTTTCCACTCTGTATTACTCGAACTGGTAGGTGGGTATGGGGAAGGGACTAAGGCTAGAAGTGTTAAAAGGGTGTCAGATAAGGAGAGAAGATGTGAGATGAGTATAGTTGGAGGGAGAAGAGAATGAGCATAATCCTCTCTTTTCCAGGTTTACCCCCCCCCCCCCCCCAAATCAGACTGAAGGGTTCTGACCTGAAACATCATCTGTCCATTCCTTCCAGAGATGCTGCCTGACCTACTGAGTTCCTCCAGCACTTAATAGTTTTTGTTTCAGGCCCTTTGCTTCTGTTAATCTTTCCACAGATGTTGACTGCTCTACTTTGCTGTTTCAGCCACGTTTTGGTTTGGTAAGAGGTTTGATCGTTCCAAACCTACAACGCTGTACATTTCTTCATGTGCAAGAGAATGCTGCAACATTTGGATAATTCATATCAAATTATCTCCAGACTCCAGGAAGTTATTAACTTTTATCAGTTCTCTCCTGTAAACCCAGTCTGTTTAGAATACGCAGCTTTTTGGTTTATCTATTTCAAGGACTGAGAATAGATAACATTCAGAGACCAGCAGAAAATATGTAATAAAAATAATTTAACCAGCAAGAATTGGGTAGAGGTCGCAAGGATGCTTACAATGTTTAAAATGGGCACACTTACAGGTTGTAGAAACAAAAACGGACGTAACTCGGTGGATCTGGTGGCATCCTGGACAGCGACAACAGGTGCAAGAGTAGGCCATTCGGCCCATCGAGCCAGCACCGCCATTCAATGTGATCATGGCTGATCATCCCCAATCAGTACCCCGTTCCTGCCTTCTCCCCATATCCCCTGACTCCGCTATCTTTCAGAGCCCTATCTAGCTCTCTTTTGAAAGTATCCAGAGAACCGGCCTCCACCACCCTCTGAGGCAGAGAATTCTCTGGGTGAAAAAGTGTTTCCGCATCTCCGTTCTAAATGGCTTACTCCTTATTCTTAAACTGTGGCCCCTGGTTCTGAACTCCCCCAACATCGGGAACATGTTTCCTGCCTCTAGTGTGTCCAAACCCTTAATAATCCTATATGCTTCAATAAGATCCCCTCTTATCCTTCTTAACTCCAGAGTATAAAAGCCCAGCTGCTCCATTTTCTCAGCATATGACAGTCCCGCCATCCCGGGAATTAACCTTGTAAACCTACGCTGCACTCCCTCAGCAGCAAGAATGTCCTTCCTCAAATTAGGGGACCAAAACTACACACAATACTACAGGTGTGGTCTCACTGGGGATCTATGCAACTGCAGAAGAACCTCTTTGCTCCTATACTCAACTCCTCTTGTTATAAAGGCCAATATGCCATTTGCTTTCTTCACTGCCTGCTGTACCTTCATGCTTACTTTCATTGACTGCTGAACAAGGACCCACCAGATCCCATTGTAGTTCCCCTTTTCCCAACTTGACACAATTTAGATAGTAATCTGCCTTCCTGTTTTTGCTACCAAAGTGGATAACCTCACATTTATCCATAGTAAACTGCATCTGCCCACTCACCCAACCTGTCCAAGTCACCCTGCATTCTCATAGCATCCTCCTCACAGTTCACAACTGCCACCCAGCTTTGTGTCATCTGCAAATTTGCTACTATTACTTTGAATCCCTTCATCTAAATCAGTGATGTATATTGTATCCATGTCAGCACTCTTCCCCCAATACCATGTGCCCTAATTTTGCCCACTAATCTCCTATGTGGGAGATTAGTGGAGAACCTGGAGAGGTGACGTATTGGGTCGGGATCCTTCTTCAGACCCCTTCTGAGTCTGAAGAAGGGTCCTGACCCGAAACGTCACCTATTCATGTTCTCCAGTTACTCCCGCTGAGTTACTCCAGTGCTTTAGTAGAAATGAAGAACTACCGATGCTGATTTATACCAAAGATAGACACTCCAGAGATAGAGTAACTCCGACACATTGTTGTTTTTTTACACTTACAGTTTGTTCTGCTAAGTAAGTTTATTAGCCAAGTATTCACATACAAGGAATTTACCTTGGTGCTCCGCCCACAATAATATGAGGTGCCTTTCCAAGAAGCCCTATCTTAGAGAAAATTCTTATAAAAGCAATTGGGGGGAAAAGCTTTTGGGGACTGGAGTGTTTCAGACTCGTACTAACAAAATATTTTTCTTTTTCAAATTTGAGGTATCTTTTAAGACCTACAAGTTTTTTTTTTTGATATGATTAACATACTAAAGGCTATTATCTAAAGGCTACCATCTATTATCTGTTACACTATTATTGTTTAATAGAGTATTGTTGCACAAAAGGGTGGCACAGTAGTAGAGCTGCTACTTCATAGTGCCAGAGACCAGCGTTCGATCGTGACTTGGGTGCTGTCTATGTGGAGTTTGTATGTTTCCCCTGTGAGCATGTAGATTTCCTTTGGTTGTTCTGGTTTCCACCCACATACCAAAGACTAGTGTGTTTGAGGGTCAATTGGCCTCTAATTTACCCCATGTGTGTAAGGAGTGGATGAGAAAGTGGGATAACATAGAACTAGTGTTAACAGGTGATCGATGGTCAGTGTGGGCTGAAGGGCCTGTTTCATGCTGTCTCTCTAAAACTTGTGTTAATAGAAGCAATGGCCAGTCAATTTCAGTGGCCACCTGTGGTGAAGTTGTGCTCTTGAGAGATAATGGCCTGATTAACCTGCAGGGAGGTTACATGGAAACTGTTTCTTTCCCTTAGATTGTTTTTTTTTTTTGTTTTTTTTTTTTTGTTTTTTTTTTTTCCCTCCCAAGACAGCCTTTTCCCCTGCTTGTCAATTACATCCCTTTTCCTGTGCTGTACTGCTCTATGTTCTATATATTGTTTCACCTTGTATAATTTCAGAACAGAGAAGGTGTTTATGTATAATAGGAACTGGTGGCGTACAATACTAAGAAATATATTCTGCTCACTTCCTCTTTGCTCTATCTATTGTACTTTAGTTCAACTGGATTGTATTTGTATATAAATAATAGTAGAAACAAGGACTGCAAATTTTGGTTTACACAAAGGGGCACAAAGTGTAGGACCGAACCCTTCTTCAGACTAATTGAAGGATCCCAACCTGGCTGCCTGACCCACTGAGTTACTCCAGCACTTAGTGTATTTTTATATTTGTGCATAGTGTTGTCTGATCTAATTGGATAGCATGCAAAACTAAGCTTTTCACTGCTCCTCGATATATGTGAAAAACACCGTATTATGGGCAAGACCAGACCTGACGTCGCCTGTCCATTCCCACCATAGATGCTGGCTGACCCGTTGAGTTCCTCCAGCACTTTGTTTTACCTCTGGATTCCTGCATCTGCATTTCCAGCATTTTTTGACCTATGATTTACATTAATCCTATTTCAAAAGCATTCTCGTACCTCCCCCAACCTCCCCTCCTCTCCCCCCCCCCCCCCCCCCCAACATCCCTTCCCTTCCCCCCACCCCCTCCCCCCCAACGTCCCCGCCCCCCGACACCACAATGCTAACATTAGACAACACCAGCGTTTCTCAACCGGGGTTCCACGGAACGCTAGGGTTCCGTGAGAGGTCGCTAGGGGTTCCGAGAGAAATAGTGATAAATGGGCCAATCATATGTAAATGCATTTTTGAGTCAATTTTGTGCTTAATTTCATATTCATAATTTTATTATACACGTACGGCATATTTAGTGACGTCCATTTAGCATATTTAGCGATGGTGATATACGGCGCCTGTGTGAAACGGCCTTTAGTGGTCAGTGGACAGGAGCTTTACGTGACGGATTTGTGTATCATCAAGTGAGTCACTCGAGTTCAGACGCATGCACTGTCTCCATCGGTCCTGTCTGTGCTTCCTGGCGTGCAGGTACAGTCCCTCATTCACCCACATTATTTAGTAATTTTTACTCATCATTTAGGGATGTTATATGAATTTAAAAAATGTAAGTATGTTTATGTTTATTTTTGTTAGTTTATCAACAGTTTATGTGGGTTTTTTCTCTCTCTCGCGCGCTGCTGCAAGGTTAGTGCTGTTTGCCTTTATTTGCTTCAGTTTTCAACAAGCAGTTTGATTTCAGTTTTTTCTTCATTGTCAATAAACTTGAGAAAAACATTTTTTTTTTTTTTTTGCTTAAACCAGTTATCAGAAATATATGTTATGTTTGCCTTACAAACTTTAAGTTCATGAAAGAGAACGCAAGAGATTAATAAAGAGATATAATCATTTTTATGTAGGGGTTCCCTGAGACATGAAAATAATTTCAAGGGTTCCGCAAGGGTAAAAAGATGAAGAAGTGCTGGTCTACACACACGGGGTACTTTGCAGAAGCCATTTTAACCTGCTAATAAGTCTTTGGGATGTGGGAGGAAACTGGAGCACCCAAAGGAAACCCACACGGCCACGTGGGGAACGTGCAAACTCCACACAGACAGCACCCGAGGTCAGGATTGAACCCAGGTCACTGGGGTTGCGAACTTGGTAGCTGTGTCAAACTGCAGGTTTGGATCTTGATCACCTTATCAGCTCACTGGGTATTTGTTCAATAAAACTGGAGCCTCCTTTTCCAAACACAAAGTGCTGCAGTAACTTGGTGGATTGGGCAATCTGCTGAGGGAACGGACAGGAAAGGTTTTGGGTCGGGACACCTCATCAGTCTGAAGAAGGGACCCGGCCCAAATCATCACCAATTCATTCCCTCAGATACTGCCTGACCCTCTGAGTTACTCCAGCACTTTTGAATTTTGCTCACGATTCCAGCATCTACAGTTCCTTGTTTCCTTTTCAACCTTTCCTGCTAATATAATCTCGTGCTTCTAGATTCATTCTCCTCTGGAGACTAAAGATCTTTGTTTTCAATAAATATAAAATGAAGACAGGGTTGTTCAGTGCTGCCAGTTTAATTATGTTCAAAATTAATCATTTTAAAATTCTTCAGTATATAAATATTGTGTTTGCTTGATTTGTGGTCCTGTTAGTATGCATTTGTGCATGAGATGGTTCATTTATTTTTAAGCTGATGGCCCATTACCACAGTTGGAAGTTTGCTTTTAAAGGTCCCTGTGGCCACCTTAAACTTACCACCAAAGGGCAGGATCTTGCACTTCATATGTTAAGGTTCCTTTTCCGATTTCCTTTCTGTTTAATGAGCTTTTCTACATTTTGTTGCTTTTTTTTGCCCTCTTGCACACAACTATATTCCCTCCACTGCCACCCAGCTTGCACCCAGTTTAGACTTTAGTTTGTAAATACAGTGTGGAAAGCAGGCCCTTCGGCTCACCGAGTCCATGCCAACCAACTATCATGGTACATTAGCACTATCCTACACACTGGGGACAATTTTACCAAAAAGCAAACCCGCACGTCTTTGGAGTGTGTGAGGAAACCGGAGCACACGGAGAAAACCCATGCGGTCCCAGAGAGAGCGTGCAAACACCACGCAGACAGAACCCATCGTCAGGATCGAACCCAGGTCTCTAGCGTTGTGAGGCAGCAACTCTACCGCTGCGCCACTGTGCCACCCTAATGTATGTTTGAATGCCAAGTTCATTTATTTTAACAGTGAGTTCTTGCTTCTGCTTTCAATAACGACTTTTGGTCATTACATTGAAATGAAACTCCGAGACGTTTGTACATTTAGGAAATTTAGAATAACGGCTGTGGCTTCATTTAAACAGGAATAAAGTATGTGCTTTTTGTTTTGGAGACCTGATAGGGATATAGAAAGTTGAGAAGCATAGATTAGATTAAAGTTTATTTTCAGATAGAAACGAGGAACTGCAGATGCTGGTTTAACAGGGAAAGGCACTAAAAGCTGGAGTAAAGTGTATTTAAGAAGGAACTGCAGATGCTGGAAAATCGAAGGTAGACAAAAATGCTGGAGAAACTCAGCGGGTGCCGCAGCATCTATGGAGCGAAGGAAATGGGCAACGTTTCGGGTTGAAACCCTACTTCAGACAGTAACAGTGTGTCAGGCAGCATCCCTAGAGGACATGGATAGGTAGGTCTGCAGGAGGGTCCTGTCCCGGAATATCACCTATCCATGTTTTCCAGGGAAGTTACCTGATCTGCTGTTACTTCAGCATTTTTTGTCTTTCTTTAGTTTTCATTGTGAAAGCTTTGTTTTGCATGATATTTTACTTCTAATTTGAAGAGAAGCTGGGGAGGCTTGGTTTAATGTTTGATTTGAACCTGTGATCTTGAGGCACGTGTGTAAATACTGTTATCAGTGTGTCAGATAACGGTGGGAATGGCGGAGGCCTTTTTAAAACGGACCTTGGCTTATATTTCCCCTTGGTTTTGACAGAGTGCACGCACACGCGTGTTCAGGACTCGTCCGGACGTGTGTGCGGTGACCACGTGGTGAGGCTGTGTGTCGTACAGTGTGGAAACAGGCCCTTCGGCCCAATCTGCCCAAACTAACCAACATGCCCCGTTTATACTAGTCCCACCTGCCTGTGTTTGGCCCATATCCCTCGCAATCTATCCTATCCATGTACCTGTCCAAATATCTTTTAAACATTGTGATCGTACCTGCCTCAACAACCTCCACTAGCAGCACGTGCAATACACCCTTTGTGCTTAAAAAGAAAAGCTGCCCCTCAATTTCCTATTAAATCTTTGTTCCCTTCCCTTCCTGCCCCGCAACCCCACCCACCTTAAACTCGTGACCTTTGGTTATCGATTCCCCTACTCTGGGTAAAAGACATTTACCCAGTGTGCGTTTACCCGATCTGTTCCTCTCAGGATTTTGTACACCTCTGAAAGATTAACCCTTATCCTCCTGTGCTCCAAGGATTAGAGTCCTAGCCTGCCCAACCTCTCCCTACAGCTCAGGGACTCGTGTCCTGACAAGTTCCTTGTAAATCTGCTCTGCTCCCTTTCCGGCTTAACAACTAACGTTCCTGTCACAGGGTAACACGATACTCTAAATGTGGCCTCGCCAATGTCTCGTACAATTTCAATGCCTCCTGTCCCCCACCATGGCGCTCTCCCACCAGGTCAAATGACAGGTATTGGGACCAACTGGCTAGTCCTTTCAGAGCTGATATGATGAGCTGAATGGCCTCTTCTTTTGGTATTTTTTGAGAGGATTCTCCATTTTCACTGGATTAAAGAATTCCAGGAGTTTTAAGTAGAAGCTTGCAGATGATAAAGTTACCCATTGTTCTACACCTGGTGGTTTCAAAACCCCCTCTGATGAAGCATAAAATGGTCGGATACCCAACGATTTTTGGGTGGCACAGAGGTGCAGTGTCGAGTGGGAGCCTTACAGCGCCAGGTACCCGGGTTCGATCCTGACTAAAGGTGTTGTCTGTATGGAGTTTGTATATTAACCCTGTGACTGCGTGGGTTTTCTCCAGGTGCAACGGTCTTCACCCACACTCCAAAGACGTGCGGGTTTGTAGGTCAGTTGGCTTGTAAATTGTCCCTAATGTGGAGGAGTGCTACTGTAGGGGGTGATCATGGGTCAGCATGGACTCAGTGGGCTGAAGGGGGTTTGGAACCTCCGCTCTTGTGTTGTGGTGTTGCCACAGTAGCTTGGTCTGTAGTAGTGTGAAGAAGCTGCAGCCGGTGTTGGTGATGCCCAGTAGATCTGACAACATCAGGGATTGTATGTTCGAGTGTCTGTGAATTCCAGTGGGCGTGGTAATTACTACCAAACCGCCTCTCTGGCACCTAGAAGTAAACACACCAAGTAGGAAGCCTCCCTCCAGGTTTTAATTTTGCATCACAGATTCATAGCACAAAGACAGGATTTAGGCTTGCGAGATACAGCGTGAAAACAAGCCCTTCGGCCCACCGAGTCTGCGCTGACCAGCGATCGCTCCGTACACTAACGCTGTCCTGCACATTAGGGACAATTTACAATCTTTGCACACGCCAATGAACCTGCATGTCTTTGGAGAGTGGGAGGAAACTGGAACACCCGGAGAAAACCCACTCGGTGAGAACGTACAAACTCCGTACAGACAGCACCCATAGTCAGGATTGAGCTCGTGTGTCTGGCGCTGTAAGACAGCAATTCTACCACTGTGCCCACCCCCCACCCCCCCTGCCCAAGACTGCGTCTGCACTAATCTCATTTACCAGCTCTTGGTCTGTAGCCTTCTTTGCAGTGATACAAGTTCTTGTCAAAATGCTACTTAAATGTTGTAAAATTATTTGCTTCCACTCCAGATTGCAACCAGACAAAATAAATCCTCTCATCCCTCTAACCCTCATTGGACCTTTGTCCCCACTTTGTGAGATCCCTGCTCTGGGGAATAATTTATTTCTATTGACCTGAGATCCCTCTGTTTTTACTCGATCGCTATTGAGTTCCACATTCAAAAGTACTTCTTTTAAAGATCCAGCGTGGGCAAGCAGGCCCTTCAGCACACCGTGTTCACGCCGACCATCGATCACCCATTCACGCTAGTTCTATGATAGTGCACTTTCCCATGTACCCTCTACACACTAGGGGCAATTTAAAGGACCAATTGACTTACAAAACTTGCACGCCTCAGGGATGTGGGAGGAAACCAGAGCACCTGGAGGAAACCCACCCGTTCACAGGGAGAACGTGCAAACTCCACACAGGCGTGGACCGAGGTCAGGATGGCACTGTGAAACAACGGCTCTACCAGCTGCACCATTGTGCCTCCCTTTGTGGTGTTTGTCGATGGGTCTCATCAGTAACTCTTGCATTTGATCGGTTATTGATTGTTCTGTTTGCCATTAGTAAGGTGCAGTGCGAAACTGGTGCCCTTGACAACCTCTAAAGCCTTGATCACATCCTTGAGTCAAGAGAGTTTAATTGTGCACCAGGACCGATCAATGTGTGCTGCACCTTTACAGGCACATGAACACAATGTCACAACAAATAATTGATTGCACTATTGTTGATTGTATATTTACCGGTTACACTGGGTAACCAGATTGGAATAGTGCAAGCTGAAGTAAGTTTCCTAATCTACACAAAGTCAAAAGTAGTTTGGTGCTGAGGTAGAGCTGTGGTTAGCGTTGTGTCGGGTGGTTCAAGAGCCTGGGGGTTCATGGGAAGAGGCGGTTCTTGAACCTGGAGGTGACAGCTCTTGGGCTCCTGTGCCACCTTCCTGATAGTCAATGGGAAGCTGCTGCTCTTCACCGTGGAAGACACTGTTCTCGAGCTCCTCTAGCACCTTCCCGTAAATAGCAGCCAGATGAGAGCGTGAAGCTTGTGAGGCAGGGGGAGGGCAAATGCATCCAACTGAATGGTGGCACAAACATGAGGGCTGAATGGCCTCGAGCTCTAATATTCCAGTCCAGCCTAAAGTCAGGCCAAGAAACCATGTGCTGTATGAACAGCGGGTCAAGCAGCATCTGTGGAGGGAGACCGGGCGATAACGTTTTGGGTTGGGACCTTCAGGCTCCATTCTGTAGAAATAAAGAACTGCAGGTGCTGGTTAATGTAGAAAAGGGGACAAAGTGCTGGAGTAACTCAGTGGGTCGGGCAGCAACTCGGGAGAGCATGGATGGATGGGTGCCTTTTCGGGTTGAGACTTCTTCTTTCCATGTGAAGAAGGGCCTCGATTGGAAATGTCGCCTATCCCTGCTCTCCAGAGATGCTGCCTGACCCGCTGCATTGCTCCAGCACCTTGTTTTTAGCTCATGATTGCAGCATCTGCAGCACTTTAACCACCATTTGGCAACCGTGCTGGAGTGAAGCTTCTCGTAATCTCCGTGTGGGGTTCATTTATTTTTAAAACAAAAGGAGTAATTCTGTGCAGAATAATTCTGTTGGACTGGCTACAGACTCCATTATCCTGTCCACCTTCCAAATTGGCTGCTCTCCAAGTTGATGGAGTTGAAATCTCCTCGGTTGGTTGTTATGTTAGAGACCGGGCCAACACAAATACTTCAGAAGCATAATTCAGCTGGCAGGCCCCAAGAAGTAATCTCCATTATTCCCAGTCTCGAGTCATAGAGTGATACCATGTGGAAACAGGCCCTTCGACCCAACTTGGCCACACTGGCCAATGTGCACCATCTACACTAGTCCCACCTGTCTATGTTTGGCCCTTATCCCTCTAAACCTGCCCTCTCTGTGTATGTGTCTAAATGTTTCTTAAACATTGTGATAGGCTAGATAGCAGGAACTATCGAGTTAGATCCCGATCTCACTGAGCTAAATGTGCAGAATATTGTAGAGAGCCACAAAATGCTGGAGTAACTCGGCAGATCAGGCAGTATCTCTGAGGGGGGGGGGGGGGGGGGGGGGGTGGATGGATGGAACCCTTCTTCAGACTATTTACCTGGGTTTTAAATTACTCTTTTATTCTGAGGCTGTGTATCCTAGACTCTCCCACTTGTGGAAACATCCTCTCCGCATCCACTCCACCCGGTCTGAAGTAGGGTTCTGACCCGAAGAGTCACCTTTCACCAAATAGTGACAGGCCTGGATAGAGTGTATGTGGAGAGGAGGTTTCCACGATAGGGAGTGTTTAGAACCAGAGGCTATAGCCTCAGAATAAAAGGACGTACCTTTAGAAAGGAGATGAGGAGGAATTTCTTATAGTTAGAGGGTGGTGAATCTGTGGATTTCATTGCCTACGGAGGCCAAGTCAATGGATATTTTTGGCGGAGATTGATAGATTTGTATGGGTGTCAGGAGAATGCGGTTGAGAGAGAATAATAGATTGAGTGGAGTAGACTTGATGGGCCGAATAGTCTAAATCCGTTCCTATAAACATGATTTTTTTTTTTCTTCTCCCGAGATACTGAGTTACTCCAGTATTTTCTATCTATCTATCCTCTCCACTCGATCTAGGCCTTTTGCTATTCTGTAACTTTTAATGATGCTCCCTCCCCCTCATCTTTCCAAACTCTTACCAACTGAAGGGTGGGGCGAGAGGAATAGAGTGCGGATCTTGTGAACTGTGTTGGGCATTTAGTTTCTTTGAGCGAGCGGTTGTTTCAGGCGTGGAAGGGAAGAGAAGGCTTGGGCGTCCTCGTTGAATGCTTTTTGTTTTGTATTTCTCTCAGACTGTCATTTTGCTGGGCTTTGTATCTTGGGCGTACACTGATCCATTATCTTTCAGGAATGCGGAAACCACGGCTGCCTATTATATATATTTCTTTCACTGAATAATTTCACCCAGCCAGCGTTCCACATTGTTGAACATGTCCAAGCTTATAGTGCCCCTTTTCATACAACCGCCCTGTTCCACCACAAAGCTGCGAGATTTCAGTAATTAAATTCTCTTTTTTTTCTTTTTTGGCTGTTTAAAGCTCTTATTTACGGGTCAGTCTTCCAGAGTAGTTGAAAGCTGGTTAGCAAGTGAAATGCTCTTGTAGGGGGGTGGGGGAGTGAGTTGGATAATTGGGCATGGGCGGGTTTGCAAGGAGCTTCAGGTCTTAGCTCACTCATGCGTATTTGTGTTGTTAGCAGTGGATCAGTGAGGTCGTGAAGTAGAACATAGAACAATACAGCACAGGTGCGGTCATTCGGCCCACAATGTCTGTGCCGAACATAATTCCCATCCCTCCATTCCCTGCATATCAGTGTGCCTATCCAAAAGTCTCTTAGATGCTGCCTCTCCAGATCCCGCCGGCCACACCACCACCACCCCCGGCCGTGTGTTCCAGGCACCCCCCTTCTCCCCCATGCTCTGTGTTTTAAACAAATACCCATGTCCTTTAAACTTTGTCCCTTTCACCTGAAAACGCTTCCTTCCCTCTAGAATTTGATATTTCCTTCCTTTGGATAATTATCATGTGTACTGGTGCAGTGAAAAGCTGTTTTTCTTCTACTTTGTTCCCCTATTGTTCTGTACCTGGTGGTTTCAAAGCCACCTCTGACTAAAATTTAAAAAGTTCAGATACCCAAAGCTGCAGTGATAGAGTTGCTGCCTTGCGGCACCAGAGATCCAAATTCAATCCTGATTACGGGTGCAGTTTGTACGTTCTCCCCGTGCTCCAGTTTCGTCCACACTCTTAAAATGTCCAGGTTTGCAGGTTAAATGGCTTCTGCTAATTCAAAATGGTTCCCAGTGTAGTATAGTGCAAGTGTACGGGATGATCGTTGGTCGGTGAGGACTCGGTGGGCCAAAGTCCTGTTTCCACGCTATATCTCTAAGCTAAACTAAACTCTTTTGGGACAGAGGGACATATGAAAGAGCGCGTGCCACACAAAATACCGTCTGAGGCAACCCAGTAAACTAGTCCGGCAGTCGCGGGGATTTTAAAATGCGTTCTCATAATTTTGTCCAGATTAAAGGAGGTGCCGGACCATCCGTTGAGGGAAAATCAGTGGTGGACCTGATGTGATCATCTCACTCTGCCTGCTCTCTGTGAAGGGGTGGTGGTTATGGACCAGGGATCTCTGCTACTGTGAAAACATTGCAGGGTTTGACATTTCTCGGAGATATTGTGGAAAATTCCCCAGGCTCGCGAGCTTCTGGGTGAAGATTAGAGGAAGTGCCCTGAAACATGGGTCATAATGCTGGGAGATAGTTGATGTCATTCAGAACTAGGTTTTTGCTGAGGGGGCCTGAAATGTCACCATCTTGTGACTTATTTATCTTGAAGGACACAAAGTGGTGGAGTAACTCAGCGGGTCAGGCAACAACTTTGGAGAAAGTGGATCAGTGACATTTCGGATCAGGATCCTACTTGGGGCCAAATTCTCTTGTTCAGCCGACCATGCTTGTCAAATGCTTTACTAAAATCTGTGTAGACAACATCTACTGCCCTACCCTTATCAATCATCTTCCTTACCTTCTAAAAGAAAAGACAATCAAATTTGTGAGACAGGTCTTGGCTTACACAGGGTCCTCCTGCTTGCCTCACACAATCATGACTTTCCAAATGTCTCCCCAAGAATCTTCTCCAATAATTTCTCTACCTCCGATGCATGGATAGGTTGGAATTGAGTCGACTGGGTGAGTAGAGTTAAATGAAACCTGACACCCAGACCCTGAGAAGTCATTTTTCATAGACTTCAAAATCCCTTTTTCTTTCAACTTCTGTATTAAAAAAAAATTAAATGTGTTTTGTTTGATCTTGCTGTTACTGCCTGGAGGGACGATGGAAGCAGCTTAAACAGTCAGGTTCAATTGGATGAATACTCAGTCGAGGAAAGGAATTTAGTGGGATTTCAGAAGGTACGGAGAAAATGGCGATATGCCGAATAGTGAAAGGCCTGGATAGTGCTTGTGGCAAGATGTTTCCACTCGGGGGGGAGAGTCTAGGACCAGAGGCAATGGCTTCAGAATTAGACATTCCTTTAGGAGGGAGATGGGGGGGAATTTCTTTAGTCAGATGGTGGTGAATCTGTGGAATTCATTGCCACAGAAGGCTGTGGAGGAGGCCAAGTCAACGGATATTTCCGAGGCAGAGATAGATAGATTTTTGATTGGTACGGGTGTCGGTCGTTATGGGGGGGGGGGGGGAGGGGAGTCAGGAGGAAGGGGTCGAGAGAGGAGGAGAGATCAGCCGTGATTGAATGACAGAGTGGACTTGATGGGCCAAATGGCCTAATTCTGCTCCTATCACTCGTGAGCCATCAAACGCTAATCATACGTCAACACAATCATTCCTGGGATGATTCTCGTATAATATCGTGGACATTCTTCATATTACCTTATCAGCACCGCACAGATGCTCTCAAGAAATATTGATGCAAACACATTGCACTGTGATCTGCGGTCCCTGATCGGCTGCAGAGGATGTGAAAGATATCATTAAAATGCAGTCTCTTTTCAGTAAAGTATGAGGAGGGGAGGGTTCTAGGGTGAACTGTACAGGTTAACAATATGTTGTTCCTTCTCCAAAGGATGTCATTTGCAGCACAGTTTTTCCCAAGAGTATCAATTTGTCAATCAAACCCTTCATTATGCACAAAGAGTGTCAGCTGTTCTCAGCAAGAACTTTATAAGAAAGAAAATTCTTGGGCTAACATAGTGGAACATTTCAAAAGTTGCACCAAGAAAGTACATTCAACTATAGTCTGGCACCAAGCCACACTCACGCAGAGACTGGGACAGAACAAAAGTCTGAATACAAAGGACGATAGCATGATATTGTGGGAGGGGAGATGGGTGAATGAGGGATTGATGTGCGGGGAATGGAGGGATGTAGATCGTGTGCAGGCGGAGGAGATTTGTATTAAGGGTCTGTCCCACTTGGGGATTTTTTTCTGTGACTGCCAGCGTCCTAACAGGGTCGCCAAAAGATTTTGAACAATTGAAAATCCAGCGGCGACAAAAGAAATATTGCGACACTTGAGGAAACGCCGTGTGTCGATACGTCATTACGCCGCGGCTTTTTCAGTGACCTGATACGTCAGTCAATGATGCTGTCGGTCGCCGAAAACATTCGCCAAGTGGGACAGGCCCGTAACTTGATATTAACGCGACATGGATATTGTGGGCCAAAGGGCTAGTTTCTGTCCTATGAAAAGGAACAGAAGGAATGACATTTTATCAGTGGGGTGGGGGTGGGGTGGGGGGGCGAGAAAGGGAGGGAGGGGCTGAATTCTTTCACATGAGTTGGGGTGAAAGAAAGCAGGAGCAAACTGATCAGAAAAGAGGCCCAATAGGTAGAAGCACCAGAGGGGTGGGGGGTAATATCAAGAATCACCAGGTATTTACTAGTCAGACGAGCCACAAGGAAGTGCAAGAAATGCTGAGTAAAACACCAAGTGCGAGTAAATCAGTGGGTCAGACAACATCTGTGGAGGACATGGACGGACGGTTTTACGTTTGTGGCCCACAATATCTTCAGACCAATTCAATGGCTAAATGTCATATATACTGACAGCATAACGATGCACTCGGACACAAGTTGTTGGAGTAACTCTATGGATCAGGCAGCATCTCTGGGGGGAAATAAAAGGATGGGTGACGTTTCAGTTCGAAACCCTTCTGGGTCGAGTTACTCCAACACATTGTGTCTATCTTCGGTATAAACCAGCATCTGCAGTTCCTTCCTATACGGGACAATTAACATTACTTTGTGCAGCTGTTGTGTATTTACCGTGCCCTACTTAATGTTTGGAAAAAAGACCCATCATTTGTTTATTTGCCTCTGTACTCCACAATTTGAGAATTGCGATAGAAAAAAAATCACCTGGTTCAAGTGCACATTGTCAGATTTTAATAAAGGCCATTTTTATACATTTTGGTTTCACCATGTAGAAATTACAGCAGTGTTTATACATAGTCCCCCCATTTCAGGGCACCGTAAAGTTTGGGACACAGCAATGTCATGTAAATGAAAGTAGTCATGTTTAGTATTTCGTTGCATATCCTTTGCATGCAATGACTGCTTGAAGTCTGCGATTCATGGACATCACCAGTTGCTGGGTGTCTTCTCTGGTGATGCTCTGCCAGGCCTGTATTGCAGCCATCTTTAGCTTATGCTTGTTTTGGGGGCTAGTCCCCTTCAGTTTTCTCTTCAGCATATAGAAGGCACGCTCAATTGGGTTCCGACCAGGTGATTGACTTGGCCACTCAAGAATTGAAATGTTTTTAGCTTTGAAAAACACCTTTGTTGCTTTAGCAGTAAGTTTGAGATCATTGTCTTGCTGTAAAATGAACCGCCAGCCATTGTTATAAGGTATTTGTTTGAACTTGAGCAGATAGGATGTGTCTACATGCTTCAGAATTCATTATACTAACATCAGCAGCTGTATCATCAATGACGATAAGTGAGCCAGTACCTGCAGCAGCTATACATGCCCAGGCCATAACACCCCCAGCACCGTGTTTCAATGTTTTGGATCTTGGGCAGTTCCTTCTCTCCTCCATACTTTTCTCTTGCCATCACTCTGATATGTTAATCTTTGTCTCATCTGTTTACAAGACCGTTTTCCAGAATTGTGGTTGCTGTTTTAAGTACTTCTTGGCAAACTGTAACCTGGCCATCCTACCTTTGCGGCTAAACAGTGGTTTGCATCTTGCAGTGTGGCCTCTGTATTTCTGTTCATGAAGTCTTCTGTGAACCGTGGTCGTTGACAAATCCACACCTGACTCCTGAAGAGTGTTTCTGATCTGTCGGACAGGTGTTTGGGGATTTTTCTTATATATTTATATATAAGATTATTATTATTATTTATATATAAGATTATTTAGAGAGAATTCTTCTGTCATCAGCTGTGGAGGTCTTCTTTGGCCTGCCAGTCCCTTTACGATTAGTTAGCTCACCAGTGCTCTCTTTCTTAATGATGTTCCAAACAGTTGATTTTGGTAAGCCTAAGGTTTGGCTGATGTCTCTAACAGTTTGATGTCCCTAACAGTTTTATTCTTGTTTCTCAGTCTCATAAAGGTTTCTTTGACTTTCATTGGCACAACTTTGGTCCTCATGTTGTTAAACAGCAATAAACATTTCCAAAGGTGATGGAAAGACTTGGTGCTGAGAGCTCTCTTATACCTGCATTAAGGAGGCAATTAAACACACCTGAGCAATTATAAACACCAATTAAGCCATGTGCCCCAAACATTATGGTGCCCTGAAATGGGGGGACTATGTAGAAACACAGCTGTGATTTCTACATGGTGAAACCAAAATGTATAAAAATGGCCTTTATTAAAGTGTGACAATGTGCACTTGAACCACATGTGATTTTTTTCCTATTACAAATCTAAAATTGTCGCGTACAGAGGCAAATAAATAATGATGGGTCTTTGTCCCAAACATTATGGAGGGCACTGTATCTGTGTTATTGCTTGTATAAAATGTAACAGCTAAATACACAATAATCAAAAATACAATAAATTAAAATGCCGTATTACTTCGTAATCATAACAGAGCCAATACTGAGAATTTTTTCTATTACAATTCTCAAAGTCCAAGGACCCAGCATAGTGACGTGAACTGGTGAAGGATGAAAGATTTGCTTAGTTCATTTTCAGCTACTTTTATCAAATGGCAGCAAAAATATTCACAGTGCGCTGAATGCTGACAGCTCATCAAGGACAAGGACATGGCAGACCAATTGAATAACTACTTTGGTTCTGTCTTCACTAAGGAAGACATAAATAATTTGCCGGAAATAGCAGGGGATCGCGGGTCAAATGAGATGGAGAAAATGAGTGAAATCCAGGTTAGCCGGAAAGTGGTGTTAGGCAAATTGAATGGATTAAAGGCCGATAAATCCCCAGGGCCAGATAGGCTGCATCCCAGGGTACTTAAGGAAGTAGCCCCAGAAATAGCAGATGCCTTAGTGATAATTTTTCAAAACTCTTTAGATTCTGGAGTAGTTCCTGAGGATTGGAGGGTAGCTAATGTAACCCCACTTTTTTAAAAAGGAAGGGAGAGAGAAAACGGGGAATTACAGACCAGTTAGTCTAACATTGGTAGTGGGGAAACTGCTAGAGTCAATTATTAAAGATGGGATAGCAGCGCATTTGGAAAGTGGTGAAATCATTGGACAAAGTCAGCATGGATTTACGAAGGGTAAATCATGTCTGACGAATCTTATTGCATTTTTTGAGGATGTAACTAGTAGAGTGGATAAGGGAGAAGCAGTGGATGTGTTGTATCTGGACTTTCAGAAGGCTTTCGACAAGGTCCCACACAAGAGATTGGTATACAAATTTAAAGCACACGGTATTAGTGGGTCAGTATTGATGTGGATAGAAAACTGGCTGGCAGACAGGAAGCAAAGAGTAGGAGTGAACGGGTCCTTTTCAGGATGGCAGACAGTGACTAGTGGGGTGCCGCAAGGCTCAGTGCTGGGACCCCAGCTGTTTACAATATACATTAATGATTTGGACGAGGGAATTAAATGCAACATCTCGAAGTTTGCGGATGACACGAAGCTGGGGGGCAGTGTTAGCTGTGAGGAGGGTGCTAGGAGACTGCAGGATGACTTGGATAGACTGGGTGAGTGGGAAAATGCATGGCAGATGCAGTATAATGTGGATAAATGTGAGGTTATCCACTTTGGTGGCAAAAACAGGAAGGTAGACTATTATTTGAATGGTGACCGATTAGGAAAAGGGGAGATGCAGCGAGACCTGGTGTCATGGTACACCAGTCATTGCAGCAGGTGCAGCAGGCTGTGAAGAAAGCGAATGGTGTGTTGGCATTCATAGCAAAAGGATTTGAGTACAAGAGCAGGGAGGTTCTACTGCAGTTGTACAGGGTCTTGGTGAGGCCACACCTGGAGTATTGCGTACAGTTTTGGTCTCCTAATCTGAGGAAAGACATTCTTGCCATAGAGGGAGTACAGAGAAGGTTCACCAGACTGATTCCTGGGATGGCACGACTTCCATATGAAGAAAGACTGGATAGACTCGGCTTGTACTCGCTGGAATTTAGAAGATTGAGGGGTGATCTCATAGAGACTTACAAAATTCTTAAGAGGTTGGACAGGCTAAATGCAGGAAGATTGTTCCCGATGTTGGGGAAGTCCAGGACAAGGGGTCACAGTTTAAGGATAAGGGGGAAGTCTTTTAGGACCGAGATGAGAAAATCGTTTTTCACACAGTGGTGAATCTGTGGAATTCTCTGTCACAGAAGGTAGTTGAGGCCAGTTCGTTAGCCATATTTAAGAGGGAGTTGGATGTGGCCCTTGTGGCTGAAGGGATCAGGGCGTATGGAGAGAAGGCAGGTACAGGATACTGAGTTGGATGATCAGCCATGATCATATTGAATGGCGGTGCAGGCTCGAAGGGCCGAATGGCCTGCTCCTGCACCTAATTTCTATGTTTCTATCATTTGTAACTCCGCGGGTCAGGCAGCATCTCTGGAGAGAAAGGATGGCTGATGTTTCTGGTTGGAAAATGGGTGGGATAGACGTGGAAACTGGACGTAGAATTATACCAGAACAAAACAGGGCCGACCATGTTAACTAGTTCCATTGATATTTAGTTTTAGAGGTGCAGCATGGAAGTGGGCCCACCTACCCACCGATTCTACACTGACCATCATCGATCACCCGTTCACCCTAGTTTAATGTTATCCCAGTTTCTCATCCACTCCCTACACGCTGCGGGCAATTTACAGAGGGCCATTTAACATACAAAGCCGCATGTCTTCGCAGTTTTTTAAATATATTGTGTACAAACGTAATGATTCTCCGATACGAGATGGCGGAAACTTATTTCTGAATCGTTAGTTTGAAGTCCCAGTGTGAGCAATGAACTACAGTGGCCCCAAGACGGTCTGGCTCCCAGTCCACCTCCCTGTGGGATCTTCCTGTGTGTCACAAGAGTGAACATGCCTCAAAACCATGTCATTTGTTGCAAAGCTCACTGGCTAATGCAAAGTGTTATGCAAATTCAAGTTTGCACCATGTCGAGCATAGTCCAGTTAAGCACTGGAACAGACCCTTCGGCCCACAATGTCTGGGCTGAACATTACAAATGTCAAGTCTCCTAATGTCATCTGCCTGCATGTGATCCGCATCCCTCCATTCCCTGCATATCCATGTGCCCATCTAAAAGTCTCATAAGTACCATTATTGTATCTCCCTTCCCCACCACCCCTGCCAACACGTTCCAGCCACCCACCACACCTCCCCTCAATCAGTCTGAAAATTGGTCCTGACCAAAAACATCATTTATCCATGTTCTCCAGAGATGCTGCCTGACCGGCTGGGTTCCTCCAGCAGTTGCGCCCTTTATTGTAATGCAGCATCTGCAGTTCCTTGTTCCTACAAAGCTGCATCGTGACTTCCTGATTCCTATGCTTGGTTTGGTTTAGAGATACATTTCGGAAACTAGCCAATGGCCCACCGAGCCCGTGCAGACCAGTGATCCTCGCACACTAATGCAATCCTACACACAGTAGGCACAATTATACCAAGCCATTTAACCTACAAACCTGTATGTCTTTGGGAGAAATACCACACGGTCACGCAGAATGTGCAAACTCCGTACAGACAGCACCTGTACTCGGGATCAAACCCGGGTCTCTGGCGCTGTGAGGCAGCTGTGAGGTGCCACCGTGCCGTCCCGATGCCCCGACCCATGGCTCAACGTCGGAGAACGGAGGGTCTGTTTTCTATTCTTATCTGGTTCAGGGACTGGTTACGTTGCAGAATGTGGCATTGGCAAATTCTAGAGGAATCCAAAACATGTAAAGGGTGTGACTCAATGCAAGAACAATGCTGAATATGGGCAAAGATGCGGTTTGCATATAGAACATAACAATTGTTAAAAACTAATTGGGCTTTCAGCGATGCCTGACTTTTGGATTTTCTGCATGTTGATGTGGGCTGAAAATCCATTGTCAAAGGATTCAAACCGTTTGCCCAATAAGCCCTTGCACCTGGGATAATATAGATCGCCGTTGCAGCTCACTACGAGAGTCCTTGCAGGGGTTCAAATTAGATCACTGCTGTACAGAGCTGATAATACTGATACCTGCTCAAAATTATTTTGCACGCCAATAAATTTGAATTTTAAATTCACAACAATTGGCCACTAATTTTTTTTCTTTAATCAATCAAAAATGAACGGCACGGTGGCGCGGCGGTAGAGTTGCTGCCTTACAACGCCAGAGACCCGGGTTCAATCCTGACTACGTGCGCTGTCTGTACGGAGTTTGTACGTTCTCCCCGTGACGGCGTGGGGTTTCTCCGAGAGCTCTTGTTTCCTCCCGCACTTGAAAGACGTGCAGGTTTGGCTTTGTTATAATTGTGAGTTGTCCCCAATGTTTGTAGGGTAGTGTTAGTGTGCGGGGGGGCCACTGGTTGGCACTGACTCGGTGGGCCGAAGGGACTGTTTCCGCGCTGTATCTCTGAACTGAACTAAAAATAAACTTTGTGTTGGGAGGAACGGCCCATGTTGGTTTAAACTGAAGACGGACACAAAAAAGCGGGAGTAACTCAATGGGTCAGGCAGTATCTCTGGAGAAAAGGAATAGGTGACGTTTCGGGTTGAGACCGACTCAATCAGGGAGCCAGCTTTTTTTATCCAGCTACTTTAATCAGAATAAACAAATAGGAACTGTGGAAAAAAATATCCGACATTTTCCAGGGCTGTCATGCATTCATTAGCGTTGTATTTATTCACAAAAATATCCTTATACCTAGTACACTTGCCACTCATGTGTCCCTCTGGGGTGAAATCCCTCGCCTTGTGTGAGGGGCGTCTCCACCACACCCTGCCCCCCCAATGTCCAGCAGTGGAAGCACCCTAGACTGTGGTCCTCCCCAGCCTTGGAGTTGGCTGCACCGAGCTTCAGTGCGTCCCTCAGCACGTACTCCTGCAGTCTGGAGCGGGCCAGTCGGCAACATTCCCTGACACACATCTCGCTCCCCTGGGAGACAAACGCGTTTTGGGCCGACCAAAGAGCATCTCTCACCGAGTTGATGACCTTCCAGCAGCACTTGATGTCCTTTTCTGAATGTGTCCCTGGGAACAGTCCGTAAATCAGAGAGTCCTCTGTTACGGAGCTGTTCAGGATGAACTGCGACAGGGACCCTTGCATCGTTCTCCAGACTCTCCTCGTAAATCCACACTCTGCGAAGAAGTGGGCAACCGTCTCCTCCCTGTAGCAGCCGTTCCGACGGAGCAGGAAGGATCTGACTGGGGGGTCGTTATAGCAAGAGTCATCGAATATAGGAGCAATGAGGTCTTTCTGCAGTTGTACAGGGCCCTAGTGTGACCGACACCTGGGGTATTGTGTGCAGTTTTGGTCCGCTAATTTGAGGAAGGACATTCTTGCTATTGATGGAGTGCAGCGTAGGTTTACAAGATTGAGGCAGGAAACATGTTCCCGATGTTGGGGGAGTCCAGTACCAGGGGCCACAGTTTAAGAATAAGGAGTGAGCCATTTAGAACGGAGACAAGGAAACACTTTTTCTCACAGAGTGGTGAGTCTGTGGAATTCTCTGCCTCAGAGGGCGGTGGAGGCAGGTTCTCTTAAAAATAGCGGAGTCAGGGGATATGGGAAGAAGGCAGGAACGGGGTACTGATTGGGGATGATCAGCCATGATCACATTAAATGGCGGTGCTGGCTCGAAGGGCTCGAATGGCCTATTCCTGCACCAATTGTCTATTGGCTCCCCTCACCGCCAGCCAAGCCAGGTCTTGGTGCTTGTTGGGGAGTTCTGGCAATGAGGCATTTCACCAAACAAGCCGGGCCGTCTGCTCAGGGAACCACGCCACCGTATCCATTGAGTCCTTCCCCGAGAACATCCAGCGCCTGACCACTGCCTGATGGAGATGAGTAGTGCAGGGAGAACCAACACAGAACCAGGGGATCATTTGGCCCTCCATTCTTGCTCCGCCATTAACTTCACGGCGGGGGTGCGTTTTGAACGAGTGTCTGGACTCGTTTTACCACCATGCCTTCATTATCCACCAGAGTACAGATTCGGAAGCTTGAAGCATAGCTACCAATGGTAGGACTACAAGGGACATAGAGATCTATAGATAGTCATAGCGTCTTACAGTGTGGAAACAGGCTCTCCGGCCCAACTTGCCCACACCGGCCAACAGGTCCCATCTACACTAGTCCCACCTGCCTGCGTTTGGCCCACATCCCTCTAAACCTGTCCTATCCATGTACCTGTCTAAATAGTCTGAAGAAGGATCCCAACCCAAAACATCGCCGGTCCATGTTCTCCAGAGATGCTGCCAGATCTGCTGATTTACTCCAGCTCTTTGTGTCGTTTATTTCCAAACCAGCATCTGCAGTTCCTTGTTTCTACAGTTTTTGCTTTTTTTTTGAGTAGCCTTTGCCAGAACAACGGGGATGACGAGGGTAAAGTGGGAGAAAGATACCGCAAGAGTGAATCTCAGAGGCAGGAAAAGGTCAGGACAAACGACTCAAAGGTTTTGGATTCAAACTACGTTTCCTACACTCCCAAGATCTGGGAATATAATAACTTTCTGTTTTTTTAAAAATATTCTCGTGCAATTGAAGAGGGTTTATTTTTGTTCCAAAGCATTGCTGGAAGAACGCAGAGCCCAAAATCCAAGTTACACATGCCAAAATAATGTGAATATTTCCAAATTCCTATCAATGACTTGGGCATTGATCAAAAGAGCCTGCCAACAAACACAAACCCATATAAGGAAAGAAATCCATGCTCTGTGTTTTTTTTTAACCATGTTTTACATTTTGTTATTTTTAAAACCCAATGCACATAGAGTACATACCTAATTATCACTTCTGGGTCAGAAAACTGTGGCTCGGCTGTAAGTCCACGGTTGACAAACTATTATCAGGTCACAGGTGGACATTGAGTGCTGGAGTAACTCAGTGGGTCAGGCAGCATCTCTGGAGAAAAAGGATGGGTGTCTTTTTGGGTCGGGACCCTTCTTCAGACCAGACCACTTGACTCCAAAACCCATTCTCACGTCCTCGGGTGAGCTTACAAATATCTCTGGAGAATGGGCGGCATAGTGGAGCTGCTGCCTCACAGCGCCAGACACCCTGGTTCAATCCTGACCACGGGTGCTGTCTGTACGGAGTTTGCACGTTCTCCCTGTGACCGCGTGGGTTTTTCTCCGGGTGCTCCGGTTTCGGCGAACACTCCAAAGTCGTGTGGGTTTGTAGGTTAATTGGCTTCGGTAAAAAAAAAAAAATCCCTAGTGTGTAGGGTAGTGTTAGTGTACTGGGTTCACTGGTCAGCATGGACTCGGTGAGCCGAAGGGTCTGTTTCCGTGCTGTATCTCGAAACTCTGAAACATTCCCGTGATGGATGGCGGCAAATTTAACAGCCAAGCCCCTGTTCATCTCAGCCTTCAACAAAATAGATAAAGTCATGACCACACTGCTGTCCGTGACACTGTGTACAGTGATCAGAAAAGATTGTCAGGCGGATAAGGGAAAATAATCAGGAATATACTCATTGAAGATAAGATATAATGTTCTGTCTGAGGATCTTTGGCCCATCTCCACTTAAAGCAGGGAAGGAGTTCTCTGGTGAGTAAGTAAGGAGGTTTTTTGGCCAAGTATTCACATACAAGGAATTTGCCTTGGTGCTCCGCCCACAAGTAACAACATGACATACAGTGACAGTTACAAATGACTCAGAAAACACTAAGCATTAATAATGATCAAACACCATTGATCAAGCATGTGAACCCACAAAATACCAGATCAAAGGGTGGCTACAGATTTATGGCTGTTGAGTAGAGCAACTACTCGTGGATAAAAACTGTTTTTATGTCTGGCTGTGGCAACTTTAACAGTCCGGAGTCGCCTTCCAGAGGGAAGTGATTCAAAGAGTTTGTGGCCAGGGTGAGAGGGGTCAGAGATGATCTTGCCCGCTCGCTTCCTGGCCCTTGCAGCGTACAGTTCATCTGGTGATATTGGGAATCTTGGGTCTGTGCTACAAGGGCTTGAAGAAACTGCAGATGCTGGCACCCAGAGAGTTGTGAATTTGTGGAATTCCCTGCCACAGAGGGCAGTGGAGGCGAAATCACTGGATGGATTTAAGAGAGAGTTAGATAGAGCTCTGGGGGCTAGTGGAGTCAAGGGATATGGGGCAAAGGCAGGCACGGGTTATTGATTGGAGACGATCAGCCATGATCGTAATGAATGGCGGTGCTGGCTCGAAGGGCCGAATGGCCCCTTCCTGCACCTATTTTCTATGTTTAAAACACACAAAGTGCTGGAGGAACTCAACGGGCCAGGCAGCATCTGTGGAGAGAATGGACAGATCCGAACGTCGTCTGTTCACTCGCTCCACAGATGCTGCCTGTCACGTTGAGTTTAGTTTAGAGATGCAGCACGGAAACTGGCCTTTCAAACCACCCAGTCCACGCCGACCAATGATCACCCGTCCTCTAGTCCTACCCTACACTGGGGATAATTTACTGAAACCAGAGCACCTGGAGAAAACACAGGTGGTCACAGGGAGAGCGTACAAACTCCATACAGTCACTGCACCCATAGTCGGGATCGAACCCAGGTCTCTAGCGCCGTGAGGCAGTAACTCTACCGCTGCGGCACTGTGCCACCCTCCAGCACTTTGTGTCTTGTAATTCTTCAATGAGTTGGTGGGCTGGACTAGAGGATATTTGAGAAAGGGGGTCAATAAAGATAAGAGTGTTTTATTGTGATATGAAATTCTTACTCTGAGCACCATAAGAAATATGTAAACATAGTACTCTGTAAAACTCTTAATAAAAAACAAAATAGTTATATATATATATATATATATATATATATATATATATATATATATATATATATATATATATATATATATATATATATATGTGTGTGTATGTATGTGTGTGTATATATATACGTACACACACGATATATACACACGTGCGTACTTACACACACACATTATATATACATACACACACACATACATTATATATGCATGCAATATAATTATTATAATAAATAATTAAATGGGAGAGGACCACATGGAAGGATTGGGAAGCTGGTGTATGGAGTTGAATGCAGTCCACATGTTGCAGTGATGTGCAATCAAGATTACATCCTTATCAGTTCCTTGTTTCTATAGTTTTTGCTTTTGTTTTTGTGTAGCCTTATCAGAATCACAGGGATAAAGTGGGTGAGGCAGAAGGATCTGCATGTTTTTGTGGGAAGCACAGCAGTGACTTCACTCTCTCAGCGCAGAATGCAGACAGTCTAGAAGCGATAGTGTAATCTCTGTCTGAAGATGGGTAGTAATGGGCTGGAGGTTTTTCAAAGCGAGATTGATGCTATCACTGACCACCTGATGTTCATAGGCAGATGTTCAGTTTTGTTCTTTTGGGAATAGTTCAGTATTAGTGTTTTAAAGAGAGAGAGAGTGAGGCAGCACAGCAGTAGAGTTGCTGCCTACCAGTGGCAGATAGCCGGGTTTGATCCTGACCACTGGTTCTGTCAGTTGTATGGTCTTTAGTAATATTGTACATTGTCCCCAGTGTGCAGGATAGTGCTAGTGTACGGGGTGACCGCTGGTCCACACATTTGTACCTCAAAACTAAATGTCTGTGCTGACCGTAATGCCAAATTAAACTAATCCCACCTGAAGAGTGGAAGGCTTGGACAGAGTGGACGTGGAGAGGATGTGGGAGAATCTAGGACCAGAAGTCACAGCCGCAGAATAGGAAGAAAATGAGGAGGAATTTCTTTAGATGGTTGGTGAATCTGCAGAATTCAAATGTCAAACTAAATGGAAAAAAAGTACAGATGCAGGCCCTTCAGCCCACTGAGTTTATGCTGACCATCAATCACCTATTCTTTCTGTAGTTTTACCATAACCTGTGCATTCAGAGATGCAAGTGAACCCCGGCCTCACCTGGAAAGACTGTCAGGGTCCTCGGATGGGGTCGAGGGGGGGGGGCTAATGGGACAGGTGTTGCATCTCCTGCAGTTGCAGGGAATAGTCCCTGGGGATGGGGTGGTTTGGGTGGGAAGGGACGAGTTGACCAGCGAGGGAATGGTCTCTGCGAAAAGCAGAAAGGAGTGGAGATGGGAAGATGTGGCCAGTAGTGGGATCCCGTTGGAGGTGGCAAAAATGTTGGAGGATTATATGCTGTATGTGACGGCTGATGGAATGGAAGGCGAGGACAATGGGGACTCTGTCCTTGTTACGAATAGGGGGAGGGGGAGCACGAGCGCAGCTGTGGGATATCGAAGAGACCCAAGTGAGAGCCTCATCTATGATGGAAGAGGGTAACCCCCATGTCCTAAAGAATTAGGACATTTCCGATGACCTGGTATGGATCTCATCCTGGGCGCAGATGCGGCGTAGACTGAGGAATTGGGAGTAGGGGATAGTCTTTTTTCGGAGGGAAGGAGGAATCACAGAGGGGGAGATTTTCAGAGTGAAGGGTTGAAGAGGGCCGTGCAAGGAGAGGGGCGGTGGCTCGCAAGACAATCCAATGGAGGCGACGGGCCTTTGAGTCAGCTACAGCTGGGACTGTCAAACAGCGCAGAATTTACGCAGAAAATTAGACATAAATTACAGGAAATTTTATAAGAAAGAGACAGTGTAAAATCATATCCATGGCAGTTCAAGAGGTTTGTGGTGTTCTGTTCATTGTGGCAGGATTAAGGTTGTACGGGTCAGTTCAAGACCTGATGGTTGTAGGAAAGCAGCCGTTCCTGAACCTGGTGGTGTGGGACTTCAGGCTTCTGGACCTCCTGCCCGACGGTAGCAGAGGGCACGGCCCGGTTGGTGAGGGATCTTTGATGATGGATGCCGCCGCCTTGAGGCAGCGCCTGGTGTAGATGCTCTCGATGGCGGGGAGGGCTGTGTCCGTGATGGACCGGGGCTGAGTCTCTGCAGCCTCTTGCCTTCCTGTGGGTTGGAATTGCAACAAAAGTCGTTCCATAAAGTAAAAACACTTCATACATCAACAAACTAAAATGCGGAAGACTCTTGCAAGCTAACCAGAAGTTTCTGGCTTGTCAGCATTAAATGTACTGCTGGTGTGGATGTGAGCAGGGTTCACTGTGCTGGATGTTGTTTAGTGTGTGAGTCAGACTATCAGAGATGTTTTCCTGATGACAACAACACGCTAGGGCTGTGTGGCGCAGCGGTAGAGGTGCTGCCTCTCAGCGCCGCATACTCGGGTTCCATCCTGACTACGGGTGCTGTCTGTACGGAGTTTGCATGTTCACCCTGTGATCACGTGGGTTTCCATCCACGTCCCAAAGACGTGGGGGTTTGTAGGTTGATTGGATTCTGCGCATTGTCCGAGTGTGTGGGATAGAACTAGTGTACAGGTGATCAGTGGTCAGCATGGACCTGGTGGGCTGCAGCACCTGTTTCCGCACTGTATGTCTACAAATTTTTTTTTATTGTGAAGGTTATGAGTTATAAATGGATTTAAGAGAGAGTTGGAATGGATTTAAGGGAGAGTTAGATAGAGCTCTAGGGGCTAGTGGAGTCAAGGGATATGGGGAGAAGGCAGGCACAGGTTATTGATAGCGGACGATCAGCCATGATCACAATGAATGGCGGTGCTGGCTCGAAGGGCCGAATGGCCTCCTCCTGCACCTATTTTCTATGTTTCTATGAGTTGGGCTTTGTCGTCTTGTGGAAGCAAAGAGCTGAGTGACGTGTACGTCTAACCTTCAGCAAGCAGAGTCTAGGTCCCTCCTGATGGGACAATGAGAATCTCAGCCCTGGAAAATGATTATTAAAATCTTGGAGAAACCTGGCACTGCAGATGCTGGTTAATATACAAAAGGACACAAAGTGCTGGTGTAAATCAGCGGGTCAGGAAACATCTCTGGAAAACATGGATAGATGACGTTTCGGGTTGGGACCCTTCAGACTTAACCTGAAAGGTCACCTATCAATGTTGCCTGACCCACTGAATTACTCCAGCACTTTGTGTACTTCTATATTTTTTTAATTCCCGTCAGAATTTTAATATTTTTTACATTAAAATTTTTAAATATTCTATTTAATAAATCAGTCTGAAGAAAGGTCCCGACCCGAAACGTCACCTGTCCTTTTTTCCCAGAGATGCTGCCGGACCCGATAAGGAATTGCAGATGCTGATTAATCCACAACATGGCGCAAAGTGCTGGAGTAACTCAGCGGGTCAGGCAGCATCTCTGGAAAACAAAAGATTGTTGACGTTTCGGCTCGAGAGCCTTGTTCAGACTCAACCCGAAACGTCGCCAAACCATGTTCTCCAGCGATGTGACTGTCCTGCTGAGTGACTCCAGCATTCTATGAAACGTCACCTGTCCACGTTCTCCTGAGATGCTGCCTGTCCTGCTGAGCTACTCCAGCACTTTTTTTTGTCATTTTATATTGTTAAAATACTGCTCTCGACATCGGAACATTTCCCAACGTTACAACATTCGTTGGCTTAGAGTCGTCTTGTTCCTTTTTGCCCATCAGTATTTCTGTTTGGAACAGTGGGTTTCTAGAAATGGACCCAAAATCAGAAGATCATTTGAAGGTGTTGATGATATTTGTCCATGCAACCTATTACAATCAAATGGAATGCAAGGAGCCACATTTCCACGTATGATACTGATACTAATTTAGACAAGACAAAAAAAATACCCTGGTAACATCTTGTGAGGAGTCTGTCAGCACTCTCGGCCCAGGGTGGCAGCCAACTATTCCCATTTTCTCTTGACTCTCTCCCCACAGCCTTGCCCAGTTCTCTTTCACATGTATTTATTCAATTCACAGAGGCATTTTGTAGCCCGAGTCCATAACTCCCCAATCATGTATTATTTTTCCGCTGACTGGTAAGCACGCAACAGAAGCTTTTCACTGTATCTCTGCACACGTGACGATAAACTAAAACTCCAACTCCCTAAGGCACTGAACCATCCTACCAACAACTGGAGAGCAGTCCAGGACTACCATTTACCTCATTAAAAACCCTCAAACTGTCTTTAATCGGACTTTATTGGACTTTACCTTGCACTAAAAGTCATCCCCTTTGTCATGTATCAGTAATATGTGGATGGCTTGATTGTAATTGTGTAAAGTAATTCTGCTGACTAGTTAGCACACTGCAAAACAAAGCTTTTTACTGTACCTCAGTACACATGACAATAAACTAAACTCAACAAGTAGATAACACAAGAAGGCGTGTGGTCTGCATGCTTACTTGCATTGATTGGAGCATTGAGTCAGGAAGTCATGATACCGCTCTACAGGAGTTTGGTCAGGCCGCATTTGGCGTATTGCTTGCAGTTTTGCTCACCCCTTTGCAAGAGGATGTGGCGGATTTGGAGAGGATGCAGAGGTTTACCAGAATGATACCTGGATGAAGGGGTATTAGCTACAGGGAGAGGGACACACACAATGCTGGAGTAACTCGGTGGGTGAGGCAGCATCTCTGGGGAGAAGGAATGGGCGATGTTTCGGGTAGAGACCCTTCTTCAGACCTTCAGCTACAGGGAGAGGTTGGACAGACTTGGATTGTTTTCTCTGGAACATTGGAGGTTGAGGGGGACACCTGATGGAAGTATACAAAACAATGAGTGGCATAGATAGGGTAGACAACCAGAACCTTTTTTCCAAGGAAGGAAAAATCAAACACCAGAGGGCATAGCTTTAAGGTGAGAGCAGCAAAGTTTAAAGGAGATGTGTGGGGAAGGGAATTTTACCAGAGTGTGGTGAGTGCCAGGAATGTGCTGCTAGAGATGGTGGTGGAGGCAGATATGGTAGTGGTGTTAATGGAGGGATATGGATTTTGTGCAGGCAGATAAGAGTTGGTCTTGACATCATGTATTGCAAAGGTATTGGGGGTTAAAGGGCTTGTGGCTCTGCTTCTATGTTCTTGTTGAATTTGTTTCTGCCTTTGTTTCCAGAAGGCACATTCCAGATTGCAACCAATTTGCTGTGTTTTGTTTTTAAAGAAAACCCTTTTTGCAAATTATCTTAAATCTGTATCCTCAGGGTCCTGAGCTGTCTGCCAACGCAAACAGTTTCTCCTTATTTAGACAAAGGAAAACGCAAGTGATTTTGTAGCCACATGGAGACACGTGAGACACTGCAGATGCTAGCATTGTGAGCAAACAACAAAGTGCTGGAGGGCCTCAGCAGGTCAGGCAGCATGGGGAGTGGGGAGGGACACGGACATTGCATTTCAGGTCGGGCCCCTTCATCAGACTGATGGAGAAGGGGGAGAAAGCTAAAAGAGAGGTGGGGCGGGACAAAGCCTGGCATGTGATATGTGGGCAAGAACTGGGGACGCTGGCTTGCACCAAACATAGACACACAATGCTGGCGCGACTCGGTGGGACAGGCAGCATCCCTGGATAGAAGGTGTGAGTGGCGTTTCGGGTTGAGACCCTTCTTCAGATGGCAAGTGATAAGTTGTTGCAAGTTTTAATTGATTAAAAGATGCAGCATGAAGACAGGTCCTTCAGCCCACTGAGTCCACACTGACCTCCGATCATCCATTGACACTGGATCTATGTTGTTCCACTGTTCACTTGCTTCCAGGTAGAGCAAAGGGGAAGATGCAGAATGCAGTTCTCAGCATTGTAGTGCATCAGTTCCAGAGGCAAAGTCCAATGTCCGCAATGGGGTAGAGGTGAATCGGACCGTACCCCAGCTTATGGAAGGATCGTTCAGAAGCCTGACAACAGAGGAGAGGATGCTGTTTCTGTGTCTGGTGGTGCGCGCTTTCAAGCTTCTGTATCTTCTGTCAGACAGGAGCAGGGAGAAGAAAGAATTTCCTGAAAGAAAGAATAAATGTGGAACAGGTCTTTGATAATGTTGGCTGCTTTTCCTGAGGCAGCGTGAAGTGTAGATGGGGGTTGAGAGGTGGGGAGTGTGGTCTGCGTGACAGACTGGGCTACATCCACAACTCTCTGCGGTGGCTTGTGGCCTTGGGCAGAGCTGTTCACAAACCAACCTGACAGTTTGCCTTCCATGTAGAAACGAGGAACGGCAGATGCTGGTTTACAAAAAAAGACTCCGAGTGCTGTACTAAGTCAGCAGATCAGGCAGCTTTCTATGGTACATCGGCAATATCTACAGTAAATCCTCGTTTTACCGACCATTTTATAGCAGATTTTGGTTATAGCGGACTGACCTACTGAACTTCACCATGTCAGCCATCACCACGTGTATTACAGTATTGTCTGAAGAAGGGCCTTGACCCAAAACAGCACATTCCTTTTCTCCACAGATGTTGCCTGACCCGCTGACTTACTCCAGCATTTTGAGTCTTATCTTCGGTGTAAACCAGCATCTGCAGTTCCTTCTTACATTTTGAGTAGTGAAGTTGCAATTATAAGACATTGATGATGCCACATTTAGAGTTTTGTGTTCAGTATCAGACACCATGTTATAGGAAAGATATTGTCAAGCTGGAAAGGGTGCAGAGACAATTTACCAGGATGTTGCCACAATACGAGGGCCTGAACTATAGGGAGAGACTGAGCAGGCTAGGACTCTATTCCTCAGAGCAGGAGGGCTGATCTTACAGAGGTGTACAAAATTGTGAGAGGAATAGATTGAGTAAACGCACAGTCCCTCGCCCAGAGTAGGAGAATCGAGGCATAGGTTTAAGATGTGGGAGGGAAGATTTAATAGGAACCTGAGGGGTAACTTTTTCAGACAGAAGTTGGTCAGTGTATGGAACGAGCTGCTGGAGGAGGGTGTTCAGGAAGTTACTATCCCAACTTTTAAGTAACATTTAGACAGGGACATGGATAGGACGGGTTTAGAGGGCCAAACGCAGGCAGGTGGGACTAGCGTAGATGGGGGCATGTTGTTCGGTGTGGGCAAGTTGAGTTGAAGGGCCTGTTTCAACTCTGTATGACTCTGAGCTGGTGAGAAAGTTTGAGGAGAGAGGCGTGTGATGTGGATGTACAGGGCGTTGACAATAGCATCATATCAGAATGAGATTACTCGCAGTATATCTCAAGGTAAACACTGGAAAATAGTTGTGCTGTTATCGCTACCTCCTGCATGTATTGTGTGTCGAGTTTATGCAGCCCTGCCTGTGATATGTTGAGCCAAAATGATAAAACTCTGCTGATAACTCCAAACTGACAATGGAGAGACAGAGCAATGGTTCTTTATTTTCACGTGTACCAAGGTACAGTGAAACGCTTTGTTTTTGCGCACAGTTAAATTAAATTATTACACTACATAGTTACAATTCTTCAGGAGCACGGGACAGTTCAGCACAGGAACAATCCCTTCAGCCCAGAATGTCCATCTCAAACATGGAATGGAACGTCATCTGTTTGAGCAGTGATTTCCACTCTTTAGACCTTAGAGACGCAGCACGGAAACAGGCCCTTCGGCCCACCGAGTCCGCGCCGACCGGCTATCACCCCGTACACAAGCACTATGCTACACACCAGGGACAATTTACAGAAGCCAATTCGCCTGCAAACCGGCATCTCTTTGGAATGTGGGAGGAAACCAGAGCACCCAGAGAAAACCCACGCGGTCACGGGGAGAGTGTACAAACTCCGTACAGACAGCACCCGTAGTCAGGATTGAACCCGGGTCTCTGGTGCTGTGAGGCAGCGACTCTGCCGTGCCAGATACCAGGTTTTGTCACCATTTCTGCAGTCCCAGCTAAAGGCCCGTTGCAGCCGTCGCCTCCGTCCGGATCGTCCTGCGAACTGTCGTCCCTCTCCTCGTCCGGCCACCTTCACCCTTCGTGACCTGGGGGGGGGGGAGGGGTTGTGAGGGCATGGCACTTAAGGCCCCGACAATTCCTCTTTGTTCTTGCGTCTGCCATCACCAACTCCCTCCATCCTCACCCCGGTCAGAATGGGGATGGGCTCGACGGCTTCCCTCTCCAGCCGGGTTCCTGGCACCGTGGCGGGAGCGCAGGACCTACTGCCGGGGTCGGGCCCTTCTGCTGCCCGGTACGCTGCTCAAAGTCCACTGGAGGACAGAATTGGAGGTTGTTGCAGAGTCAGAGGGAGATGGTCATGGCAGCATCTGCCCCTGGAATGGAGGCTGTAGAATGTCCATCATGTATGCAGGCTATAGAGTTGCAGAGTTGTATGGCATGGAAATGTCCTTCTACCCACCTTGTCCATGCCGCCCAGCATGTTACTGGGGCTTGCGGGCTTGAGTTATAGCAAGAGGTTGGAGAGATTGAACCTCTCTACCTGTGAAGCGTAGGAGGCTGAGCGGTGGTGACCCTACGGAGGTGTACCAGATCATGAGGGGCATGGATAATGTAACACTCAGTCTTTTTCCCAGGTAGAGAGGATTCTAATGCTGGAGGGCACAGGTTTAAAGTGAGAGGGGAGAGATTTAAGAGGGACCTCGGGGGCAACATTTTCAATGAGGCTCTGGAGTGGTGGGAGAGAGTTGGAAAGAGGAGAGGGTGGGGCAAAACATGGCGAGTGATAGGTGGATAGAGGTGGGGGGGGGGGTGGTTGATGGGCAGATTAAGTGAAAAAAGACTAGCGAAGCAAAGGAGACAAAGGGGTGTCAGACCAGTGGAGAAGAGATGGCAATGTAAAGTCAAAGAGAGAATATAAATAGAAGGGGATGAGGGGAGTGTGGACGTAGCACAAAGTGCAAAATATAGAGCATTGTAGTATTATAGTTACAGAGAAAAAGTGCAGGTCCATGGTGAGGTAGAAGTGGGTTGGAAGACCAGGACTATACCCTAGTTTATGGGAGGACGTTCAGTAGTCTGATAACAGCAGAGAAGATAGACACAAAAGACTGAAGAAGGGTCTCGACATGAAACGTCACCCATTCCTTTTCTCCAGAGATGCTTCCTGTCCCGCTGAGGTACTCCAGCTTTTTGTGCCTATCTTCGGTTTAAACCAGCATCTGCAGTTTCTTCTTCCACAACAGCAGGCACGAAGCTGCTCCTGAATCTGGTGATGCGTGCTTTCAAACTTTTGTACCTTCTCCCTGACGGGAGAGGTGAGAAGAGGGAATGACTGGGATTAATAAAGTCTGTGATTATGTTGGTTGCTTTCTCGGAGGCAGTGTGAGGTGTAGATGGAGTCGATGGTGGTGGGGTGGGGGGGGGGTACTGGTCTGTGTGATGGACTGGGCTACATCCACAGCTCTCTACCACATCTTGCAAAGGCAGTTCTGCAATGCACTGCGTGGACGGGGAGCTGGATGTGTATTTCTTTAGAACAAGGTAGGATAATTAAAACGAGCTTACATCTGGCAGATGAATGGATGAATGCAGCATTGAGGACTTGGCCAGAATCACTGCGACTCAAAAGAATCCGAATGTAAAGGCCAACTGCGCTGTGAACGGTTACTAATCCTAGGCTCATTGTTCCCGCAAATTAATTGAAATCCTCTCCGGAATGTATGGAATGTACCACACAGCCAAATTGTTATCACATGCTGATTGATGGCAGGATTTACTGGCATTTGTTGGCTATTTGTTTCTTGCTGTGGGTCAGCTCACGAATTGGGACATTTTGTTTATGGAGATGTAGTTCAGGTTGGGGAAACAGGCCTTTCGGCCCATCGAGGCCTTTCGGCCCCTCTTGCCATAGAGGGAGTACAGAGAAGGTTCACCAGACTGATTCCTGGGATGTCAGGACTTTCATATGAAGAAAGACTGGATAGACTCGGCTTGTACTCGCTAGAATTTAGACAATTGAGGGGGGGATCTCAAAAAAACTTACAAAATTCTTAAGGGGTTGGGCAGGCTAGATGCAGGAAGATTGTTCCCGATGTTGGGGAAGTCCAGAACAAGGGGCCACAGTTTAAGCATGAGGGGGAAGTCTTTTAGGACCGAGATGAGAAAAAAAAATTTCACACAGAGAGTGGTGATGGCCACAGAAGGTAGTTGGCCACAGAAGGTCAACTGGCCACAGAAGGTAGTTGAGGCCAGTTCATTGGCTATATTTAAGAGGGAGTTAGATGTGGCCCTTGTGGCTAGAGGGATCAGGGGGTATGGAGAGAAGGCAGATACAGGATACTGAGTTGAATGATCAGCCATGTTCCTATTGAATGGCGGTGCAGGCTCGAAGGGCCGAATGGCCTCCTCCTGCACCTATTTTCCATGTTCTATGTTTCTATGATTCTGCGCCGGCCAGCGATCACCTCGTGCACTAGCACCATCCTGCACACTAGGGACAACAGGGAGGGAGAGGGGTGTCCATTCGCAGGAACTGCTCCAGCCTATCGAGCGCGTCGACCAGCAGGACTATGAATAATGGCGCCAAAAATGGCGGCGCCTGCGTGTGTAAGATATGCAAAAATAATTTCACTGTGCGGTTGCATGTGTGACAAATAAAGCGCTGTTGAATTTACAATCTTTACCAAAGCCAATTAACCTACAAACCTGCGCGTCTTTGGAGTGTGGGAGGAAACCAGAGCACCTGGAGAAAACCCACCCGGCCACAGGAAGAACGTACACCCGCAGTCAGGATTGAACCCGGGTCCCTGGCGCTGTAAGGCAGCAACTCTACTGCTGTGCCACCCCTGAATTTGCAATGCGGGTGCAATTTCAAAAGCTGAACAAGCTAAAGGATCTGGCGAATCTGTGTGTTATATTTTACCCAGAGTAGGGTAATCGAGTACTAAAGGACATAGGTTTAAGGTGAGGGGGGAAAGACTTATTGACGGTGATTTTATACACAAAGGGTGATGGGTGATCAAGGGGGGCTCAGAGAAGAGAGGGGTGAAAACGCACGGCTCCAGGTTCAAGGATAGTTTCTTCCTAACTGTTATCAAGCAACTGAATCATTCTATCAACAATTAGCGAGCGGTCCTGACCTCCCATCTACCCCATTGGAGACCCTAGGGCTATCTTTACTTGGATTTGACTTTATCTTACGCTAGACGTTATTCCCTTCATCCTGCATCTGCTCACTGTGGACGGACGGCCCGATTGCAGTCGCGTACAGTCTTTCTGCTGACTGGATAGCACGCAACAAAAAGCTTTTCACTGAACATTGGTGCACTTGATTATAAACTAAAAATGAATAGTGAAAGGCCTGGATAGGGTGGATGTGGAAAGGATGTTTCCACTCGTGGGAGAGTCTAGGACCAGAGGCCATAGACTCGGAATAAAAGAACGTACCTTTTGAAAGGAGATGAGGAATTTCTTTAGTGAGAGAGTGAATCTGTGGAATTCATTGCTACAGACGGCTGTGGAGCCCAAATCAATGGGTATTTTTAAGGAGCAGATTGGCAGATTCTTGATTAGTTATGGTGTCAGGGGTTATGAAGAAAAGGCAGGAGAATGGGGTTGCGAGAGGAAGATAGATCAGACATGGTGGAGTAGACTTGATGGGCTGAATGGCCTGAGTCAAGTCAAGTTTATTCGTCACATACACATACGGGATGTGCAGTGAAATGAAAAGTGGCCGTGCCTGCGGACTTTGTGCAAAAAACAAACGAACAAACAACGAACAAACTACAAACAGAATCACATGTTCTTTTTCATATTAAATATTCTGGGCGGTATTGTGGTACAGTAAGTTAGTAGAGTTAGTCCCTGGTGAGATAGGAGTTTACAGTCCGAATGGCCTCTGGGAAGAAACTCCTTCTCATCCTCTCCGTTCTCACAGCAGGGCAACGGAGGAGTTTGCCTGACCGTAGCAGCTGGAACAGTCCGTTGCAGGGGTGGAAGGGGTCTCCCATTATCTTATTGGCTCTGGAGTTGCACCTCCTGATGTATAGTTCCTGCAGAGGGGCGAGAGAAGTTCCCATAGTGCGTTCGGCCGAACGCACTAGTCTCTGCAGAGCCTTCTTGTCCTGGGCAGAGCAATTACCAAACCAGATTGTAATATTTCCGGACAAGATGCTTTCCACAGCCGCAGAGTAGAAGCACTGGAGGATCCTCGGAGACACTCTGAATTTCCTCAATTGCCTGAGGTGGTAAAGGCGCTGCCTTGCCTTACTCACGAGTGCTGCAGCGTGCGATGTCCATGTCAGATCCTCAGGTATTTAAAACAGCTCACAGTGGATTCGGCTCCTATAACATGAACTAAACTAAACTAAATTAAAACGGGGGAAGGAGAGGGGGTGATGGTTAGCAGGTTATGCCGTCCGAGATGCCCCAGCTACACTCCTGCATCTTGAGTACGTCTGCACTCATTCTGAAACTGCAGCTTGCTTTTGTTGTACAAGCCATTTTGTTTTGGAAGGGTGGGGTGTGAAAGTTCAAGACTGCTGATAGGCAATGAACCACCTGCTTGGTGCATTAAAAAAAACAAGGAGTTTGGTACGAGATGCAGATATACTTTACACTCAATGTTTTAGCGTTCTGTGTAAAAATGGACCCCGAGCCGGACATCTGTTTCACAAAGCGTGTCATCATGGAAGTTTGCGTTGTGCCTGAATTCAGCGTGAATACTTAATCCCAGCCATTCTCTGTTTGACAGCAGCCATAATCCCCTTCAGCTGACTCAGTTGATTGTGTGTCTGTGTCTGTGTCTGTGTCTGTGTTTGCGCCTCTGTGTGTGTGTATATATCCACATTAGGCAGGAAATGGTGTTGGGTAGACTGATGGGACTGAAGGCTGATAAATCCCCAGGGCCTGATGGTCTGCATCCCAGGGTACATAAGGAAGTGGCTCTAGAAATCGTGGACGCATTGGCAATCATTTTCCAATGTTCCATAGATTCAGGATCAGTTCCTGTGGATTGGAGGATAGCTAATGTTATCCCACTTTTTATGAAAGGCGGGAGAGAGAAAACAGGGAATTATAGACCAGTTAGCCTGACATAACTGGTGGGGAAGATGCTGGTCAATCATAAAAGATGAAATAACGACACATTCGGATATCAGTAACAGGATCGGTCCGAGTCAGCATGGATTTACGAAGGGCAAATCATGCTTGACTAATCTTCTGGAATTATTTGAGGATGTAACTAGGAAAGAATTTGATAAGGTCCCGAATAGGAGATTAGTGTGCAAAATTAGGGCACATGGTATTGGGGGCAGAATGCTGACATGGATAGAAAATTGGTTGGCAGACAGGAAACGAAGACTAGGGACCTTTTCAGAAGGCAGGCAGTGACTAGGGTACTGCGAGGCTTGGTACTGTGACTGCAGCTATTTACAATGTACATCAATGATTTAGATGAAGGGATTCAAAGTAACATTAGCTACAAAGCTGGTTGGCAGTGTGAACTGTGAGGAGGATGCTATGAGAATGCAGGGTGACTTGGACAGGTTGGGGGAGGGGAAAGATGCATGGCAGATGAAGATTAATGTGGATAAATGTGAGGTTATCCACTCTGGCTGCAAAAACAGGAAGGCAGATTACTATCTAAATGGTGCCAAATTGAAAAAAGGGGAAGTACAACGGGATCTGGGGGTCCTTGTTCATCAGTCTATGAAAGTAAGCATGCAGGTACAGCAGGCAGTGAAGAAAGCAAATGGCATGTTGGCCTTCATAACAAGAGGGGTTGAGTATAGGAGCAAAGCGGTCCTTCTGCAGTTGTATAGGGCCCTTGTGAGACCACATCTGGTGTATTGTGTGCAGTTTTGGTCCCCTAATTTGAGGAAGGACATTCTTGCTATTGAGGGATTGCAGTGTAGGTTTACAAAGTTAATTCCTGGGATGGAGGGACTGTCATATGCTGAGAGAATGGAGCAGCTGGGCTTGTATACTCTGGAACTTAGAAGGATGAGAGGGGATCTTATTGAAACATATAAGATTATTAAGTGTTTGGACACGCTAGAGGCAGGAAACATGTTCCCGATGTTGGGGGAGTCCAGAACCAGGGGCCACAATTTAAGAATAATGGGTAAGCCATTTAGAACGGAGACGAGGAAACACTTTTTCACACAGAGAGTTGTGAGTGTGGAATTCTCTGCCTCAGAGGGCGGTGGAGGCCGGTTCTCTGGATACTTTCAAGAGAGAGATGGATAGGGCTCTTGATAGCGGAGTCAGGGGATTTGGGGAGAAGGCAGGAACGGGGTACTGATTGGGGATGATCAGCCATGATCACATTGAATGGCGGTGCTGGCTCGAAGGGCCGAATGGCCTACTCCTGCACCTATTATCTATATATGTACTGGTGTGTGCGTGTGTATATGTGTGTGAATCTGTTTTATGTGTGTATCTGTGTATGTATGTGTCTCGAATCGTTACATTCTCAAGTAAGACACTGTAAGCACATTCCCCACAAACCCCCACTCGTGCAGTTTCTCCCAGTTTCAAGCAAAAGAGTTTGCAAAATTAGTCTGAAGAAGGGTCTGAACCTGAAACGTCACTGATCCACAATCTCCAAAAATGTTGCCTAACCTGCTGAGTTACTCCAAGAATGGTGTTTGTTTTCCATAAACCAGCACCTGCACTTCCTTTTTTCTGCAAAAATGTTTGGCTATTTTTCGGGAAAGTGTGCTGGAAAATAGTCAAGAGTCGTTAATTGTCATATGTACGAGAAACAGAACAATGAAATTCTTACTTACAGCAGCACGGCAGGTCAGCAAACACAGTACTCAAAATACACAATTTAGTTAAAGAGAAAAAACCCCAATATTAGTGCAAAACAAAAGCCCGGAGTGCCTAGTGCAACCGAGACAGTTTAGCCGGTGTTGATAATGTTCAAGAGCAGTACGGCACAGGAACAGGCCCTTCAGCCCACAAGGTCCGTGCCCAACATGATGCTGTTAATCTCCGCCTGCACCTGATCCATACCCCTCCATTCCCTGCATATGAAAAAGTCTCTTAAACACCTCTATATTATCTGCCATCATCGACATTCCTGGCTCTCATCCCCCTCTGTACATTTTTACTCCTCTCACCTTTCAGCTATGCCCTTTGATATTTCCACATAGGGGGAAAAAAAACGTTTTGATTGCTGCCTCTCATAATTTTACAAACTTGTCGCGGGTCTTCCCTCGGCCTCTGGCATTCCAGAGAAAACAATCCGAGCTTGTCCAGCCTCTCTCTATAGCTGATAGCCCTCTAATCTGTTTCGTATTCTGGTAAACATTTTTTTTTGTCCCGAAGCCTCCACATCCTTGCTGTAATGGGGCGACCAGAACTGCACGCAGTAAAAGGTGACACAAAGTGCTGGAGTGAATCAGTGGGTCACGCAGCATCTCCGGAGAACATGGATAGTTGATGTTTTGGGTCTTGAAGAAGGGTCCCGACCCGAGACGTCACCCATCCTTTGTCTCCAGAGATGCTGCCTGACCCGCTGAGTTACTTTGGCACTTTGTGTCTCTCTATCCACGTGCCTTTTTAAATGCTATTATTGTACCTGCCTCAACTATCTCATCTGCCAGCTTATTCCATACAACCACCACACCTCTGAGTGGAAAAAGTTGCCCCACAGTTTGTATCAAACCTTTCCTCTCTCACTGTAAACATATGTCCTCCTGTATTTATTCTCGTACCCTTGGGTTAAGACATTCTGTGCTTTCACCCTGCCTGTTCCTCTCATGATCCATCAGATCACCCCTCGGCCTCCTGTGCTGTAAGGAATAAAGTCCTAGACAGCCCAACCCGTCCCTGTAGCTCGCCCCCCCGAGTCCTGGCAACACCTCGTAAGACTTCTGAAACTGTCAGCAATTCCTCCTTTTAATCTGCTTGTGTCGCGGGGAGAATGAGGTTTGTGGCTGTGAATGTTGGCAGTACTCATTCCTAAGTGGATATGACAGTCAATAACATTTGCCAAGAGCAGGAATGTTATGCTTTATTGTTGGCTGAAACAGTGACCAAAATCATTGCCTTGCATTTTGGGCAGCACAGCCTTACAACGCCAGTGACCCGGGTTCGATCCTGACTACTGGTGCTGTCTGTACGGAGTTTTATGTTCTCCCCGTGATCGCATGAGTTTCCTCTGGGCGCTCTAATTCCTCCCACATCCCAAAAACGTATGGGTTTGTAGGCTAATTGGTCTTTGTTAAATGCGCCCCCTCCCCACCCCCCCCCCCCCCCCAGTGTGCAGGGAATGGATGCAAAAGCGGGATAATATAGAACTAGTGAACAACCCCCCTCTTTCACCCCTTCTTCTCTCTCTCCCTTCTCTCCCTCCCCCCTTGTGTGCCACTCCTTTGGTCTTTTGGAATGTGTCTGCCTGAGAAATTCCAGTGGGGAGGGAGACCGTGAACTGTTGTCGCTTGGGTTCCTCCCATTACAAATGTGGGCAGCAGATACGTTTTTATTAACCCTACATAGGAGGTGTTCCTGAATCTGGTGGTACGGGCTTTCAAGCTTTAGTATCTTCTGCCCAAAGGGAGAAGAGGGAATGACTGGATGAAAAATATCCTTAGTTATGTTGAAACAAGGAACTGTAGATGCTGGTTTAGCAAGAAAAGAGTCCAAGTGCTGGAGTAACTCAGTGGGTCTGCCAGCATCCCTGGATAGGTAACGTTTTGGGTCGGAGTCCTTTAAATGAAGAAGGGTCCCGACCCAAAACCTTACCTATCCATGTTCTCCAGGGATGCTGGCTGACCCGTGAGTTACTCCAGCACTTTGACTGTGTTGGCTGCTTCTCTGAGGCAGAATGTGGAGGGGGGTCTGTTCTGTGTGATTCACCGTGCTACATCCACAACTCCAACCAGTTTCTTCTTTCTCCGATCCATTAAACCTCCCAAAATGAAGGACTTAATGTGAGTGGCGTAGCAGGGAGAGCTGCTGCCGCACAGCTCCGGGTTCGATCCTGACCTCAGCTGCTGTGTGGAGTTTGTACATTCTCCCAGTGACTGCGTGAATTTCCTCTGCTTTGATCCCACATCCCAAAGGCGTGCGGGTTTGTAATTTTCCCAAGTGTGTAGAGAGCGGATGAGAAAGTGGGGGAATGTAGAACTAGTGTGAGCGGGTGATTGATGGCCAGTGTGGACTCGGTGGGCCGAAGGGAACGTTTCCATGCTGTATCTATAAGCTAAACTAATGCTTATCAGTTCCAGTGTACTTTACTTAACACAGTCATACCTTATGTGGGTGTGTCTAATACATCGAATGCAACCCAGACTTATGGAACCCTTTACTGACCTCGCTCCAAGTCTGCGTGTAATCTGTAACGTCCGCTGGTAAGGAATGTTTGCCTGAGTTTTTACTACAAGTGCGGAGCCTCCATGTTTAATGAACAGTGTTGAGTAACTGAAATGCAGTACAAGTACCTCTGAGAATGACACAGCGCACAGGAGGCCATTCAGCCTTTCCTGCTGCTGTCAGCTCTTTCAGAGTTGCCTTCACTGACCTTTACCCAAGTGAAGATAAAGGCTCGCATTTATACAACACCCCAGTTAATCAAGCGCTATTAAAGTTTGATTACCCCTACTCTCTTATGTAAGTCTTTGTTTGTTACTGCTCTTATGAAATGCCTGGGATAATTTAGTTTTTTTTTAACAGGAAATAGATACTGTTTGCATTTAGTTCGTTTGCAGTCTGGCGCCTCCAATCTTTCTAGAAAGAATAGAAAAGCAGTATATTGTTGAAATGCAGGCACCCCGTAATACACACAAGTATGCACTTTATACAATTAACAAGCATGGTAAGAGGGGCAAAGTTTAAAGGAGATGTGCGGGTCAAATATTTTACAGAGTGGCTGTCATGGTTGGTGGTGGAGGCAGGGTTTGAGTTTAGTTTGTCACGTGTGCCGAGGTGCAGTGAACAGCTTTTGTTGCATTATAGCCCATCAGCGGAAAGACAGTACATTATTACAATCGTGCCATCCACAGTGTACAATAAAGGGAATAATGGGAATCACGTTTAATCGAGATAAAGCCCAGTCAGGTCCAATCAAAGATAGTCCAAGGGTCTCCAATGAGGTAGATAGTTGCTCAGGGCGGCTCTCCAGTTGTTGGTAGGTCAGACCTCCCAACTATCCCACTTTTGGCGGATATTCCCGCTTTTTAGGTTCCCTTCCCGCCATCCCGATTTGTACCCTAATTATCCGCTAAATTATTCCTCCCGTGGTGAACGCCGGCGCCATGTGTCCCCGGTTTGCCGGCCCGCGCGATCAGCGGCACTTTGCCGGGCCCTAGTGGCCGCGCGAGCGCAGTGGGGGAGGTTGCCGGGCCCCAGTGGACGCGCGCGTGCGCAGTGGGGGAGGGTTGCCGGGCCTGGCGCCATTTCGAGCCACGCCACGCCCTGCCCAGAGCCCGGGGCGGCGCCGGCCCGCGCGAATCAGCGGCACTTTCTTGCCGGCAGCCGGCGCCGCTCGCGGCAGCCCCATCACCGGGCCTCCCCCCCCCACCCCCACCCCCACCCAGTGCGCAGGCGCAGACCCGCCGGCAACCTGGCCAAGTGCGCATGTGCCGCACCCGCCCGCCGGCAGCCCGCTGATCTGCACCAGTGCGCAGGCGCATAGCCGCCGGCAACAACCCCAAGTGAGAGAAATGAAGGTGAGTCTAGTGCCAAGTTTTATCAAAGTTTAACAAGAATTATAAATGTTTCAGCATACATGTACCTTTTTCACATTTTGGCATTTAAAATACTTCTTCACAATTTAGAATTTGTGACATGGGACCCCGAATAGGGCGCCGCGACATATTATGAATTTTCATTTAAAAATATGAATTTTGAGGGGAAATATTTATTGAATTTTGACAATCAAACGTTGGGAGGTCTCCAGTTGTTGGTAGGGTGGTTCAGTTGCCTGATGACAGCAGATACTATAGTGGCGTTTAAGAGGGTTTTAGCGAGGCACATGGATGCGAGGAAATGGTGGGGTATGGATCACATGCAGGCTGAGAAGGTTAGTATAACTGGCGTCATGTTCGGAACTTATATTGTGCGCTGAAGTGCCTAATCATGTGTTGTACTCTTCTATGTTGTGAAGAACATAAGCATAACAAATGATCTTATTCTGCTATTTGGGCTGATTTGAGCTTGATCTGAATCTCAATAAAGTAAGATTTGTGTTTGATGCCTTTAGGCCTGTACTCGCTGGAGTTTAGAAGGATGGGTTGGGGGGGAGGACCTCATTGAAAGTTACAAAATAGTGATTGGACTGGATAGAGTGGATGTGGAGAGGATGTTTTCACTAGTGGGAGAGTCTAGGACCAGTCGGTTCATCCTCAGAATAAAAGGATGTACCTTTAGAAAGAAGATGAAGAGGAATTTCTGTCGCCAAGAGGTGGTGAATCTGTGGAATTCATTGCCACACATGGAGGTGGAGGCCAAGTCATTAATCTATTAAGGCCATACTATCTAAATGGCGTCAAGTTGGGAAAAGGGGAAGTACAACGGGATCTAGACTTGTTTATACAATCATACAAAACCCTATGATGAAAGTAAGCCAGGTACAGCAGGCAATGAAGAAAGCGAATGGCATGTTGGACAAGCAGGCCTTTATAACAAGAGGAATCAAATATGAGGACAAAGGAGGATGCTTTCAAGAGAGAGGTAGATGGGGCTCTTAAAAATAGCTGAGTCAGGGGATATGGAGAGAAGGCAGGAAAGGGATACTGATTGGGGATGATCATCCATGATCACATTGAATGCCGGTGCTGGCTCGAAGGGCCAAATGGCCTACTTCTGCACCTATTGTCTATTGGGCATGTTCAAAGAGGAGATTGACCAGTTCTTGATTAGTAAGGGCGTCAAAAGTTACAGGGAGACGGCAGGAGAATGAGGTTGAGAGGGAACGGTAGATTGGCCATAATTGAATGGCGGAGTAGGCTTGATGGGCTGAATGGTCGAATTCTGCCCCTCTGAGGCATGACTGAAGATCTCTGATCTTCCTCCAGGGATCAGATATCTCCCTGTTTCTGCGTTGAATATATTCAGTGACTTCATACGTCTGGCTCTTTGAGACTAAGAACGATAAGGATTTATGACACTGAGAAAATGCATTATTTCTTATTCCTAAACCCCCATTAAGAGAAATGTTCTCTCAGTATCTGTCCTGTCAATCCGCTGCAAGTTTAGTGTGGGAACAGGTCATCCGGCCCACGGAGTCCGTGCCGACCAGTGATCACCCCGTACACTAGAGCTATCCTACGCACTGGGCACAATTCACAGAAGCCAATTAACCTACAAACCTGTGCGTCTTCAGAGTGTGGGAGGAAACCGGAGCACCCGGAGAAAGCCCGCGCGGTCACAGGGAGAACGCACAAACTCCATACAGACGGCACCCGTAATCGGCATCGAACCTGGTCTCTGGTGCCGTGAGGCAGCAACTCTACCGCTGCGCCACCCCCAATGGAATTAGCTGAGTTGGGCGACTTGGTTGGCATGGACGTGTTGGGCCGAGTGGCCTGTTTCCATGCGGTATAGCTCTTGCATTTCAGAATAGAAATGAGCAGGTCTGCAGGGAACGTGAGTGGGACAGAGGCCCGCCTCTCACCAGTGCTGCTGCTTTATCTCGGTCTCTGAGATGGCTGGGATTGAATCTTGTGCAACAGATGCGTTCTGTCTGAGACCGGAAGTGTGGACTCAAAATAGTATCTGATAAACAGAGCTAATTTGTTTGGGAAAAGTGGTTACATTTGTCTGCGTGAGGCGATTGAGATTCTTTGCAGAAAAATCTTTCCGTCAGTGTTTTTCTTTGTCGGGAGATTAACGGGCAAGGCCTCGAGTTGCCAGACTGTTTATGTGCTGTGAGCTTGATTCCTCATAGCATTATGTGCTGCTTGAATGATATTTCCTCCAAGTCCCCGTAAACATTAAGCTCTTGGCTTTTCTCTGCTGTTGCCCAGTCCGTGGGATGAGATTCCCTCATTCAGAAGCATGCAATAGACTTTAGACTATAGAAACAGTGCAGAAACAGGCCCTCCGGCCCACAAAGTCCGCGCTGGTCAGCGATCAGCCCGTACACGGAGAGGGACAATTTACAATTTTACCAAAGCCAGTTGGCCTACAAACCTGTGTGTCTTTGGAGTGTGGGGGGAACCTGGAGAACATGGGGGAAACCCACGCGGTCACAGGGAGAACGTGCAAACTCTGTACAGACAGCACCGGCAGTCAGGATTGAACCCGGGACTCTGGTGCTGTGATGCAGCAACTCTACCGCTGCGCCACCCAATACACCCTCTGATTGGATTAGTTTATTGTCAACACACCTGATGCAATGACATTCTTTGCTCACCTGAACTCCCAGAGTAAACAATATATGTACAGTAATGATAGACACTGTAATATCACAAAGGTGGGTGTACTGTCGATAGTGCAGATGGTTGTCAAAGATTGCAGCAGGATCCTGATCGGTTGGCCAGGTGCGCTGAGGAATGGTTGATGGAATTTAATACGGAGAAATGCATGGTGAGGTGTAGCAATTTGGGAAGACCAACATGGACAGGGAGTGTTGTGGAGCAGAGGGATTTAGGAGTTCGTTGCAGGTGGTGTCACAGGCTGTTGGGGTGGTCAAATATGCTTTTGGCACATGGGCCTTGATTGAGGTATAGACATTGGGAGGTCATGTTGCAGTTGGTGAGGCCGCATTTAGAGTATTATGTGCAGTTCTGGGCACCATGTTAGAGGAATGATGTTGTCAATCTGGAATGGGTGCAGAGAATATTTACAAGGATGTTACCAGGACTCGAGGGCCTGAGCTATAGGGAGAGGTTTGGCAGGCTGAGACTCGTATTCCTTGGAGCATGGGAGGATGATGGGTGATCTATAAAGGTGTACAAAAACATGACAGTGATGGATTAGATTGGGGTCGATGCACCGAACCCTTGCTCAAGTAAGGAAATAGAAAAAACCAGAGGACATAGTTTAAGGAGAAGGGGGAAAGATTTATTAAGAAAACTAGGAAGGTGTAGCGTTTATTCACACAAAGGTGGTGGGTTCCAACGAGCTGGCAAGAGGAGGTAGTAGAGACAACGACCATAATGTTCATTGTACTTTGTCACAGTCCCTCGTACAGTGAGATTCCTTTTTACGCAAAATTCTGTAGAAATCTTACCCGTACGAGAGGCACAATCATAGCATACCACGAGAGTGTAGGACGCAGTTTGCTGTGGTGCGGAGCGCAAAGGGCCCTGGACGGGTTGAGTGGGCCACTGTGGGCTGCAGGAAGGAGACCGGAAAGGGAATGGCCGGGGTGGCAGGCATTCTGACGATACCTCTCAGCCCTCTGCTGACCAATGTTCATGCGCGACAGGAGCAGAATTAGGCCATTTGCCTCAATTAGTCTCCTCCGAACCTGTCAATCATGACTGATCATAATCTCGCCCTCCTAACCCCATTCTCCTGCCTCCTCACCATAACCCCGACATCCGTACTAATCAAAGATGTTGATGCCAGGCACTCGTCCTAGTTCAACGGGACACCCCACTCAGTGAAGCGTTGCCAGAGGCAGAGACGGGGTGTGGTTCCTGCTGCCCTTCAACACACCAGTGAAGGAAAAAACACACAGCTGGCCGCGACACTGAGTGTGGTTGCCAGCATTTTACAATCACAACGAAACTTCATTATCAGCTGCGCCTACGTACAGAAAAATGCTCTGTATTTGCAAACAAAACAGCGCAGATTAAAATCATGTAGTGATCACACCCAGCAGAATTGCACAAGTAAGGCCTTGTTTTTGGCACCCCACTAAGATACTCAGTCCCAACCGCTGCCTGCTTGGTGCTCATAGGCAGCAGCCCCCCACTCCGCCCTGTCCCCCTCCTTCTCTGCATGCCCCATTTTACCCATATTTTTTCGTTAAAATTAATAAAATTTTGGGCAAACTGAAGAGCTGCTGCCTCGCAGCGCCAAGACCCTGACCATTGTGAGCTCCCTGACATAAGGAACAGAGGCAGAATTATGCCATTCTCCCATCAATTCTACTCCACCATTCAATCCAGCTGATCTATCTTTTCCCCCCCACCGCATTCTCCTTCCTTCCCACCCCGTAACCTCTGACCCCCCCCGACTCCAGCATCTCGTTCCATACACTATGTTTCCTTCGATTCCTTTAAATCTCTCCCCTCACACTTTGCCAAAGAACATAACCAGGCTTAATTCCACAACCAAAAGCTAGTATGAAGAAGGGCTCTGACCCCATAAACGATGTCTGTACATTTCCTCCGCAGCACTCTGCCTACCCCACTAGAACACCTCCGGCACTTTGTGTTTTGCTCCAGATTCCAGCATCTGCAGTCTGTGAAAGTTAGCTGGTGGCTTGTTTGCCTGGCCTTGCAGCACGCACCTGAGTGGGTGTTACTCGCTTAGGAAGCATTTCAACCTTCTGGTTGTATCAACCCATTCCCTGATGCACCGCAAGAAGTCTGCAGTAACAGACTGGAACAAATAAAGGTTCAAGTGTAGAAACGAGGAACTGGCAGATTCCTGGTTTACCAAGGAAAAAAAAGGCGCACAGTGCAGGAGTAAATCAGCGTGGACTGCCCAGCATCTCTAGAGAACAAGGATCGGAGATGTTTTGGGTCGGGAACCATTCATCAAATATCATGATCATGGTGGACGTAAAAAAGCTGGATTAACTCCGGCCAGCATCTACAGGTGAACAGGATTAGGTGATGATTTGGGTGGAACCCTCCTTCAGAGAGAGAGTCAGGGCATGTCAACGTGAACCTTCGAAAACAGTGAATTCCCCTTTTTTTGTTACCGAACATAAAAAACATAGAATAAGTCACAATGTGTTATCAGGAGTTGTCAGAAGCATGCCGGCTGTCGGAGGGATTCACAGTGTGTCGTGGGCCTGACTGGGAGACCCCTTGCAAAGCAGCCTGTGCTTCGCACTAGACCCGAGTGCTCCAAGATGCCAAACAAGAGCACGTGGTGAACGGACACGGCCTACCAGCGTTGGAGGGGCGTCGCAAGGCAATGCCTGGCCAGGCTGGCCCTGCAACGCCGCACGGGCACGGGCTTCAGATCATGTCCAGAACCCTACACTTCCAACAACTGGGACTTGAAAATGAGTCCGCTTAAAAACTGGTAAAAACTCCGCATATACAATCACAGTGTAACAACTGCTATAAACACTAGTACTGTAATGAAATTCTTACCTAAGGTACTAAGTGCTTATGTATAAAGTGTTAGCATGTAACTGAACCGTATACACAAATGAAATGTCGGCACTGTACCTCTTACAATAAAGTACCATTGAATAGTACAATCTCACTGAGACACAGTACACAAGGTTCACCACGTTTCATGAGACCTATTACATTCTCAAATGTAGCATCCTTAACAGGTAAGTGTAAAAACTAAAGAGAAGTGAGTTACCGCTGAAGTGGGCATTATCCGAGAACCACCGTTCCTGTTCGTCCACTCAGATTTAAGTACAGACACTCCCCGACATGGGTCAGTAAATTAATTTCCCTCAACTTCTTGCGAAAGTCGTGAACCCGAGCAAGTGCAACAGCCGCCCCGATGGAAGGGCGCATTGGTAGCTCCGACATGAGACCCACGGGGGAGGAGCTCCAACGTTTGGTGCTTGACAATTCGGGGGGGGCTCTGGCTCTGGGGCTCTGACGGCTACTGACATGGGATCTATGGGGGGGGAAGCTCCGACATGGTGGACCGGGGACGGGGTGTCATTGCGCTTAAATAATCAGCTAATGTACCGAGTTTACTTAATCGCCTATTCACATAAGTCATGGAATGCTTGTATACTCATTTTTTTTGATTTCAATTCCCCAGACGTAAGTCAGACAGTAACACCAATAAGATACCCCGGGTTTGATCCAGACTATGGTGCTGACTGTAATGGACTTAGTGCGCTTACCCTGGAACCGCATTTTTTCTCTCTCCCTGTAGGTCCGGTGTTCCTCCCACACTTCCAAAGACTTGCGGTTTGTAGGTTTAAATTGGCCCTCTTGAATTGTAAATTGTCGCTCGTGTGTGGATAGTGCGAGTGTACGGGGGGCGGGGTGATCGCTGTCAGCGAGGACTGGGAGGGCCGAAGGGCCTGTTCCACACTGTATTTCTAAAAGTCCTAAGCTTCTTTTGGACCTAGTGCACCTTGTAATACTACACAGCAGCATTGTGATACTACTATAAAGCGCTCGTATTTGCCCCCACAGTGCATTGTGGACAAGGGGAATGTTGAGTGTTGCTATATTTGTGTAGGTAGTGGGATGATGGAAATGGAAGATCACTGACGCTGTTGCATTCCTGAGATAATCCACCCAGAAACCTTGAGTCTGGCGTTGGGTACTTTGGCCGTGTGCTGCAGCCTTAATCTCTGTCAGACCAGGAACGTCACCATGTAGGGAGGGCTTAAAACTGAAGTGGCAAGTGAATAGTTTAGTTAAGTTTCAGAGAACATCGTGGAAGCAGTGGCCTTCAGCCCACAATGTGTCCGTGCCGACCAGCGATTCACACATACACTAAGTTTTCTTTCTTAAACGCTAGGGACAATTATTACAGAAGCCAATTAACCAACAAACCTCACGTCTTTGGAAGTTGTGAAACCAAGCACCCGGAAGTAGAAAACCCACACGGTCCATAGTGAAGGAACGTACAAACACCGTAAGACAGCACCCAAGGTCACGATCTACACCCGGGGTCGTCACTGGCGCGCGCATGCAGCGATCTACACTATCCCGCTGCAACCATCGATGCCGACTACTTACAGGGACGACCACCTTCACTAAATGTAAAGCTGCACTTTTAACGGAATGTGAATCGGAGGACAAAAAAAGAGGGGATATCATTGGGCTGATGAACCAATATACAGGCACATCGAGTCATACAGCGTGGAAACGGGCCCTGAAAAAAAAAATTGAAAAAATAGCCCGCGCAGACCATCATGCCCCATCTACCCTAGTCCCACCTGCCTGCATTTGGCCCATATCCCTCTAAACCTGTCCTATCCATGTGCCTGTCCAAATGTTTTTTAAACGTTGCAATAGTACCTGCCTCAACTACCTCCTCTGGCAGCTCATCCCATACAACTACCACCCTTTATGGAAAAAAGGTTGCCCCTCAGGTTCCTATTAAATCCTTCCCCCTCACCTTAAACCTTTGTCCTCTGGTTCTTGATTCCCCAACTCTGTGCATCTACCCTATCTATTACCCTCATGATTTTATACACCTCTATAAGATCACCCCTCATCCTCCTGCGTTCAAAAAAGTAAAGCACCAGCCTGCTCAACCTCTCCCTATAGCTCAGGCCCTCGAGTCCTGGCAACATCCTCATAAATCTTCTCTGTGCTCTTTCCAGCTTGGCAACATCGTTCCTAAGACATGGTGACTGAAATTAAACACTTGGTCTGAGGACTACTGGTGGAGACAGGCCGAGGGTGGGTTTGGGGATGCTATTTAAGGCAGAATTTAACTCGAAGGCCTACTTGATGATAGTAGAGCTGTTAAATTTTATGAAATTCAGGAGGTCATAATTAAAGCCACATTGGTATCCCAGTATTAATGGACTAGAGAAGATTGTAGTGATAGTTATTAGAGTCAAACAGTCCCATTCACCCAACTTGCCCATGAAGGCCAAGGTGCTCCACCTAAACGAGTCCCTCCTGCCTGAGTTTGGCCCATTTCCCTCAACCATGTAGCTGCCTGCATGTCTTTTTTGAATTCTTATATTGTGGACTTGGGCAGAGCTGTGGCCAAACCAAACTGCATCCCGATCGGCTGCTTTCCATCCACGGTTGTACCTGTAGAAAGTTGGTAAAGTAATTGTAGTGGAGACATGTAACACTTCCCCGGTCAGTCTTCAACTCAGAGTTTTCCTTGTCCTCACTCTATTGAGGGTTGGAATGAGGGAGGTTGCTGCGGACTGGGTTGTGAAGCCAAGTCTAGCGTTAGCAGGGCGATGACAAGACGTTCGGAAGCAGCTGAGCTGAATTTAGTTTATTTCACGTGCACCAAGGTGCAGTGAAAATCTATTTTGTCACGTGCTATCCAGTCAGCAGATAGACTGTACAGCTTACAATCACACCGCCTCCAGTGTACAGATACAGGATAACGGGAATAACATTGAGTGCACGGTAAAGTCCGATTATTAAAGCTAGTCCGGGAGGAGCCCCCGATGAGGTGGGTGAAAGGTCAGGACCGCTCACAAGTGTGGTGACAGGATGGTATCAGTCATCTGATAACATCTAGGAAGAAACTGCCCTGAATCTGAAGGTGTGTGTTTTCACACCTCTTGCCTGATGGGAGAGCAGAGACTAGGGAGTGACCGGGTGAGACGGGTCCCCTTGATTATGCAGGTGGCCTTGCCGAGGCAGCGTGAAGTGTGGATGTAGTCAATGGCGGGCAGGCAGGCTGGTTTGTGTGATGGTCTGGGCCACATCCACAACTCTCTGTGATTCCTTGTGATCTTGGATGGAGCGGTTCCCAAACCGTGCTGTGATGCATGCTTGTGCGGGTCTGTAGAACTTGGGGACATACCGAACTCCTAAGCCTTCCCAACGTGGGGTGTGGAAATCGGAATACATTGGTGGTATCTGCAAGCTTGACTTGGGGTCAGATGTGACACTAAGAACACTCGTGGTCAGCGAGAACTGTTCAACTCGTGCAGCTGCCGGTCCGATAGAAAGGATTGCTCTCAATGCCTCTTTAATCATTGGCACACAAAATGCTGGAGAAACTCAGCGGGTGCAGCAGCATCTATGGAGCGAAAGGAGATAGGCAACGTTTCGGCCGAAACCCTTCTTCAGACTGATGGTCTGAAGAGTTTTATCAGTGTGAAGAAGGGTTTCGGCCCGAAACGTTGCCCATCTCCTTCGCTCCATAGATGCTGCTGCACCCGCTGAGGTTCTCCGGCATTTTGTGTACCCTCGATTTTCCAGCGTCTGCAGTTCCTTCTTTAACACCTCTTTATCATTGCCTCTCCAGTGTCCTGATGAGGACAACGACCCTTCAGAGCAGAAGCTGTACCAGAGGGACGAAACCACCACCCAGCAGAACACCATCCTGAACGAGTCCATTGCATCAGATGTCGGCAGCCCACATTCCGTAAGCTCACTCCGTCCTTTTGCCAGCTTTTATAATCACCTCATTATGAGCTTGAACTAGATATTGTACTATTGTTAGTTTGTAAATGTTTAGCTTCAATGTTAAGATGCTGTAGTTCTGCCAATATTTTTTTAGACTTTGGACTTTGGAGATGCAGTGTGGGGACAGGCTCTTTGGCCCACCGAGTCTGTGCTGAACACCGATACCCGCACACTAACACTAACACTAGGGCCAATTTACAAATTTGTTTCCTGGTGCCAACTAACCTACATTGGCGTGTGGGAGGAAACTGGAGCACCCGGAGGAAACCCACGCGATCACAGGGAGAACGTACAAACTGTTACAGACAGCACCCGTGGCCAGGATCGAACCCGGGTCTCTGGCGCTGCCGCTGCGCCACCGTGCAAGTCAGCTGTGCATCATTGGTGAGATTACACTGTGTGCAGTCCTGGTCTCCCAGCTACCGGAAAGGGTGTCATGATGTTGGAAAGGGTGCACAAGAGATTCACTGGGTTATTACCTGGAGTTAAATTATAGGGGTTGGTGGATAGGGTGGGGCTTTTTTCTTTAGTGTGTTGGGGAGGCTGAGGAGTGGCTTTATTGAGGTGTATAAGATCATGAGAGGCATGGATAATGCGAACGTTCGCAGTCTTTTCCCCAGGGTAGAGGATTCTAAAACAAGAGGGCATAGACTTCAGGAGAGAGGTTTAAGAGGGACCTCGGGGGCAACTGTTTCACTCAGACGGTAGTCCGTATCTGGAACGAGCTGCCAGAGGAAGCTATAGACGCAGATATAATTGGGACTTTTAAAAGATATTTGGACAGATATATGGATAGAAAGTAATGAGTTTAGAGAGCAATGGGCACAATGCAGAGACTAGCCCAGAATGGCAACATGAGTTTCTATGCTGGATAGCTCCAGTACTCTCTGATATTCATTTGGGTGAGTATAGTTTTTTTTTTTTGTTCAGTTTAGAAATAGAGCCCAGGGGCAGGACCTTTGTTGGCTCACCGAGTCCTGCGCACGAACCAGCGATTCCCATACACTATCAGTATCCTTCACACACTGGGGACAATTTACAATTTTACCGAAAGCCAATTTTAACTACAAACCGATACGCACTTTGGAGTGTGGAGGAAACGGAAGCACCCAGAGAAAAACCCACGTGTTTCACTGGTGAGGAGGAGAACGTTAAACTCCGTACAGACAGCACCCAGGAGTCAGGATTCAACCTGGTCTTCTCTGGGCGCTGGGGAAACACCAACTACTACCGCTGCCCTCCAGTAGTTTCTCCCGCACTCCAAAGATGTACAGGTTTGTAAGTTTGTTCGGCTCGTTGGTAAAAATATATTATTATAAATTGTCCGAGTGTGTAGGATATGCTAGTGTATGCGACTCGGGCAAACGTCTTAGAAGCACGTTTCCACGCTCTCAAAGTCCAAAAAGTCAAAAGTTCAGACCCAAGTCAGCAGCATGCATTTATTGCCCCAGAATCCCATGAACTGCTTCATCCGGAGCCAAAACGCGGGAGGAAAGGCAGCAGCCATGACACAAAAGCAAAGTCACTGCTGGGTTGAATGTTTTAAACACGCGGAGGTATTCGGGGGAGGAATGACTTGCTCCATGTTTCCATTGCAGAGAATGAATAAACGGATCAGTTAGTCATTCCAGTGTTGGCGTGTAGCTGGGATGGTCAGATGGCTAAGTAAGGCAGCTGGTCAGAGATTTGCAGCGTTTTAAAATTAAACAACTGGGTTTGTTGTTGGAATGAGAGGAATTGATGTTGTTCGGTGGAGGTTTCTGGTCCGTAATATGAATTGGAATTGGCCAACCTCATTTAGTTCATAAGTCATAGGAGCAGAATTATGACCGCATTCATTTCATCCCATTAAGTCTACTTTTGACTTCAATTGAATGATCTATCTCATATCATCTTGTTCCCGCTCAACCCCATTCTCTTGCTTCTCCTGTACCTGATGACCTTACTAATCAAGGAATCTGTTCAACCTTCCTCTGACATACAAATATCAATTGGACTTGGACTCCTCAGCATCCTGACTGTCCTCCTCCGGAACTCATCATCTAGGTACGTATTTTATTCTGAGGCTGTGCCTCTGGTCCAAGTCTCTCCCGCTAGTGGAAAAACACCTAGTTGGTAAGTTTCACATGAGGGTTCATCCCCTTGTCCTTAAACAAACTCCAGCGAGTACAGAGTGAAGAGTAAAGGGTCCCACCAACAGCCATTTAAAATTAAAAAAGCGCTCCATCATAGGTTCACCATTCATTCCTGGCCATCTTTCCTGGTAAACCTCGGCCAGATGAGCTAGTGATTTCTTCTTGACCGTTTTGTTCTTTGCCGGCAGCAAAGAGCTGGGGCAAAGTTCATAAAGTGAACCGGCAAAAAAGGAACAAGATGCCAAGTCTCTAAACGCAAAGCGCAAGCAGGCAACAGCTTGTCCACGGTTAATCCAAAACCTCTGCAGCCGTGGACAAATTCTTGCTGCTCCAACCCGCACCAGCCCTCTGTGTTCAACCTTACTTCCCACCTGGTTGATAAGAAAGTGCTGGATTTTTCTGTTAAGTCTGCTTATTTGTGCGGGCGGCAGTTAGGCAGAGCGTTGGGGAATAGGGCCCTTTCGGGACCACCGAAGTCATGTTAACCATTGACCAAACCAGTTTTTTTTGTTATATCCTTACTTTCCATCCTCTCCATACACACTTGGGGGACAATTATACAGAGGGCCATCCAACCTACAACAAAAAGGTCTGGATATTATGGGGCAGGAAACCGGTGAGCACGTCCCCCCGGAGGAAGGACCTGCGTTGACGAAGGAGAATGTGCCAAATCCCTATACACACACCGCGGCCGTGAGATCTACCACTGTGCACTGTGTCATCTTTATCTCCCACCCCCTCCCCCCCCCCCCCTCTCTTGATTATGGGACTGATTCTTCAACCCCCCAATAAAACAAACACAAACCACACAATCTACAAAAATTTCAATAATAGCAAGAATATTTCATTACCATCAAAATGACTGGAGCCACTACCTCATTGTGCCAGAAACCCATTCCTGACCTCGTGTGCTGTCCGTGTGGGGGTTTCAAACAAAAATCCCGTGATGTGTAAAGAGTGAAAGGGCACCAGGGATATCACACGGTCTCGGGGAGAAATGTTACTAAATGGGATAACAGAACCACAAAGTGTGTGCTTGAAACAAAACACAGAGCTGGGTGTATGGACCGAGATGCCGGAGAGGGTAGTGGAGGCAGGTATTATCGCAATGTTTAAAAGAGATTTGGACAAGTTCATGGCTAGTACAGGTTTATAAGAATATGGGGCCCAATGCAGGCAGATGGGACTTGTGTGGACGGGCCATCTTGGGTCAGCATGGGCGAGTTGGGCCGAAAGTCCTGCTTGCGTGTTGTGTGACTCCATGAGTCCATCTCCAATTGCCCCTCAACTGAGGTAGCGTTTGAGTCGATTTCACTAGGCAGAGTGGCTATACAGATCGGTTAACGGGCAGATTTCTTCTCTGAAGCATAATTAAAAAATAATCCAGGTAATATGGAATGTTTACTGTCTTACTTAACTGGCTAACTTAAACAAAAAAAATATTATTTAGCAACTTGACTTTGATTCCAGCACCATTGGTGGGAAACCAAATTGTCCTCTTCATGACTGCTATAGAACGCTGGCTACCAGCTGAGATAAGTCCAACCAACAGACAACCATTCTTTTCTTCCTACTCCAAGTTGCGCTTTTGGTTCACCTGCCCCAATACCTCTCATGGCATTGAGTGTTAGATTAGTATTGTCACAGTTGAGGTTCCAATGAAAAGGCTATTGTTGCGAGGAAGACGTGGTCCAGTCGAGCCATCTACAGTTATGTACCGTACAGGTACAAATTTTCCATAAACTAGCCCCTGGCAGTTGCCTAAGTTGGACATACCTGTTCCAGGGCGACCAGAAATCAGCAACACTCCAAATGTGGCCTGACCCAAAGGTTTATAAAGTTGCGACACAAATGGTCTTCCACATTAGAAATGAAACCTGTTTTCTTTAAAATAGTTGACCTTGTGCTTGGGGCCAATACAAATAGAAATAATTAGATGTGGTTTCTCGTCATTAACCTGTCAAAACTATATGTGGTGTGAATAGACAGCATGAAAAGATCTCAAATAGCAAACCAGTGCATGTTATTTTTAATACTGTTCTTTAACCTCTTTGCTTCCAGTTCCTTAATTGCATTTTTATTAAAGGCCATAAAAAATATCACCTGAAATTATGGTTTGGTACAAAATTGCCTCATCTCTGACCCAGGATAGATTTTCTCTCCCACTTCCTGGGGTTACAATGAAGATTAGGAGAAATCTCTTTAGCCGAGGGAGGTGTGGGTCTCTGTGGAATTCATTGCCGCAGACTGCCAAGTCATTGGGTATTTTTAAGGCGGAGATTGTTAGAAACATGAAATTAGGTGGCAGGAGTAGGCCATTCAGACCCTTCGGCCTGCACGCCTTCAATATGATCATGGATCATCCAACTCAGTTCCGTACCTGCCTTCTCTCCATACCCTCTGATCCCATAGCCCAAGGGCCAATCCACTCACTCTTAAATATAGGCAATGAACTGGCCTCAACTACCCTCTGTGCTGAGAGTTCCAGAGACTCACCACTCTCTGTGTGAAGAAAGTCTTTTCATTAGTCTTAAGGAATATTCCTTATCCTTAAGCTGTGACCCTTGTCCTGGAACTTCCCCATAACATCGGGAACAATCGTCCTGCATCTAGCAACTGTCTCAACCCTTAAGAATTTTGTAGTTTTATAAGATCCCCTCTTAATCTTAAATTCCAGAGAGTATAAACCGAGTCAACGTCTTCTCATTAGGTTCTTGATTTAGTACGGGGGCCAAAAGGTTACCGGGAGAAGGCAGGAGAGTGTGGTGGAGAGGGAAAGATAGATCAGCATGATTGAATGGCAGAGCAGGACTCGATGGGCAGAATGGCCTAATTGTGCCCTCTGTTCTAATGTTTTTCTAACTTGAAATTAACTGTTTGTCTAAACGGACAAACCCATTCAGCTCTTTTTTCCGCCCACTTTAGTTGAGTTAATTTAATTAGAGAGATAGCGCGGACTGCCCTTTGTGGCCCACACCGACCAGCGATCCCCGGACATTAACATGTTCCTTACACACACTAGGCGGCAATTTACACATACTTCAGGCCATAACTCATACCTGTACATCTTTGGGATTGTTGGGGCGGAAAAGCAAAAGTTAGATATCTGGAGGGAGAGGGGGGGAGGATGAAACAACCACGCGGTCATGGGTAGAGAACTGTTTTTTTTTTTTTTATATTTTTTTTTTATATTATACTCCCACACAGACCATGGACCCATAGTCGGGGGATGGAGCTGGTAGTCTGCGGCGCAGTGAAGGCAGCAACTCTACCGCTGCGCCAGCGTGGCCGCACAAACTCTGCGCGTTGGCTAATTCCCCTAAAATTGTTCAGAGGCTCCTACTTTCCTGTGCGAATTCCATCTTCTTCTTCTCAATAGCCCCTGACTACGTCAGCAAGAGTGGTTCGACTCAAAACTGTCACCTGTCAGTCATATGCTGCCTCACCCCTCCCTTCACTGTTTCTACTTATGATTTTGCAGGTTTTGTCTTGCCCCAGCCCCTTTTCCATCTAACTGCCCCCCCCCCCCCCCCACCCCCCCCACCCCCCCCCAACCCCCCCCCCCCCCCCCCCCCCCCCATACAATCAGTGTGAAGAACGGCCCCCGATCTGAAACTCCGCGCGGTCCATCCCTCCCGATCCTGCCTGACCTGTTGAGTTTCCCAGCACTTCAGATTTACAGTTCCTTGTGGACTCTTAAAAGTATTAACTAGGGTGGGAATAAAACCCTGCGGCTCTCCCGACTCAGCCAAGCAGGTGGTTTTGTCTTTGGCGATTTGCATATTTTGGCAGACTTTCAATGCTGAATTCAGATGGAATCTTGTGTGAGAGGTCTATACAGTTGGTTGGGAATTCAGCTTGAAAAGGCCATTCTCACCCTGTCTTCCCCTTCTCTCTCTCCTCTGTCGCCGTCTCCTCCCCGTCGCAGTCTCCCTCCCCCTCTCTGTCTCCCTTCTCTCTCCCTCTCCTCTCTCTCACTTCTGTCCTCCTCCACCCATCCTCCCCCTCTCGTCGCCCTTCCCCTCTCTGTCTCCCCTCTCCCCCTCTCTGTCGCCCCTCCCACCTCTCGCCCCTGTCCGCCTCTCTGTCGCCCCCTCCCCTCTCTGTCGCTCCCCTCCCCCTCTCTGTCCGCGCCCCCTCCCCCTCTCTGTCGCCCTCCTCTGTCGCCCTCCACTCTCTGTCGCCCTCCCCCTCTCTGTCGCCCCTCCTCTCTGTCGCCCTCTCTGTCGCCCCCTCCCCCTCTCTGTCGCCCCTTCCCCTCTCTGTCGCCCTCCCCCTCTCCTCCCCTCTCTGTCTCCCTCCCCTCTCTGTCTCCTCCCCTCTCTCGCTACCTGTTCCTCTCCTCTCCTCACTATCTCCCCTCCCTCTTCGTCTCCCTCTCCCCCTCACGTCCTTCGTCTCCCTCCCCTCTCTGTCTCCCTCCTCAGTCCATCCCTCTCTCACTCTCTGTCCCTCTCCCTCCTCTCCCTAATCTTCCTGTCTCTCCATCCCCCTCTCTAATGATCCTCTCCCTCCCCCTTCTTCTGTCTCCCTCCTCCCTCTCTGTCTCCCTCGCCTGTTCCCTCCCCGCTCTGTCCCACGCTCGGTCGTCCCCGCTCTGGTCTCCTCTGTCTCCTCTCTCGTCCCTCTGCACTCTCCTCCCCCGCTCGGTCTCCCTCCCCCCCCTGTCTGTAATCCCGGCTCCTGTCTCCTGATCCCTCCTCTCTCGTCACCCTCATCTCCGTCCTCCCCTCTCTGTCCTCCCCTGCTTCCTCTCTCTCCTGCCTGTCTTCTCTCCCCGCTCTGTCTCCCACACTCCCCCTCTCTGTCTCCCCTCTCTTGTCCCTTCTCACTCCTCTCTTTCCTGCTCCCAGCTTGTTCTCCCTCTCCCTCTCTCGGTCTCCTCTCCCCCGCTCTGTCTCCCTCTCCCCCTCTCTGTCTCCCTCTCCCCTCTTGTCTCCCTCTCTCCCCTCTCTGTCTCCCTCCTCTCCCCTCTCTGTCTCCCTTCTCCCTCTCTGTCTCCCTCTCCCCCCCTCGCTGTCTCCCTCTCCCCTCTCTCTGTTCTCTCCTTCTCCCCCTCTCTGTCTCTCTCCCCCTCTCTGTCTCCCTCAATCTGTCTCCCGCTCCTCTCTGTTCTCCCTCTTCCCCCTCTCTGTCTCCCTCCCCCTCTCTGGTCCTCATCTCCTCCCTCCTGTCTCTCCTCCCTCTCCCCCTCTCTGACTCCCTCCTCTCCCCCTCTCTGTCCTCCCTTTCTCCCCCACTCTGTCTCCTCTCCCGCCTCCTCTGTTCTCCCCCTCTCTGTCCTCCCTCTCCCTCTCTGGTCTCCCATCCTCTACCCTCTCTGTCTTCCTTCACCCTCTCTGTCTCACCTCATCCAACTCTCTGTCTCTCCCCTCTCTCTGTCTCATCCCTCCTCTTCCTAGTCTTTCACACCTCTCCCTTGTCTCCTTTCCCTCTCCTCCCCCTCTCTGTCTCGCCTTCTCCTGTCTCCCAGTCCCTCCTTCTCTGTCTCCCCTCCCTCCCTCTGTTCTCTCTCTGTCTCTCCATCTACCTCTCTGTCCTCTCCCCGCTTCTGTCTCCCCCCCCACCTCACTGTCTCCCTTCACTCCCCCCTTCTTCTGTTCATCTCCCCCCCCGTCTCTCCTCCCCCCCCTTCTCTGTCTCCCCCCCCTTCTCCCCTCTGTCTCTCCCCCCCCACCCCCCCCCCCCCCCCTTGTCTCTCCCCCCTCTCTGTCTCTCTTTGAGCATGCCAAACCCCCTGGTCACAAAATTCCCTTTCCGACTTCTGTGGAGTTTGTTCTGTGATGTTGTCTTGGCTTCCCTTCTGCAACTCATATCAGTACTCCGAGTCCCTGTCTTGCAGAACATCTGTTGTGAGTTAGCGGCCTTGATTTGTGTATTACATAACTGATGAAAACCAGCGTATATTAATAAATGGGAAAGATTTCTGCCTCAAAGTCCCTCGCAGTGGTAGATGGAAAACATTCCAATATCTCATCTGTACTTAATAGCATTTTTTGACTGAGTAAATATTAGTTTGCAGAACATTTACCCGCAGAAAAGATTCTGTTGAAAACAACCGAGTGCTTTTGGTCCGAGTCAGTGGGTTACAATGGCCAATATGTAACAGTTGTCATAATGAATAGTAGGAGTAGAATTAGGCCATTTGGCCCATCTAGTCTACTCTGCCATTCAACCATGGCTGATCTATCTCTGCTTCCTAAAAAATTATTATATGTAAACAAATGTTCAATGAATGTAAGACATAAACTAATTCAATTTAAAATTTTACATAGATTATATTATTCGAAAACAAGACTGAATAAAATAGTTTCAAATGTTTCCCCCATCTGTGACAAACGTCTAACTCAAAATGCCACTATAGCACATTCCTTTGTCTCCTGTACAAAACTGTATAAATTTTGGAATTAAATTTTTGGAATTTTTACAAAACTATTTAACACAAAATTGAACCCAAATACTGAACTGATTTTCTTTGGATCAATGGAAGAGGGAAGTAAACTAACTATATTCCAAGAAGCTTTTCTTAATTATGGTCTAATAACAGCAAAAAAACATACTAAAATTTTGGGAAAATGCACCTACGCCAACATTCAAAATGTGGATCTCAAGCATGTCGGAAACGCTACATCTTGAAGAAATGAGATTCCTCCTACTAGGCAAAGTAGACCTATTCTTAAAGATTTGGTCTCCTTTTATCAACTTTTTACAAGCATATGGTGCAACATAACATAACCTTAGAAATTAAATGGTTTAGAACCGGGTGACGGATGGGCAAAAATACGAAATAGGTCGATCTCTCCTAATCTCTCTTTTCTTTACTTTCTCCTTTTCTTTCAATCTGTTTAGCTTCTCATCTGTCCTTTATTTCTTTTGCTTTCTGTTTCTACTCGCTTGACTATCTATTCCGACACTCTTTATTTCTTTTTTCTCTCACTGTTCTATTATTATTAAATAAAAATAAATAAATAAAAAAAAGAAAAGATTCTGTTGAAAACAACCGAGTGGTTTTGGTCCGAGTCAGTGGGTTACAATGGCCAATATGTAACAGTTGTCATGAGAATAGTAGGAGTAGAATTAGGCCATTCGGCCCATCAAGTCCACTCTGCCATTCAACCATGGCAGATCTATCTCTGCTTCCTAACCCCAATCTCCTGCCTTCTTCCCATAACACCTGACAGCCATACTAACCAAGAATCTATCTATCTCTATCTTAAAAATATCCACTGACTTAGCCTCGACAGTCTTCTGTGGCAAAGAATTCCACAAATTCACCACCCTCTGACTGAATAAATTTCCCTCATCTCCTTCCTAAAAGAACGTCCTTTAATTCTGATCCATATAAGTGTATCCCAAGTGGCTGGGATATTTAGCACAGCAAGGGCCAAGGCAGCTTGCGAAAGGACTTGTGTTCCTCAGGAGGCAACTGATCATAGAACCTTCTCACTAGTTTTAGAGGTGCAGCGTGGAAGCAGATCCGTCGGCACACCAAAATGTGTCGGAATGAACATTTGCACCGAAGATGGACACAAAATGCTGGAGTAACACAGCGGGTCGGGGAGCATCTCTGGAAAAAAGGAATTGATGACGTTTCGGCTCGAAACATCTGAAGAAAGGTTTCGACCTGAAACGTTACCTATTCCTTTTCTCCAGAGATGCTGCCTGACCTGCTGAGTTACTCCAGCATTTTGTGTCTACCTTCAACCCACCAGGTCAGCCCAACAGGAGAACCTGGAAGAAACCCACGCGGTCACAGGGAGAAGGTGCAAACTCCACACAGACAGCACACGTTGTCAGGATCAACACGATCCTACAGCCCTGTGGGATGAATATTGATTTCTCTAACTTCAATTAACCCTTGCATCCCGTCCCTCCCCACCCCAGCCGTTGTACTAGTTTCACTGTCTCCCGGTAGGTTTCACTGTTTGAAACCACTCGTGATCACCTTTTCCACAGCCAACAATGGACCATTGTGGGCTCCAGCTTTTCTTGATCATCATTGGTGGCTTCTTCTTCTTCTTCTTCTTCTTGCGTATGGCGTGCACAGCCTAAAGTTGTCGGACAACTTGTTCTATTTGATTCTTATTTGATTGTGCTTGCCGGGTTGATTCCGTTCGTCGAAACGGGGTGGACCACGTGAAGGTTGCAATCTCCCACGCCATTGGTGGCTTTGATTTGTCCTTTTGCATTCCTTACATTCATTTGTTCTATGTATCTTTCCATATCTCTAGTTTCCCTCTCCCCTGACTCTAAGTCTGAAGAAAGGTTTCGACCTGAAATGTCACCTATTGCTTTTCTCCAGAGATGCGCTTGACCTGCTGAGTTACTCCAGCAGGTTGTGTCTTTCTTCCACTTAACCTGAGCCAGGCGACCAAAGAGAAATTCTATTGCACTTGTTCTGATAGTCATTTCTGGTAGTTCTGACCAGTTATTCACTTCTCCCATCACTTTAAGGTGAGTGGGGGGTGGGTGGAACGATTTAATAGGAACATGAGGTGCAACTTTTTTTGTTACACAAAGGCTGGTAGGTGAATGGAACGAGCTGCCGGAGGACATTTAAAAAAACATTTGGACAGGTACATGGATAGGATAGGATGGGTTTGGAGGGATATGGGCCAAATGCAGGCAGGTGGGACTAGTGAAGATGGGACATGTTGGTCAGCATGGGCAAGTTGGGACATAGGGGTCTGTTTCCACACTGTCTGACTATGACTAAAAGATTATCTGATCATTCTCAAATTACTGTTTGTGTATAAATTGAGTGCCGGGTTTGTTGTGTGTAACTGTTCAAAAGTACATTGGATCTTTGGGGGATGCCTTGGTCATCAAGTCATCAATAATAGTTTTGTCGAGTCGGGTCTCACGAGGATGACAAGGTACAGTACAATAAAAATCTTGCAGCAGTGCCACAAACAATCAGACGAAGGACAAAAAACCATGAATTATACATAAATGACACGCGACATTTTAATCGGGGAAGACTGCGCACCGAATCGCGGCATTAGTACAAAAACGCAATTAGAAAACCTGTCCATGTTGGTGCTAGTTAAGTTTAATTTAGTTTATTGTCACGTCTTCCAGTTTCAGTAAAAGCTTGGTTTTGTGTGCTCCTCCCTGTCACGTAAAGGCGATACGTGATACAAATGCAAGCTGTCCGCACTGCACAGGATGGGCAGGATAAAGGGAATAATATTTAGTGCAAGGTGAAGGTCTATTGAAAAGACCTGGGGGTGGTCTGCAGTGTAACATGCTGTCCAAGGGATGGTGGTGGAGACAATAGTGGCGTTTGTGATGCATTTTTTTTTTTAACAGGCAACATAACGGAGGATATTAATCGCGGCAGCAGAGGAGATTAGTTTTTAACCTGGCATCATGTTCACAGCCTAATACATTGTGGGCTGAAAGGGCCTGTCCTTGTGCTGAACTGTTCTATTTTGCTACAGTAAAAATTCTGTAGTACAGCCCCTTCTCTTCAATTTTTTGCTCAGTTCCCTGCTTCAGCGCAGATGGAAAGATATTCCACTCTGTGCTAATGAAATCCAGGTGTCAGTAGCTGGTTCCTAATATGGAGAGGTATGGTGAGCAGAATTTGTACTTGCATCCAAGAACATTATTCCATCAATTGCAGAGAACATATCCCTCTGGGAACAGTACTCCGTGTCTCCTTATCTTGAACCTAGCAGCTCCCAAAGGTTTTCGCGGGCAATAGATTAGTTTTGATAAATCGGTAGGCCAATGGAAGCATGACCATATGTGCCGTGCTGGCAGAAGTTCTGCTTAGTTTAGAGATACGGTGGCGCAGTGGTTGAGTTGCTGCCTTACAGCGCCAGAGACCCTGGTTCGATCCTGACTGCGGGTGCTGTCTGTGCATTCTCCATGTGACTGCGTGGGTTTGCTCCGGTTTCCTCCCGCATTCCAAAAACGTACAGGTTCGTAGGTTAATTGGCTTCTGTAAATTGCCCCTAGTCCGTAGAATAGAACCGGTGTACTAGTGAATGTTGGTCGCGCAGACTCGATGGGCCAAAGGGCCTGTTTCCATGCTGAGTAAACTAAACTAGAACGCATTTGATGAATTCTTGGCTCTCTCCTATTTCCCACGTCAAAAAGAAGATACAGCACAGAACAGGCCTGACCATCAAAATCCATTTTCACACCAATCCATCCTAAACCCGTTTTCTTTAGTTTATGTGACCGAATGGAAACGGGCCTTTTGGTCCAAAGACTATTAGATAGGCACATGGAAATGCAGGGAATGGAGGCAGGCAGAAGAGATTGTTCGGAGCAGGCATTGTGGGCCGTGGGATCTGTTCTTGTGTGTACTGTTCTATATTGATTTAATTTATCTTAGAGATACAGCATGGAAACAGGCCCTTTGGCCCACTGAACATTACACCGACCATTGATCACCCACTCACACTGTTACTATCGAAAGCCTTTATCCTCACTTTCGCATTCCACTCTCGACCTTCGGGGCAATGTTTACAGAGTGTTAATTAACCTACATGCCCGCACATTCTTGAGCGTGGGAGGAAACCGGAGACCCAGGAGAAAAACCCCATGCAGTCCACGGGAAGGTCGGCCTGTCCTTGATTATGCTGGTGGCTATACCGAGCCAGCGTGAGAAAAGACAATGGAGTCAATGGAGTATGTTGGTTTGTGTGATGGTCTGGCTCCAGCGATTGCTCAGTCCTTAGATGGAGCTGTTCCCCAAACCCTGTGATGCATCCCGATAAAATGGTTTCTACGGTGCTCTGTAGAGTTGTGAGTTAGGTGAGAGTTGTAGGCGACATGCCCGTGACTCTAAGCCTTCTAAGGAAGTAAGGCGTTTGGTGTGCTTTCCTAGGACCAATGATTCGAATGGTTGGGTCCAAGAGAAGCTGTTGGTGAAACCTTTTACTCCTTAGGAAGAAGGCTTTCAACTCTGCCCATCCGATCGCGCTGTCAATCAAACCACAATTATGTTTTGAAGCATTCCCGCGATTTTTTTTTTGGATGGAAGAGGCTTACAATGATTTAACTCAAAGGGGACTATGCCAATGGCACTAGCTGAGATGGGACATCTTGGTTGGACGATTGGGCGCTGAAGGTCCTGTTCCATGCTGAATGACTTCCATGACCTGAGTTATTTTCCAGCCGTCATAGGTTTTTATTGCTTAAAACTGGTGCACTATTCAATATCACAGATGATTAGAGATAGAGAGAATTAAAGTTGTGATAAGATTAATATGGGATAAGTGTGAAATGGTATTGTTTCACTGTTCCTTGTAGAGTCCAATCCATACAGCACGAAACATACCAGGTCCAATCAGCCCTACTTGCCCCATGCGGTTCAAGATGCCCCATCTATGCAAGTCCAGCCGTGTTTAGCCCATATCCCAAAAAACTTTCCTGTCCCAGTACCCATGTCCAAATGTCTCTTTATGAATGTTGTTTTAAGTACCTCCTCAACTACCTCCTCTGCAGCTCGTTCCATACATCTCACCCACCCACCACCCTCTATGAAAAGGTTGTCCCCTCAAGTTTCCAATTAAACCTTAGGTTGGAGTCGCACAGCATGGAAGCAGCCCTTTGCACCAACTTGCCCACACTGACAATATGTCATCTACAATAGTCCCTCCTGCCTGCCTTTTGGCCCATCTTCCTCTCCGTGTACCTGTCCAAATGTTTTTTTTAAACATTGCGATAGTACCCTAGGTTGTCAAATGCTTATCATCGACTGATCTAATTGTGAGTAATGGTCAGGGCTAACTTTACACAACAAACGCAGCCAAGCGGCAAATGCACGGCTTGTGGGAACATCGTGTTATGCTGTTAATGGAGGCTAAACTCAGTTGACCCAGACACGTAATCCTTTATCATGCGCCCAGCAAAATCTTAATCGTGGATTTATTTGAACTTGTCATACATACATATGAGTCAGTGAAAGGATTTAGATTGGAATGTATAAAGAGACACGAAGTGCAGATAACTCAGGGCAGGTCAGGCAGGCACCCTGGAGAACAGGATAGGTGACGTTTTTTGGTCGGACCATGTCAGTCTGATCCAGTCTGAAAGAAGGGTTCATACCTAAACGTCAGCTATCCAGTTCTCCAGAGATGCTGCTGACCCACCGAGTTAGTCCATCCAGCACTCTTGTGTCTTTTTTTTGTAAAGCAGCACCTGTCAGTTTCTGATTTCCTACATTTTGAACACTTGGATGGTTCTGGACAGCTATATTTAGGGGAAGATTACGACCTACATGGTGGAAGTATACGAACTTGCTCCTCTCTGGGTGGACCAGGCGCAGAACCAATTCCATATTTTTTAGAGATATTTGGACAGAGACCAAGGGTCGGGTTTTTAGGGGGACCATTGATTGGCCCTTATTTAGGCAAAATTTCATAGTCGAAGAGATACTTCATGGAAACAGCACCCTTTTGGCTACTATTCAGGGTGAGCCACACTATCAAGGAGTCAGTGGTAAGAGCTGTAGACATAGAACACCCGGCCCAGGTTCGAATCCTGACTACGGTGCCTGTCTGTCCCGTTACAGTGTTTGCACGTCTCTCCCCGTGACCACCTGGTCCTTCTCCGGTGCTCCGGTTTCCTCCCCACGTCCAAAGAGTACACGTTTTATGAAGGGTAATGGCTTCAGTGACATTCTAATATGACCCTAGTGTGTAGAAACGTGTTTAGTGGTACAGGCTGAATTGCTGGTCGAAACATGCGGCCTGTTCAGCACCGTAATCTACAAAGTCTAAACTGCCCTTCACACTATCCCCCCACCCTAATCTAATCCAACTTATATAATTTCTTCTCCATAATTGTCCATTAATTTTGATCCCACATTCTGCCATTCGCGCCCAACACAAGGGCATTTACGGGTGGCCAATTAACCGAACCAACCCAAACATCTTTTAGGATGTGAACCAGAGCAACCCACGCAGGGAGAAGATTAGTTAAAACACACATCTTCGTCCAGGGGCATTTGTGGCCGAAGGGCCTGTTGCTGTCTGTTCTTGTTCTATCTATCATCACAGAAGAAAAGCCCACACGTCACAGGAGAACGTGCAAGACACCACACACGCAGACACCGAGTCCCAGGATTCAAAGCCGGTGCCGCAAGGCAGCAGCTCTCCCCGCTGCAGCACTGGTGGCTTTACTGTGGTGAACTATCACCAGTGTGCCAACATTGGCCAGCGTGGGACAAGATAGGTTCGAGGGCATTTTTCCAATGCTGTACAGCTCCGCGACTCCTATAACCAATCCAGCCTTCTACTGCAAGTATCGTCTCACCATCTACAGAGATCCCATTGCGTCTCGTAAAGGTAGCATTTCCTGAAACTTTTGGGTAAATATATTGCCGTCATGAAACGTACCCACCACACAGTTTTTTTGTTTATAAGATTAAGGGTTCCGTCCGATCTTGTGTGAGCTGTTTTTCGCACTGAGTAATAGATGCCAGGGATCATAAAATGCTGGTAACCTAATCAACAGCTCTTTATATTATAATATCATATATATATATATAATATATATTATATATATATATATATATATTAATATATATATATAATATATATATATATATATATATAAGTATATATATATATACTTCATATATTTATATATTATCCAATAAATTGGGAAGGAACCTTGAGTAGTATCTGATCCTTTGAAGGTCTGGTCAGGTTACTACCTGAGATTCACCTCGTTACCTTTTAATTTTTCCCTGATGAATATTCTTTCCATATACTTCTAGTTTTAACTTATTTTGTCTCCGCGATGCAGATCTGACGGTATTTTACCTTCCACTCTGTCACCTGGATGGGAAGTTAGCCAACTCTATGAGTTTCATGGGTCTACTGTTGACACAAGGAACTGCAGATGCAGGTTTACAAAAGAAAAGACTCAAAAGTGCTAGAGTAACTCTGTGGGTCAGTCAGCAACTCTGGAGTACATGGATAGGTGACGTTTTGGGTCCGGACCCTTCTTCAGTCTGTCCAAATGTCTTTTGAATGTTGTTATTGTATCTGCCTCAACTACCTCCCCTGGCAGCTCGTTCCATTCATCCACCACAATAACAGTGAAAATGTTGTTCCTCGGTTTCCTATTAAATCTTTCCCCTCTCACCTTAAACCTATGTCCTCTCATTCTTGATTCCCTTACCTGGGTGAAAGACTCTGCATTTGCACTAGCCGTTCCCTTCATGATTTTATACACCTCTATAAGATCGCCCCCTCCTGCACTCCAAGGAATAAAGTCCTAGCCTGCCCAATCTCACTCTGTCGCTCAGTCCTTGGAGACATGACAGCATCTTAGTAAAATGTGTAGGAAGGAACTGCAGATGCTGGTTTAAACCGAAGATGGACACAAAAGCTGGAGTAATTCAGCGGGACAGGCAATTTCTCTGGAGAGAAGGAATAGCTGACGTTTTGAGTCTCTGACCCAAAACATCATCCATTCCTTCCCTCCAGAGATGCAGCCTGTCCACTGAGTTACTCCAATTTTGTGTATCTAACATCTTAGTAAATCTTCCCTGTACTCGTTCCAGCTTAATGACATATTTGTACCATAACCTCCTGACTCTTGCATTCTATGCGTGCTAAAGAAGATAAATATCTCAGATGCCTTGTGTTCCCTTCTCCCTCAGACGTTTAATCAACAAACAATCTGTTGACGTAAAGCTCAAAGTGTTGGGACCCTTCTTCAGACTTCGACTCGTGAGACTGAAGGAGGGACCCGACCTGCAACATCACCTGTCCATTCCCTTCACTGATGCTGGCTGACCTGTTGAATTCCTCCAGCACTTTGTGTTTTGCTCAAGATTCTGGTACCATCATAACATTTAAGAGACATTTGGGCAGGTACATGAGACTTGGCTAGGGTTATGGGCCAAGCACAGGCCAAGTGGGACTAGTGCAGATGGGGCATCTTGGTCAGCATGGGCATGTTGGGCCGAAGGGCCTGTTTCCATGCTGTGCGCCTCTATAACTCTATTCCAGCAACTGCAGTTACATAGAACAGAGAACAATGCAGCACAGGAACAGGCCCTTCAGCCCACAATGTTTGTGCCGAACATGTTGCCAACATGAACTGATCTCGCCTGCCTGTACATGATCCATATCCCTCTATTCCCTTCACTTCCACGTGCCTATCTAAAACTCTCTTAAGCGCAAGATCTCTTGGGTTTCCAAGTCCTTTATTTTTTTTTCTTACACCCTCCAGCCCATTGAGCATGAAGACTGGTGTGTATAAAATGCCTGACGCAGTATTCACTACATCTTTCCTTTTGCTTCTCCTTGCAGGAAACGTCCAGAACCACAAGTCGATGGAAAAGGTAAGGATTTGTTTCTGAATATATAACCGGATTTTACATTTAGTTTTAGTTTAGAGATACAGCGTGGAAACAGGCCCTTCGACCCACTGAGCCCACGCCGACCAGCGATCACCTTACACACTAGTTCCATGCTGCACACTAGGGTCCAATGGAGGTGTGTTCCAGACACAATCCTCTCCACCTGAGCCAACACCAGTATCTGATTCATTGTTGGTCACTTTTGAGTGAAAATACCCTTATTTTACCCAAGACCAGAAACAAAGCTGGAGTAACTGAGTCAGGCAGCATCTCAGGAGAACATGGGTAGGTGTTTAAGAAGGAACTGCAGATGCTGGAAAATCGAAGGTAGACAAAAGTGCTGGAGAAACTCAGCGGGTGCAGCAGCATCTAAGGAGCGAAGGAAATAGGCAACGTTTCGGGGCCGAAACGTTGCCTATTTCCTTCGCTCCTTAGATGCTGCTGCACCCGCTGAGTTTCTCCAGCACTTTTGTCTAACGTGGATAGGTGACGGGTCGGGTCGGGAGCCTTCAGAAGAAGTGCAGCAACGGTGTCGTGGTGGTAGAGTTGTTGTCATACAGCGCCAGAGACCCGGATTTGATCCTGACTATGGGTGCGGTCTGTACGGAGTTCCTGTGACCAGGCGGGTTTTCTCCAGGTGCTCCGGTTTCCTCCCGCACTCCAAAGATGTGCAGTTTTGTAGGTTAATTGGCTGCGGCAAAATTGTAAATTGTCCCTAGTGTGTAGGATGGCGCTAGCCTATGATGTGACCGCTGGTCAGCGCAGACTTGGTGGGTCGAAGAGCCTGTTGCCACGTTGTATCTCTAAAGTAAAGAGTATTTTAACTTCCATATGTCCCATAAAGGAACAATTAAATATATTCTTGCAGCAAACACAGCAGATATGTAAAACATAGTATTCTGTAAAAACCATAATAGAAAAAAACAGTTTCAATTATGTATAAAAAAATAAATAAATATGATGTAATAATAGACAATAATCGGCGAGAAAAACATAGAATTCCCCCAAGTCAAGCACGAGCCTTCAATTTAGCACGGTAGGGGGGGGTTGTAACATTTAGATACAGGACGTTAAGTTTTCAGATTTGAGAACTTCTTCCACATCACTCTAAATTATACCGTCCTTATTCGAGGCTAAGGCCTCTGGTCCTATTAATTCCCCACCAGGGGAAACGCAGAACCTCTTCACATCCCTTCTATCCAGACCGTTCAATCACAGATTCGTTTAATTTTCCAATGAAGGTTCCCCCCTCGTCCTTTCTAAACTCCCAGCAGAGGCCCCAGAGACCGTGCAAACGCTCGTCCCCAGTTGACCAACATTTCCGGGATCATGCTCTCAACCTCAACTGCTGGACCCTCTCCAACCAGCACATCCTTCCTCAGATATTGGGGCCCAGACAATTTCTGGTTTCATCCAGAAACTGACCCTGGTTTCATTCAAAAAAACTTTTTAACCCAGGGAGTAGTGAATTTATGGAATTCCCTGCCACAGAGGGCAGTGGAGGCCAAATCACTGGATGATATAAAGAGAGTTGGATAGAGCTCTAGGGGTGCTGTGGGTCGAAGGGATATGCGGGGAGAAGGTCAGGCACGGTTATTGAATAGCGGATGATCAGCCATGATCACAATTAATTGGCGGTGCTGGCTGAAGTGTTGAATGGCCCCATCCCTGCACCAGTTTTCTATGTTTCTTATCATCTCAGAATCATTCAGCTTTTGTTATGACATCATTCCACAGTAATCAGATTTTGCTGTAACAAAGATTAGCATAAACCACAATCCACCTTAAACAACTTGTGTCAGATTGTTCTCAAAGCTGAGTGACAATGACCTCATTTTATATAGTTGTGTACCAATGGAACTGACAGCCAGCACCTGTGACTCCAAAACACCGAGTCATAGCTCATCCAATTACCATAATCACCTGCAACTTTTGGCATCACTGATATTTCTCTGGTTCATGTTAGTTTACATGATGTTGGCCATTAAAGTCACTTCAAGTAACCCTTGCGTCCCACTCTCTCCTTCCCTCCCCCACCCTAGTCATCGTACTAGTTTCACTGTCGTCTTGCTGAGTTTCACTGTTTGTCGCAACTCGTTATCACCTTCCCCGCAGCCAACAATGGACCATTGTGGGCTCCACCTCTCCTTGATCATCGTTGCTGGCTTCGATTTGTCCTCTTGATAACCTTTCATTCATTTGTTCTATGTACCTTTTCATATCTGTGGTTTTCTTCTAACGTGACTCAATCTGAAGAAGGGTCACGACTCGAAAAGTCACCTATTTCAGGGATGTTGCCTCACCTGCTGAGTTACTTCAGTGTTCAAAGTAATTCTCTTGTTCAGTAAACGTTGAGCCAAACTCCTTCCTGATACTAGACACAAGGAATGTGGACTCAAGCAACTGCAAATACTTGTTTACAAAATGCCCACAAAGTGCCTCGGGGTGCCACAGTGGCTCAGCAATAGAGTGCCAGCATCAGAGGCCATGGTTCGATCCTGACCACAGTCCCCTGTGTACGGAGTCTGTACTTTTTCCCAGTAACCACGTAGGTTTGTTCCAGCTGCCTTGGATTCCTCCCACGCTCCCAAGACGTGCAGTTTGTAGGTTCTGTGAATTGTCCCCAGTGGGTAGGTAGGATAGTGCTAGTGTACAGGGTGATCCCTGGTCGGCTCGGACTTGGTGGGCCGAAGAGCCTGTTTGCACGCTGTATCTCTAAAGTCCAAAGTAAAGTCTACAGTGACTCAGCGGGTCAGGCAGCATCTCTGGAGAACATGGATAGGTGACGCCTCCAGAAGGAGGCTCCCGACCAGAAACGCATCACTTTTCCACAGATGCTGCCTGATCCGCTGAGTTACTCCTGGTGTGCACGTCCTGCAAAATGCAGAGTAGTGGAAGGGTCTAGGACTAGAGGGCGCAACCTCAGAATAAAGGGATATACTTTCAAAATGGGGATTTTAGGCAGATGGTAGTGAATCTGTGGAATTAATTGCATAGATGGCTGTGGAGTACCGTTGGGTATTTTTAAAATGGAGATTGATATTTTTTGATCAGTAAGGGCATCGAAAGTTATGGGGAGAAGTCAGGAAAATTGTGTTGAGAGGGAAATGTAGATCAGCCATGATTGAATGGTGGCGCAGACTTGATGGGCCGAATGGCCTAATTCTGCTCCTAGAACACGACTCACCGACCTTCTGCAGGGGACTGAGTGTCACTAATTATTAAATCACTCCTCCAGCATCCTCATTTGGTGCCTCATTAAGACTTTAGACATACAGCGCGGATGCAGGCCTTAAGGCCAACCGAATCCATGCTATTCACCCTGATTATCCTACACACTGGGGACCATTTTTACAATTTACAGAAGCCAATTAACCTACAAACCCACAGGTCTTTGGAGTGTGGGAGGGAACCAGAGATCCTGGAGAAAACCCATGCGGTCATAGAGAGAGCGTTCAAACTCCACCTAACATCTGAGGTCAGGGTGGAACCTGGGTCTCTGGCGCTGCACTCGTTAAGGTTTGCCTATTGTCTCGCCCGTTCACTCTGCAGCTCCGTGGGAACCTTTGATGACGACACCGTGACGTGCTCAGCCAACAGCCGCTACTCGACGCGAGGAGAGAAGCTGGGCTATGGTCGCTACGGAAACTCCGCAAGCTCAACCTATGGCGGTTCATTAGAGAAGAAGTTGGAGGAGGCTGAGGCGGTGAGTGGAAAGATAAAGATATGGAAATAATTACCATAAAAAATATCCGGGATAAAAGCCTTTCTGGAATTGCAGTGAAAGAGCTGGATTGCATTCCTCCAATGGAAGCGAGCAGGAACTCAATGGACTGAATTGGCCACCTGCTCTGTTGGAACGAGAGGCGTAGATAAGGTAGCGTGTCAGAACCTTTCAAAGACACAGCGGGCACAGCTTTTAGATGAGAGGGACAAAGATTAAAGTGGGCACAGAGGGTGGTGGTTGCCTGGATCGTGCTGCCTGCCGGGGTTGGTGGTGGAGGCAGATTGGGTGGCACAATGGCGCGGTGATAGTCGCCAAAGACCCAGGTTCGATCCTGACTACGAGTGCTGTCTATACGAAGTAGGCAGGAGAATGGAGTTGAGATGGAAAAATAGATCAGCCAGACAGAGATGCTGCCTAACCCGCTGAGTTACTCCAGTACTTTTATACACTTAAGAAGTATATAGACATGCTGTTTAAGAAGGAACTACAGATGCTGAAAAATCGAAGGTAGACAAAAGTGCTGGAGAAACTCAGCGGGTGCAGCAGCATCTATGGAGCGAAGGAAATGGGCAACGTTTTGGGCCGAAACCCTTCTTCAGACCTTGAATCATCCACACATGGAAGACTATGGACCAAGTGTTAGATGATGGTATTAACATGGATGGTCAGTAGGAATAAGGTGGGCCAAATGTCCTGATTTCCTGCTGTTTGACTCTAAAACATTGTTTCCTTAGACTCAGTTGGGAAATATAAATTAAGATCATAAGACATAGGACCAGAATTAGGCCATTCGGCCCATCAAGTTGGCTTCGCCATTCAATCATGGCTGATCTATTTTTCCCTCTCAACCCCATACTCCTGCCTTCTCCCTGTAACATTTGGTGCCCTTACTAATCAAGAACCTGTCAATCTCCGCTTTATAAAATGTCCATGACTTTGCCTCCACCGCCGTCAGTGGCAATGAATTAGAAACAGAAAATAGGTGCAGGGCCCTTCGAGCCTATTCAATATGATCATGGCTGATCATCCAAAATCAGTACCCTGTTCTGGCATTTTCCCCATATCCAATGATTCCCTTAGCCCTAAGAGCTAAATCTCTCTTGAAAACATCCAGTGGATTGGCCTCCACTGCCTTCTGTGGCAGAGAATTTCACAGATTCACAACTCTCTGGGTGAAGGAGTTTTTCCTCATCTCAGTCCTAAATGGCCTACCCCTTATTCTTAAACTGTGACCCCTGGTTCTAGACTCCCCCAACATCGGGAACATTTTTCCTGCATCTACCTTGTCCAATCCTCTAAGAATTTTATATGCTTCAATAAGATATCCTCTCATCCTTCTAAATTCCATCGAATACAAGCCTAGTCGACCCATTCTTTCATCATATGTCAATCCCACCCACCCGGGAATTAACCTGGTGAACCTACACTGCACTCCCTCAATAGCAATGTCCTTCCTCAAATTAGGAGACCAAAAGTGCACACAATACTCCAGATGCGGTCTCACCAGGGCCCTGTACAACTGCAGTAAGACCTCCTTGCTCCTAAACTCCAATCCTCTCGCAATGAAGGCCAACATGTGATTGGCTTTCTTCACTGCCTGCTGCACCTGCATGCTTACTCTCAGTGACTGATGTACAAGCACACCCAGGTCTCGTTGCACCTTCCCTTCTCCTAATCTGACACCATTCAGATAATAATCTGCCTTCCTGTTCTTGCCATCAAAGTGGATTACCTCACACTTATCCACATTAAACTGCATCTGCCATGCTTCTGCCCACTCACCCAACCTATCCAAGTCGCCCTGCAGCCTCATAGCATCCTCCTTGCAGCTCACGCTGTCACCCAGCTTTGTGTCATCCGCAGATGTAGAGATGTTACATTTAATTCCCTCGTCTTAATCGTTAATACATATTGTAAATAACTGGGGTCCAAGCACTGAGCCTTGCGGCACCCCACTAGTCACTACCTGCCATTCTGAAAAGGACCCGTTAATTCCTACTCTTTGCTTTCTGTCTGCCAACCAGTTCTCTATCCATGTCAATACCCTACCCCCATTACCATGTGCTCTAATTTTGCACACTAAACTCTTGCATGGGACCTTGCCAAAGAAGTTTTGAAAGTCCAGATCCACCACATCAACTGGCTGTCCTCAAATGCATCCACAAAAAATTCCAAAAGATTAGCCAAATATGATTTCCCCTTCATAAATCCATGCTGACTTTGACCGATCCCGTCACTGCTTTCCAAATGCGCTGCCATAACATCTTTAATAATCGACTCCAGCACCTTCCCCACTACCGATGTAAGGCTAACTGGTCTATAATTCCCCGTTTTCTCTCTCCCTCCTTTCTTAAAAAATTGAGTTGCATTGGCTACCCTCCGGTCCACAGGAACTGATCCAGAGTTGAGAGAACATTGAAGAATGATCACTAAAACATCCACGATTTCTAGGGCCGCCTCCTTGAGTACTCTGGGATGCAGACAATCAGACCCTGGGGATTTATCTGCCTTCAGTCCCAACAATTTACCTAACACCATTTCCTGACTAATGTGGATTCCCTTCAGTTCCTCCCTCCCATTAGATCCTCAGTCTCCTAGTGTTTCTGGGAGATTGTTTGTGTCTTCCTTTGTGAAGACAGATCCAAAGTACGCGTTTAACTGTTCTGCCATTTCCTTGCTCCCCAAAATAAATTCACCTGTCGCTGACTGTAAGGGACCTACTTCTTCGTCTTCACTAATCTTTTCCTTTTTATATTTCCTGCGAGCCTTATTTCATGCTCTTTGTTCCCCCTCTTAATTAACCACTTTGACCTCCTCTGTTGAGTTCTAAATTTCTCCCAGTCCTCAGGTTTGATGCCTCCTGGCCAATTTATATGCTGCTTCCTTGGAATTAACACTATCCTTGTTTTCCCTCGTCAGCCACGGTAGAGCCTCCTTCCCATTTTTATTTTCTCGCGAGACCGGGATGGACAATTTCTGGCGTTCATCCTTGCATTCTTTAAATCTTTGCCATTGCATCTCCACTGTCAACCCTTTAAGTATAATTTGCCAGTCTATGTTAGACAATTCTCATTTCATACCTTCAAAGTCCCCATTATTTAAGTCCAGGACCATATCCCCAACCTCCCTACTGCAGTTTGGTGGGCTGTATACAACTCCAACAAGCGTTTTCTGCCCTTGGCTATTTCACAGTTCTACAGCATCCAAGCTATTGTCTCTCCTTGCTATTCCATTAATCTCCTCTTTAACCAGCAATGCCACCCCACCCCATCTTCCTTTCTGTCTATCCTTCCTGAATATCAAATACCGCTGCATGTTTAGCTCCCAGCCTTGGTCAACCTGGAGCCATGTCTCCGTAATTCCAACTACATCATATCCCTTAACTACTAACTGCGCATTTAATTCATCCTCCTTATTTCGAATGCTCCTCACATTAAGGCACAAAGCTTTCAGGTTAGTTTTTCTTATCTCCCTTCTACCTTATGCTTCTGTTCTCCTTTCATGGCCCTCTGTCTCCTTGCATTAGGTCCCATCCCTCTGCTTTCCTCGCCACCCTCTGGCTAAATAAATTCCTTTTTCTCTCCATTCTAAAGGTACATCCTTTTGTTCTGAGGCTGTGCCCTCTGGTCCTAGACTCTCCCACTACTGGAAGCATCCTTTCCACATCTGCTCTATCCAGGCATTTCACTGTTCGGTAGGCTGCAATGAGATTGCCCCTTATCCTTCTAAACTCCAGCGAGTACAGGCCCCAGTGCCGTCAAAAGCTCGTCATATATTAACCCAATCATTCCTGGGATCATTCTTGTAAACCTCCTCTGGACCCTCTCCCAACGCCAGCACTTGCCTCCTCAGATATGGGGCCCAAAACTGCTCACAATATTCTAAAAATGGAGTTAGCAGCATCTTATAAAGTCTCTCCTTTATTGCTCGGCTCAGTTTTTTAACTGCACGGAGTCACGATTGATGGCAAATCTCTCTCTCTCTCACCAGGAACTCACTAAGGAGAGACAGGAGAATCAGAAGCTGATGAAACTGTTACAGGATCGGGACGAACTCATCGGGAAGCTGAAGGAGGAAATCGACCTTCTTAACAGAGTAAGCTGTGCTGGAGAGAAGCAGTTCATGTGTGAGAGGTGGAAAGCAGCAAATAAAAGCAGAGAATGCTGGGAACACTCAGCGGAGGGCAGGGTGACACAGCGGCAGAGGTGCTGCCCCACAGCGGCAGAGACCTGGGTTTGATCCCGACTACGGGTGCTGTCTGTACGGCGTTTGTACCTTCTCCCCGTGACCACGTGGGTTTTCTTCAGGTGTTCCAGTTTCCTCCCACACTCCACACTCCACTGGCTTTGGTGATAAATTGTAAATTGCCTCTAGTGTGTAGGATAGTGTGAGTGTATGGAGTGATTGCATAATATGTGTGGCGAATAACATGCCAACACCATCCCTTATTGTCAGTCGGTGATTACTCTCCAAATGTCTAAGAATGTAGAGGCACTGATGCACTTTCTAAGACGTCTATTTGGAAGTTTCCAGAAAGGAATGCTCGTTTCCCCATGATACTTTTATTCTGTAACCACAGATTGTTTCTGCAGTCTGAAAGTATGAACCGTGATCCTAATGAAAGTAATCGACATCCCATCATTTACCCGCCCCATGAACATTTAATTTGTCTCAGTCACATTTGCCGTGCTGGGTCTGTTTAATTGGCCACATGATTGGAAATTAGATCCCTCATCCCGCCTCGTCCACTTATCACAGGCGTTTCTATCAGGAGGATTGTTGGGCGGAAAACAAAATTTGTCCTTCACTTTATTTACTGGGACACAAGGGGCCACAGTTTAAGAATAAGGAGTAAGCCATTTAGAACGGAGACGAGGAAACACTTTTTCTCAGAGAGTGGCGAGTCTGTGGAATTCTCTGCCTCAGGGCGGTGGAGCCAGGTTCTCTGGATGCTTTCAAGAGAGAGCTAGATAGGGCTCTTAAAAATGGGGAGAAGGCAGGAACGGGGTACTGATTGGGGATGATCAGCCATGATCACATTGAATGGCGGTGCTGGCTCGAAGGGCCAAATGGCCTACTCCTGCACCTATTGTCTATTGTCTATTGAACTGCAAAGCTGGTTTACAAAATATAACACAATCGCAGTTTGACCTGCTGAGTTGTTCCAGCACTTTGTGGGTTTTTCCTGTAAACCCGTAACTGCAGTTCCTTGTGCCTCCATCTTGCTGCTTCATTGCAAAATCTCTTTAAGGCATCATAGGGGGACAGGGTGGTCAAGAAGGCTTTCGCCACATTGGCCTTAATCAGTCAGAATATTGAGTATAGGAGTTTGGACGTCATGTTACAGTTGTACAAGACATTGGTGAGGCCACATTTAGAGCATTGTGCTCAGTTTTGGTCACTCTATTCATAATTCATAAGTTCATTAGTCATAGGAGCTGAATTTGATGTTGATTAGTATAGATGTCGGGGGTTATGAGGACAAGGCAGGACAATGGGGTTGAGGGGGAAAGATAGATCAGCCAAGATTGAATGGCGGTGTAGATTTGGCAGTGAATGGGCTGAATGGCTTAATTCTGCTACTATAACTTATGAACTTATCAGGCCATTTGGCCCATCAAGTCTACTCTGCCATTCAATCGTAGCTGATCTATCTTTCCCTCTCAACCCCATTCTCCTGCCTTCCTCCATAACCTTTGACACCCTGACTAAACAGGAAACTATCAATCTCCGCTTAAAAAATACCCGTCCTGGGCCATCAGTGGCAATAAATTCCACAGATTCACCACCCTCTTGCAAAAAAAAAACTAAACATAAACTAAACACATTGAAGTAGCCCCACACTGTCACAGTGTAAACTCCACTCACAGCTCAGGACACGAGGTCAGGATTGAACCAACTGTTCAGATTGTTTATAATATTTTCTAAATCATAGTCATACAGCGTGCAAAGTGGCTTTTCAGCCCAACTTGCTAACCAACATGTCCCATCTACACTAGTCCCACCTCCCTGCGTTTGGCCCATGTCCCTCTAAACCTATCCTATTCATGCACCTGCCTAAATATTTCTTAAAAGGGTTTTGATTGTACATGCCTCAGCTACCTCCTCCGACAGCTCGTTCCATACACCCACCTCACATTTTTGTAAAAAAAAAATTACAATTCATGTTCCTATTAAATCTTTCCCCCCTCACCTTAAACCTATATCTGGTTCTCGATTGCCCTACTCTGGGCAAGAGCCTCTGTGCATCTTCTCGTGCATCTATTCCTCTCATGATTTTGTAACGTTTTGGCCTCTGCTCTCTGTGATTCTGGCTGAAAATATTAAATTAACGCTTGCATTAACCACATGTTCAGAATGACCGGCAGTAGGTCAAAATGCTCAGTTTTCCCGAGGAAGCTATTCCAGATTTTGTTTGTTCAACAGCCAAGTTGAGCCCTGGAATGTTGAGAGGAGCACCAAGACCAGGCCTTTTTGATCTTTTAATCACCCTACACTTCCTCCCGGTGATGGTTTAGTCCTTCTACAGCCCAGGGGGGAAATAAATATCACTGTGGAATGAAAAAGTGGTTGGACTATCAGCTTATTTTAATAGACTTCGAGGCCTTTCGGTTCTTTACCTGGTTCTAGCCCTTTAGTGGAGTCCACTGGTTAGAGTCACAGTTGCAGAATGGGGATATTCAACCCTTCATTCCCCTGCTAGCCACAAAAAGCTGGAGTAACTCAGCGGGACAGGCAACATCTCCGGAGAGAAGGATTGGGTGACATTCGAAGTTGATACCTTCCACTCGTTCAATCCAGAGATGCTGCCCATCCTGCTGAGTCACTCCAGTTTTTTGTGTCTATCTTCGGTTTAAACCAGCATCTGCAGTTCCTTCCTACACGTTTCCCCTGCTAGCTCCTGGCGGAGGTTTAAAAAAAAGTTTTAGACATACAGAGTGGAAACAGGCCCTTCGGCCCACCAAAGACAGTGCCGATCAGCGATCACCTCCTGCATACTAGGAACAATTTACCAAAGCCAATTAACCTAAAAACCTGCACGTCTTTGGGATGATGGTGGAAACTGGAGCACCCGGACAAAACCGCCCGGTAACCGGGAGAATGTACAGACTCCGTAAAGAAAGTTCCCATAGCCAGGATCGAACCGAGGTCTCTGGTGTTGTGAGGCAGCAACTCTACCTCTGCGCCACTGTGCCACCTGAGTGTTCTCACCTGTATTGTCACCGTGCATGTTCCCTGTAGCCTTCTGCTGTATTTTCTCCCCAGTGCCTCTTCCGTTCTCTCCCAATGACCTTGACTCTCAGTGGTCTCTCTCCCACCAGGCCATGAGGTTTGAAAGATACACAAGAGGAGCCTGGCTGGTGTGTCTCAAATTAACTGTAATCCAACCACAGTAAAAAACATTAGGTTGTTGTCAGATTGTGTGCAGTTCAGGTTGCCCCGTTGCAAAAATGATGTGGAGGCTTTGGAGAGGGTTCAGAAGATCTTTATCAGAACGAGACCTGGATTAGAGGGTATTACCTGTAAGAGAGGTTGGACAAACTTGGGTTAATTTCTCTGGCGCTTCTGGGCTTGAGGGGAGATCTGATTGAAGTATGTAAAATTATGAGAGGCATAGATAGGGTAGACAGTCAGAATCATTTTGCCACTGACCCGGAGTGGGGCCTTGCATCGCCCGGCGTGGGACCTGTCACCGCCCGCCGGGAGCTTTAACATCGGGAGAAGAATGGAACACAGGGGAGAGACAAGACTTTGCCTTCCATCACAGTGAGAAGGAGATTCAGTGTGATGGATGTATGTGTAAATTGTGTTGGTTTGTGTGTCTTGGTTCTTTTCTTGTTGTATGACTGCAGAAACCAAATTTCGTTTGAACTTCTTTTGAGGTTCAAATGACAATAAATTGTATTGTATTGTAAGTGGCAAAGGCTAGAGGGCATAGCTTTGAGGTGTGAAGGGTAAAGTTTGAAGGAAATGTACAGGGCAAGTTATTTTGCACAGGGACTGGTGGGGGCTGAGAACGTGCTGCCAGGGTTGGTGGTGGAGGCAGATATGATGGTGCGTTTTTTAAATAGGCACATGTTGGGAATGGGGAGGGATTGATCACGTGCAGGCAGAAGAGATTAGTTTATCTTGGGATTATGTTCGGCGCGGGCATTGTGGGCCCAAGGGCCTGTTCCTATGCTGTACGGTGCTATGTTAATTTAAAGAGGAATTCTAGTAGAGAATACAGGGTGAAGTGTAGCCAAGGGGAGGTTGCAGGAGGAGCTTTTTAATCATCTATGGACAACCATGGCGGTTGCTGTCTACGGATTGTGTAGTCTATTGACAAGTCTACGTGTCTCCCTCTGAAACACCAACTCACACTGCCTTTGTTTCTCACTCAAGGACTTGGACGAGATTGAAGATGAAAATGATCAGTTGAAGCAAGAGAACAAGACACTGTTGAAAGTTGTTGGCCAGTTAACCAGGTAGAAGACCCCCCCCTCCCCGCCGCCCCTACCGCACGTCATTCTGCGATAGTTTGACTGGCAGCGTGGCATTCCCTGGACTTTGCTCTGCAAAAGAAACACGAGGGCCGGACCAAGAATAAGAAATTCACAGAACCCTCACCCGAGAATATTACACACCTTTTCCGAAGATCTGTCTCGTGTGCAAAGTTTTGCATTACTTTAGGCCTTTGATTGCAGCTGCTGAGTTTGTTTGTATGTTTCCCCCCATTGTGTCTGCACCACCTTCTGCTCCAGCGTCCGTTTATAAGCAGATTGCCGGTTTAAATTATGGCTGTGAAACGCAAGTCCAGATCTCCTGCCCGTGGCTCCAGCTATACCCAAACCCCACAAGAGAAGTGTGCGTGCTTCGAGTGTGACAAGAGACAAGGTTTGGAAACACTGTTGCTGAGGAGTGAGATACATCGCTGTTGCAAACAAGCCTTAGCTCCGTGGACAAAAACTCATACCCTGCATGCACATTTACATGCACAGTATCATCATATATGTAGTTCATATATTCAAAGCTTGCTCAGTAACTTTGCTGGCCGCTGATTTAGCCCACTGGAAATTTATGTTCAATCTCATGGTAAACCATTGAGGAGATTCTCCTCAGAAGCAGGAGGTGTCCGCTCAAGCCCCCACCATTCATATGATGACGGCTGATCTATCTCCAGACCCCATTTCTATTGTGTCAGTCCTCGAGGCCCTCGATCTCCTGGTCATCCTAAATATATCTACCTCCACTTTAAATACCCCCCAATAATTATGTCTCCACAACCTTCCAGGTTAGAGCGTTCCAGAGATAATTCTTTAGACTTCAGAGATACTGCACGAAAACAGGTCCTTTGTCTCACCGACAAGTGACACCCGTACACTAGCACTATCCTACACACTTGGGACAATTTACAATTTTACCGAAGCCAATTAACCCACAAACCGAACGTCTTTGGAATGTGGGAGAAAACAGGAGAACCCGGAGGAAACCCACGCGGCCACAGGGAGAACGTACAAACTCCACACAGACAGCACCCGCAGTCAGGATCGAACCCGGGTGTTTGCCGCTATAAAGCAGCAACTCTACCGCCGTACCACCATTTTTTTAAGCTCCATGAGTACAAGGTCAATTTATTCAATCTTTCCTCATGACAACCTCTTCATCCTAGGGTTCATTGACCTGTATTTAAGGCAAGCAGATTTTACCATGTAAATATTGTTTTCGTGCCTGCCAGACAAGGTTGTTGAGGCAGATACTATAACAACATTTAAAAGACACTTGGACCAGGTGCCTGGATAGGGAAGGTTTAGAGGGGTATAGGCCAAACGCAGGCAGGTGGGACTAGTGTAGATGGGACATCATCTGCTTGGGCAAGTTGGGTGGATGGGCCTGTTTCAATGCCGTATGACTCTGATTCTCCAGTGTATTACAGGTTCCATCCATGACCAGCCATGATGATTAGGTGTGGAAAACACTGAATCAAAAACGGTTCTCAACCATTTAGTTTAGAGCCACAGCATGGAAACTGCTCCTTCGGCCCAGCGAGTCCATGCTGACCGGTCATCCATTCACACAAGTTCTATGCTATCCCACTTTCTCATCCATTTCCTACACACTAGGAGGGGCTATAGTTTAGTTGGCCCAACGAGTGCATGCTGATTATGTTTGCACTACTTATCCCACTGCACACTCGAGGCAATTTAGAGACCGATCAGCCTACAAACCCGCACATCTTTGGGATGTGGGAGAAAACCCACGCGGTCACAGGGTGAACGTGCAAACTCCACACAGACAGCACCCAGTGATGGATAGAGCTTGGGTCTCTGGCACGGTGAGGCAGCGGTTCTACCCCGCCACTGTGCCGCCCCACTTTGGATTTATGCTTCCCGGTTTTTCTTTGCTCATCGTTACGCCACTAAATTAAACGTACCGACATACTGTGATGGTAATGAAGACACAGTCAATGCACCCCTAAGGATGGGATAGGCTTAGCAATGCCATGTGCTAACCTTCAAAGTTATTTACCTGTTTAACGTCACTGCATCTGGCTCAATCAATTTCATTCCTTCCGTTTCCTTTTCGGTTCGATGGAAGAGGTAATGATTTTTAGTTCGACTGAATCATTTCCAAATAGATTTAGTGTGTATTTATTCTCTGCCGTGTGTGCTCAACTTATGTGAGATGTTCCAGTCACCTCATTGAGCTCAGCTTCTGAACTTCATTGCGATAGAAACTCAACGTGGATCCAGCATTCAAATGTACTGAGCAGTAAACAACGTGCTGGAGGAACTTGGAGAAGGGTCCCGACCCGAAACGTCACCTCCCCATGTTCTTCAGAGATGCTGCCTGGCCCGCTGAGTTACTCCAGTTCTTTGTGGCCTTTGCTGGAGGAACTCAGCAGGTCAGGAAGCATCTGTGGAGGGAATGAACAGCCGACGTTTCATGTCATGGAGTCATACAGCATGGAAACAAGCCCAACTCGTCCGTGATGCACCATCTATGCTAGACCCATTTGCCCACATTTAGCCCATACCCCTCTAAACCTTTCCCATCAATGTATCTGTCCAAATGTCTCTCAAATGTTATTGTACCTGCCTTAACTACTACTTCTGGCAGCTTGTTCCGTATACCCATTTTTTCAGACTGAAGAAGGGTGCCAACTCAAAATGTCAACAGACTATTTCCCGTCACTTACCCTGACCCGCTGAGTTCCTCAAATACTTTATTTTTTGTTCATAATTACAGCACCTGCAGTCTCTTGTGTTGGTATTGGTGTTTCGTGTGTACCGAGATACAGTGAAACACTTTGGCTATTTGCTCTCCAGCAAATTGTGCCATACATGAGTGCAATCAAGCCACACACAAGTACAGCAGGCAGTGTAAAGGGACTTGCACAGTTTTTGGCAGCGTTGTTGTGTTACAGTTATAGAGAAAAAGTGCAAAGCGTCCAATGAGGTAGGTTGGAGGATCTGGACTGTCCCCTGGAGGACTGGTTCAGTAGAAAAAGTGCAAAGCCTGCAATGAGGTAGGTTGGAAGATCGGGACTATCTCTTGCAGGGCTGGTTCAGTCATCTGATGACAAACTGGAAGAAGCTGTTCCTGAATCCATGTCTGCGGATGTAATGACGTTACATGCCAAGAGCACACAAAGAAAGGACAACATTCTGTCTTCATCATCTTCATTTTGATTACTCATAACCATAAATCACGTGTGACATTTGCTTGCTTGCACCACATCCAGATTACAGCAGTAAATATTAAACAAAATTGCAAGGGACTTTCTTTTCAAATGAATCTACTTTTTAAAAAAAAGACAAGCCTGGAGCTTTGAACTTTACAGAAGCTAATGTAGTCGAGGATTGCGGGAATGCAGTCGGATGGTTGCTGAGGCTAATTCTAATGAATTCTGACATGCATTTGATTTCCTTTTAGGTTAGATTAGCGCATCAGAAAGGATGGTACAATGTAAACCGTTTGTGCTGTTGCCGATAGATTTATGCAAAATAAACTCTGACGCACGTCACAATCACCGAGTGTTTTGTGTTTGATTTTACTTCCTTCACATTAACATTATTTGATAAACTCAAACTGTTAGTCCGTTCTCGAATCCTGCATAATCCTATTCAGATGTAATAGGAACCTGAGGGGTAACTTTTTTACACAAAGGGTGGTGGGTGTATGGAACGAGTTGCTGGAGGAGGTAGTTGAGGCAGGGACTATCACAATGTTTAAGAATAATTTAGGCAGGTACATGGATAGGTTTAGAGGGGTATGGGCCAAATGCAAGCAGGTGGGACTAGTGTAGGTGGGGTATGATGGTCGTCGCTGGCAAGTTGGGCCGAAGGGCCTGTTTTCAAGCTGTATGATTCCATGTATAACTCTTTTCACTTGTGTTTTATTGTCACATGCAAACTCACAGTGAAATTCTTACAGAGTTCAGTAAAGTATTACCATACTTCAGCACAATCTCCAATTAACAGTATTGCGTCCAGAAATAGTCCACTGAGACTGAATGCAAGAGGCACTGGGTTTTAGTGCCGTTTTCAAATCCAGTCTGTGCTCTAGGCCTTATGAGTGGCCCCTGATCCAGGCGAGCCCCAGGCTTCTGTAAGGCCTCCAGTCGTCACCCTCCTTGGACGTTTCAAGATACAAGATACATGTATTTGTCACATGTGCCAGTTGGCACAGTGAAATGTGATCACCATACAGCCATACAATAAAATAAAGAACACAACACACGATAGAGTTCAACATAAAACATCCCCACACAGCAGAATCAAAAGTTTCCCACTGTGAGGGAAGGCACCCAAGTCCGTCATCTAACTCTGATGTTCACCCGTGGTCGGGGCCTCCGAAGCCCTCCGCAGACGACGCTACGGGCAGCCCGCTGCTCAGGCCCGCTCGCCGGGATGTTGGAACTCCGACGTCGGAACGGGAGGCCAACCTCGGCGGCTTGGACCTCCAAAACGGCCGCCGCTTCCCACCGGATTCCTCCCACATCCCAAAGACGTGCGGGTCTGTAGGTTAATTGGCCCTATGTAAATTGCCCCAACTTGGTCGGGAGTGGACGAGCAAATGGGATAACAGAACTAGCATGAACAGGCGATCGATGATCGGCATGGACTCGATGAGCAGAAGGGCTTGTTTCCATGCTGTGTAGTTCAATCAAGAAGCAAAGGCACTATCTTTCGAAGATCATCGTAGCCGAGGTTAATATCCAACATTCCTGAACACTTTTCCAATTTGAAAAGTCATGGGAATGTTTGTAACACATTCTTGTGTTGTGGTCAGTCACCCCCATGTTGCAAGATCCATGGCAAGATGCCAGAATGTTCCGTTGGAAGGAGAGGGGATAAGTCTCCGGGGGGGATAAAATCATAATATTACACAGGCCCTTCAAATCTGGAAGCTTTTGTGGTGATATTATAAATATACATGTTATTCCTGAATTTCATGGGCTTTAAATAGAAACAGGCAGTGAGATTAGTTGTGAGCTAAGTTGGATAAATTTAGAAATAGTTGTGTGGAGGAGGCACAGTGGTGTGGCTGGTAGTGGTGCTTCCTCACAGCTCCTGAGAACCGGGTTCGATCTTGACCTCTGGTGCTGTCTGTGTGGAGCTTGTATGTTCTCCCCCTGACCGTGTGGGTTTTCTCCAACATCTCAAAGTGCCCCTCTAGCATAGCCTTGGAAGAATCTCATCCTCATCCTCAGAATAAAAGGACGTACCTTTAGAAAGGTGATGGAGGGGGATTTCTTTAGCCAAAGGGTGGTGAATCTGTGGAATTCATTGCCACAGACGGTGGAGGAGGCCGTCATTGGGTATTTTTAAGGTGGTGATTGCAGATTCTTGATTAGTAAGGGTATCAAGGGTTGTGGGGAGAGGGCAGGAGAGTGGGGTTGAAGAGGGAAAGATAGTTCAGCCATGATTGAATGGTGGAGTAGATGGGACAAATGGCTTAACTCGGCTCCAAAGACATGAACGTATGAACTTAAAGGACAGTTAAGGCTATTGTGCAGGGATACTGTTTTTAGTAAGTAAGTAAGTTTATTGGCCAAATATTCACATACAAGGAATTTGCCTTGGTGCTCCGCCCAGAAGTAACAACATGCCATACAGTGACAGTTACGAGTGACTCAGAAAACACTAAACATTAATAATAATAAAACATTAATGATAAAACACCATTGATCGAACATGTGAACCAACAAAATACCGGATCAAAGGGAGGCTACAGGTTTTTGGCTGTTGAGTAGAGCAACTACTCGTGGATAAAAACTGTTTTTATGTCTGGCTGTGGCAGCTTTGACAGTCCGGAGTCGCCTTCCAGAGGGAAGTGATTCAAAGAGCAGTATTAATATGGCAGAAATGGGTGGTTGGTTAGCAGCACAAACTCAGTGGGCCAAAGGGCCTGTTTCTGTGCCATGTCTCCATGACACTCTATGTAATGCCATTGGCAGAACAATGGGAAGTTTGCACTTTCTAGTAGCAGAATCAGGCCATTCAGCCCATCAAGTGGTGCATTCAATCACGGCTGATCTATCTTTCCCTCTCAACCCCATTCTCCTGCCTTCACCCCATAACCCCTGACTTGATAAGGTGGATTCTCACGATGTTTTCCCCAGAGTAGAGGAATCTAAAACTATGCCCTCTAGGCATGGAGAGGAAAAAGGGACCAGAGCGGCAACTTTCTTCACATAGAGGATCGTGTGTATATGAAACGAGTCGCCAGAAGAGGTAGTCGAGGCAAGTACTATAACAACATTTAGAAGACATTTGGACACGTGCATGGATAAGAAAGGTTTAGAGGGATATGGGCCAAATGAAGGCAACTAGGACTAACTCAGGAAGGCAGCTTGGTCGACATGGACAAATTGGGCCGAGGGGACTGTTCCTGTGTTACAATAAACGGAGAAACAAGGAACTGCAGATGCTGGTTAATACACAAAAGGACACAAAGTGCCGGAGTAACTCAGTGGGTCAGGCAACATCTCTGGAAAACATGGATAGGTGATGTTTCAGGTCGAGACCCTTCTTCAGATTGGAAGGGTCTCAACCTGAAACATCATTAGCACTTTATGTCCTGTATCACTCTAGGTCTCCTGGTCAACGTGATACAGGGCAATATCTATCCAACACTGCCATCTGTGGTCCTGAATCGGAACCGCAAGTACAATCAATCACACATGAATTCATTAACTGGGAACTGAGTCATAGAGTCATGCAGCATGGAAACTGGCCCTTCAGCCCAACGTGCCCACGTCGACCAACATGCCCCATCTACACTTGTCCCACCTGCCGGCTTTTGGCCTATATCCCTCTTAAACAGTTTTCTTAAAATAATTTGAACTAATAGTTTGGGTGACACAGTGGTACAGCTGGTAGTGCTGCTACGTCACTGGTTCAGTTTTGCTCCCACATCCCAAAGACATGCGGGTTTGTAGGTTAATTGGCTCTGTAAATAATCCCAAGTGTGTAGGGAGTGGATGCGAATGTGGAATAACATAGGATTAGGGGAATGGGTGATCGATGGTGGGCTGAAGGGCTGGTTTACATCTCTAAACTAAATACAAAAGAAAACTAAGGTGAATGAGGCACAGTTGATGCAGCATCAGTCTGAATATGGACCCGACCCGAAGGGCCACCTATCCATAAAAACACAAAAAGCTGGAGTAACTCAGTGGGTCAGGCAGCGTCTCTGGAGGAAAGGAATAGGTGACGTTTCGGGTCGGAACTCTTCTTCAGAACTCTTCTTCTTCTTAGTTTATTATTGTCACAGTGAAAAGCATTTGTTGCTTGTTGCAAAATAGAGATTTGGTAGCAGTGAAAGGTTTTACCACGGAGTTACTCCAGCAGTTTGTGTGTTTTTTGTACACCAGCATCTGCAGTTCCTTTTTTCTTGATGTGGGGACAGTGAGGTGCATTTTATAAAGTATAGAAACCTGCCGTAACATGTTCTAAGATCCTTTAGCCATTCGGCAGCAAGTATACCTTCAACAGCTCTGCCGTGAGGCAAGTCTGGCCAGTTTGAATTATGAACAAATAGTTTCACATCTAGTCAGTCTGCCCTTCCAACTATTATCTCATGCCCTCTTGTCTTACCCAGTGTTTCTGTTGCAGACCATAAGAGGCCGGGGGACAGTGAGCATTCCCTACCTCCCCCACTCTCCCCCTCCTCTCCATCTATTCCCCCTCCTCCCCCACCAGACATGAGACGGGAAAAAAAATGAAAAAAGACGAAGCAATAGATGTCTCCGAGGATTTTGAAATTCGGCGAGGCCCCACCGCTGCCACGAGACCCACAGCTGCCATGGCCCCATCGTTGCGAGGCCCCACGAGTGACAGGAGAGGAGACCAATCAGCGTGGCAGCAACTGACACGAGAGGAGACCAATCCTTAAAACATTAATAACTTTTAAAATATACCATTGATCGGAACAGAACTTGTTGCCCTTGTAGCACAGGAGAATGTGCTACAAGTAAGGTGGCGAAAAATCGTAGCGCTATCGTGTACCGTTTTTGTGCAAAAAAAAAAAAAAAAAACCGGAAGAGCACAAGATCAGAGTTTTAGTTATGTATAGAAAGAATAGAATAGAAAAGATAGATAGATAGATAGATAGATAGATAGATAGATAGATAGATCGATAGATAGATAGATAGATAGATAGATAGATAGATAGATAGATAGATAGATAGATAGATAGATAGATAGATTCGTCAACATTTTATTTTTCATCAGTGTAGCCTCCTCCTCTTCTGTTTTTGGCTTTCACTCACTAGCTTAGAATTTAATAAACTAACAATGACTTTGTATAAAATCAGATAAAAATTCTAACTCGTTTTTAAACTTTTAACTTAGTTAAAGTTAACTTAGTTAAAGTTAAAGTGGCATAGCTGCTGGAGCCACTGCCTAAAGTACCAGATACCTAGCTTCAATCCTGGTATCGGGTGCTGTCTGTGTGGAGTTTGCACTTCTCCCTGTGATTGCGTAGGTTTTCTCCGGGAGTTCCGGTTTTCTTCCATAAGCTCAAAGATGTTTGAGGCTGTACGCTAATTAGTCTCTAAATTAAATTGCCCCAGCGGATGAGAAATTTGTCCTAATGAGAACTAGTCTGAATGGGTGATTGATGGTCAGTGTGGACTCCGAGGGTCAAAGGAGTTCTCATACTATATCTATGAACATCTTAAACTTTAATGTACCTGCACGTACAGTCTCATTAAAATTACCAGTCTTACTAACGTGAATCCACTTGAAACAATTGGTATTGGTTTATTATCGTCATGTCTACCGAGATACAGTGAAAACCTATGCCTGCTATCCAGTCAAATCAACCTACACATAAGTACAATCAATTTGATTGTACTTACGTACAACAGGTAGTGCAAAGAAAAATACGCCAGAGTGTTGCAGTGTAATGGTGTTACAGTTACAGAGGAGGTGCAGATTGGGACGACTCCCTACATTATGGGAGGAGCATTCAGACATCTGATAACAATGGGGAAGAAGCTGTTCCTGAATGTGGAGGTACATGCCTTCAAGCACTTGTAATCTTTACTGGGATGAAAAAGGTCCTTGGTTATGTTGGCTGCTTTCCCATAGGAATGTGAAGCGTTTAGCTTTAGGGTGAACACCAACAACTTGGTTTTCTCTGGAATGCCGGAATTTGAGGGAAGAACTGATCAAAGTCTTTAAATTATGAGGTGCTTCAATAAGGTAGGCAGTCGGAATTTGTTTCCCGGGTGGAACTACAAGACTAAGGGCATGGCAATAAGGTGGGAAGGAGTGACCTTTAAAGGAGATGTGCGAGCCAGGTTTTTGGTGCCTGGAACGCACTGCAGGGGGTGCGGTGGCTAATGTTAAGAGACTTTGCGATAGGGGCATGGATATGCATGAAGTGGAAGGATATGGATTAATACGTGCAGGCAGAGAAGATTAGTTTATCTTGACATCAAGATGTTCGGCACAGACATTGTGGGCCGAGGGGCCTGTTTCTCTGCTTAGACTGTAGACTTTAGAGAAGCAGCGCAGAAACAGGTCCTTTGGCCCATTGGGTGCATCCCGACCAGCGATCACCCCGAACACAAGCCCATATCTAACATAGTAGGGTCAATGGTACTAGGGACAATACTGTTCAATGTTTAAGTTGAGCTTGCAGAAACTGGAGCGCAGCTTTTCCCAAATGGGTTTTAGTTAATCTTGTGACTGTAATGCATCAGTACATCCATGGTGATATTACTGCAGACAGCAAAATAACTCACGAGATACCAATTGAGATTATGCAAACAATCAGTTGATGAGGCTGAAATGAGCCCCTTGGGTTTCCGGTAGCAGATTGACTTTGTTTCCCTGAGCATCTGTTTTGTCCTCAGTAAGACTCCAACACTGATGACTAAGACCTTCCATTAGCAGAGTCTGAGTAATTTCTCCGTCACAGGCTAGCAAGACAAACCTTTCTGAATGAGGCACTGTGGCGCAGCGGAGGAGCTGCTGCCTCACAGCGGCAGAGGCCCAGGTTCGATCCTGACTACGGGTGCTGTCTGTACGGAGTTTGTACGTTCTTCCTGTGACCACGTGGGTTTTCCCCAGGTGCTCCGGTTTCTTTCCACATTCCAAAGACATGCAGGGCCTCTGTAAAAGTGTGTGGGATAGAACTAGTGTACGGGTGATCGATAGTCAGAATGGACTTAATAGGAATTTACATTATTTCAAATTTAAAAGATTGAATAGGAATCTCACGGATATCTTTTTGTGGTGGGTGCATGGATTGAGCTGCCAGAGGAGGTAGCTGAGGCAGGTTCTATTGCAATGTTTAAGAAACAGTTACACATGAATAGGAAAGGTTTCGAGGGATGTGGGCCAAACACAGGCAGACGGGACAAGTGTGGATGGGACAGGTTTGGCCGGTGTGGGCAAGTTGGGACGAAGGGTCTGTTTTCACTGACTCCATGACTCGGTGGGCCGAAGGGCCTGTTTCCCCGCTGTATCTCCATACTATTCAGGCAGTCCTGTGTTGGTTAATTGGCCTCTGTACATTGCCCCAAGTGTGCAGGGAGTGGATGAGAAAGGGGGACGACATAGAACATGTGTGAATGGGTGATCGAAGATCGGCACCGAACTGGTGGTCCGAGGGGCCTGTTTCCACGCTGTTCTAAACTAACCTAAAATAATCTGTCACCAAAGATAAGCCCGAGAGAGCAAGCTTCACATCCAAGTTAGACACAAAATGCTGGAGTAACTCAACGGGTCAGGCAGCATCTCTGGAGGAGAGGAATAGATGACGTTTCGAAGGCCGAGACCTTTCTTCAGACTGAGAGGCAGGGGAGAGGGAAACTGGAGGTATGATAAGGTTCAGCACACATCAGAGCCGGAGCCGATAACCACGAGAAGGTGGAGCCCACAATGGCCACAATTGGCTGGGGAAGAGATGAAAACGAAGGGATATATGGATGCAAACAGTGAAACTAGCACGACGACTAGAAAGGGGATTTACTTGAAATTAGGGATGTCAATATTCATACCACTGGATAGACACAAAAAGCTGGAGTAACTCAGCGGGACAGGCTGTATCTCTGGAGGGAAGGAATGTGCGACGTTTCGGGCCACCCATTCCTTCTCCCGGAGATGCTGCCTGTCCCGCTGAGATACTACAGCTTTTTGTGTCTATCTTCGGGTTTAAACCAACATCTGCAGTTCCTTCCTACACGTTCATACCGCTGGGTTGTCAGCTGCCCAAGCAAAATATGAGGTGCTGTTCCACAATTTAGGGGTGGCCTCGCTCTGTCAGTGGGAAGAGTCCCCGGACAGAAAGATGGGAATGGGAAGCGCTTGCTGCTGCCTTTGTATTTCAGGTTCTCCACGCTCTGTACTTGAAGTGAGTGAGTTATTGAGGTGCTGGCGGTGAGGCAGGCGAGAGCAGTCTCCATGAGGATCGAGACTTTCTCGATGTGTGGCTGGTTAATGATTGCGGGTCGAAAATAGATAACTTTGCCAGAAAAATAATCTACTGGCACCCAGAGGTACCTGTGTTTGTAATGATGTGGCACGGGGAATACAGGCATCCACATCCATTTGTTTGATGTGATGATTCTGTTGATGGTGGCAGGGCAATGTGTCAGATGTGGCACAGGGTCAGGAAACAGCAGTGTAGACAACTATTGACCGGAGGGAATAGCTTCATCAGACGTTTCTGGATTTATTCTAATCAATCAATATATATAGAGTCATAGAGTCATGCAGCACGAAAACAAAGTCCCTCGCCCCAACTTGTCCAGGCCGACCAAGGCAGATGCTGCCTCGCAGCGCCAGAGACCCTGGTTCGATCCTGACCACAGTGTGCGGGGTCTGCACGTGTGTCTGTGTGCGGAGTGACCTGTGATTTAGGATGTGCGTGGAAACCAGAGCACTCGGAGTTAAACCCGAGTGGGTGCTCCGGTTTCCTCTCATCCTAAAGGCGTGTGGGTTTGTAGGTTGATTGGTCGCTCCACATTATCTCTAGGTGTATCAGAAGTGGGGTAACATAGAACTAGTGTGAAACGTGATCACTGGACAGCCTGGACTCGGTGGGCCGAAGGGCCTGTTTTCATGCGGAATTTCTAATATTAAATAAGAGAAAGATATTTTAAAAGACATTTGGACAGATATATATGGAGAGACAAGGAATTGCAGATGCTGGTTTACAAAAAAAGACTCAAAGAGCTGGACTAACTCAATGAGTCAGGCAGCACCTCTGGAGAATGTAGATAGGTGACATTTTGGTTAAGTACCCTTCTTCAGACAGATTGTAATGAGTGAAAGAAAACTGGAAAAGTGAAGTGGGGGTGGGGCAAAGCCCGGGCACTTATAAATGTTGTTATTGTATCTGCCTTAACTATTTCCTCCAGCAATTTGCTTCATATTCCCACCACCCTCTATGTGAAAAAAGTTGCCCGTTTTAGAGAAGGTACACAGCCACCTTAAAGTCGTCAGTACTTTATTAAGCATACATTATACACAGCCCTGGCTGTACGTGGTCTGTCACGAACACTAGAGAGAGAGCTAGGGGCGTGTGGGTTACAATTATACTAACACAGTGAGTGACAGGCGCACCCACGTCTCATGCGCCAGGGTGAGTGCAAACAGAGCTACCTGGAACGGCCTGAAGAGGTGGGGGCAGAGGACACGGCAGAAAGAAGCACTTCTGACGCCATTTAGAGAAGGTACACAGCCACCTTAAAGTCGTCAGTACTTTATTAAGCATACATTATACATAGCCCTGGCTGTACGTGGTCTGTCACGAACACTAGAGAGAGAGCTAGGGGCGTGTGGGTTACAATTATACTAACTGGTGGGGGAGTGGTTAGCATGGACATCGTTACTATCAATTAAAGGTGTACACACATATCATCTACACCCGTCAGGCTCCTTTCCCCTCTCACTTTAAACCTATGGTTCTTGATTCCCCTAGTCTGAGTAAAAGACTGTCCATTCACTCTATCTACTCCCCTATTTTGTCCACCTCTCTAAAAGATCTCTTCACCTGCACTCCCGCGCTGGTTCTGAAGTCAATGGATTGCAAGTGTCTCTTGTGTTGTAAGGACCTGTGGAAAGGCCAATTCAGATGCAATCAGTTTTATTTGACTTTTTTTAAATTCTGCTCTCGTTTTCAACCAATGGCTCTGATACACTGGAGGGAAACCAAAGGTGAAATCAGGGATCTTTTATGGCACGGCAGTTTGCAGTGATCTAGGAGGTGCTGTCTGTACAAAGCAGATTAAACAGAGACCGTCAGAGCTGAACCATATAAACCCTGAAGAGGAAAGATTGCAGTCACGTGGAAAGTCCAAACAAAGGGAATTTATTGAAGAGTTCTTTCAGGAGAGCTGGAACAGACACAATGGGCCGAGTACAATAGTCAGAGGGTCATAAGGCTCTAGATAGACACAAAAAGCTGGAGCAGCTCAGCGGGACAGGCAACATCTCTGGAGAGAAGGAATGGGTGATGTTTCGGGTCGAGACCCTTTTTCAGACTGGTTAGGATAAGGGAAACAAGAGATATAGACGGTGATGTGGAGAGATAACAATGAATGAAAGATATACAAAAAAGTAACGATGATAAAGGAAACAGGACAATGGGTAAGCTGTTTGTAGGGTGAAAACGAGAAACTAGTGCGACTTGGGTGGGGGAGGGATAGAGAGAGAGGGAATGCCGGGGCTACCTGAAGTGAGAGATATCATACCACTGGGCTGTATGAGATGCTGTTCCTCCAATTTGCGTTTAGCCTCACTCTGACAATGGAGGAGACCTAGGACCGAAAGGCCTGTGCAGGAATGGGAAGGAGAATTCAAATGTTTAGCAACCGGGAGATCAAATAGGTTCACGTGGGCTGAGCGAAGGTGTTCGGCGAAACGGTCGTCCAGTCTGCGTTTGGTCTCGCCAATGTATAAGAGTCCACACCTTGAACAACGGATACAGTAGATGAGGTTGGAGGAGGTGCAAGTGAACCTCTGCCTAACCTGAAAGGAGTGTCGGGGTCCCTGGACAGAGTCGAGGGAGGAGGTATAGCGTCATATAGGAGGATGTTGTATCTTCTGCGGTTGCGGGGAAAGGTACCTGGGGAGGGGGTGGTTTGGGTGGGAATGGATGAGTTAACCAGGGAGTTGCGGAGGGAACCGTCTCTGCGGAAGACGGAAAGGGGTGGAGATGGGAAAATGTGGCTAGTGGTGGGATCTCGTTGGTGGTGGCGGAAATTTCAGAGGATAATGTGTTGTATGCGAGGACAGGGGAACTCTGCCTCTGGTGCGACTAGAGGGAGGGGGAGCAAGGGCGGAGCTGCGGGGTACCGAGGAGATGAGTGAGGGCCTCATCTATGATGGGAGAGGGGAAGAAGTGTAGTCGAGAAAGTTGTGGGAGTCAGTAGGTTTGTAATAGATGTCAGTCAATAGTCTATTTCTTGTGATGGAGACTGTGAGATCGAGAAAGGGGAGGGAGCTGTCAGGGATCGTCCAAGTAAATTTGAGTGCAGGATGAAAATTGGTGGTGAAGTTAATGAAGTCCATGAGTTCTGCATGGGTGCAGGAGGTAGCACCGATGCAGTCATCAATGTAACGGAGATAGAGTTCGGAGATAGGGCCAGTGCGCGCCTGGATCAGGGATTGTTCAACGTACCCTGCAAAGAGGGAGGCATAGCTGGGGCTCATGTGGTGCCCATAACTACGCCTTGGACTTGGAGGAGGTGGAGGCCAAAGGAGAAGTTGTTAAGGGTGAGGACCAGCTCCACTAGGCGGAGTAGTGTTAGTAGAGGGAAATTGGATGGTTCTGCGGTCGAGGAAGAAACGGAGGGCTTTAAGGCCTTCCTGGCGGGGGATGTAGGTGTAAGAGTGACTGAACATCCATAGTAAAGATGAGGGAGTGGGGGCTCGGAAAGCGGGTCATTAAAGAGATGAAGGGCATGTGGGGTATCTTGGACATAGGTCGGGAGAGATTGGACCAGGGGGGATAGGATGGAGTCGAGGTACGTGGAAACCATTTCCATGGGGCAGGAGCAGGCAGAAACAATGGGTCTGCCAGGGCAGTTGTGTTTGTGGATTTTGGGAAGAAAGGGCTGGGAAACGATAAGGTTGGAGGCAGTGGAAGGCAGACAGCCAGAAGTGATGAAACCAGTAATGGTGTTTGAGATTAAGGTCTGGCGCTCATCTGTGGGATCATGGTCCAAGGATAAGTAGGAGGAGATGCCTGAGAGTGGTCGCCTGGCCTCAACCCGATAGAGGTCAGCGCGCCAGACAACCACGGCACCTCCGGAGGGCTGTACGTTCAGAGGGGGTGAGTTGGAGTAGGTAAGGGGAGTGAAAGAGTTGAGTCGGTTGATGTCACGCTGGCAGTTAGAAATAAAGAGGTCTGGAAAGAGTAGAAAGCCGTTCTGGGGAGTCCAAGAGGAGGGGGACCGGTGGAGACGGGAGAAGGGGGTCATCACTAGAAAAAGGCACGGAGGCAGAGGCGATGGAAGAAGAGCGCTACGTCGTGCCGGACATGGAATTCGTTGAGGTGGGGGGGAGGAGGGGAACAAAGGTGAGGCCTCTGTTGTGGACAGACCATTCCGTATCAGGGGAAGGTCAGGGAGGATGGTGGACATAAGGGTGGGGGATGGGGTCAGAGGAGGGCCGGGGGAGTGGACAAAGGCCGAGGCGAGATCTGGTGGGGGGGGGGGGGGATGGTGGGTGTTCAGAGAGTCATAAGGCTGCACAGTACGACTAATAGGCCATTCGGCCCACCTTATGCATGCAGTCCAAGTTGGCATATTAGTCTAGTTCCATTGGCCTGCATTTGGCCCACATTCCTCTAAACTTTAGATAGACACAAAATGCTGGGGTAACTCAACGGATCAGGCAGCAACTCTGGAGAAAAAGAATAGGTGACGTTATGAAAAGGTGCAGTGAAGGTTTACAAGAATGATGCCCAGATTACGGGGTATTAGCTATCCAGAGGTTGGACGAACCTGATTGTTTTCTCTGGAAGGTGGGAGGTTGAGGGGATGTCAATCCTGGCTAAATTGGAGCAGCCATGACATTAAAATTGAGTAAAGGCTTGTGTGCTGCTAGGTAATCTTGGTCAAGTTAAATGTGCCTTTGCAGAACTGAGACCAGCTGCTAAATGGTGCCAGTTTGTCTGTGACCTAGATAAGAGCTGCAGAGAAGGGGACATTGTTGAGCAACCTATGGAGTAGGACATGAGGTTAGAGTCTCCCACAGATTTCAATTAAAACTGTTATTCATCGGCTCTTTTTTAATAATAGTTTTGAGGAAGGATATTCCAGTGGATTTTGTGCTGGCTACTTGATGTTTTGGATGAGTTATTATGGCTACTAAAAGCACCAGAGCTCGTGGTGCGGCTCAACAACAGAGGCCTAGTTCGCAGGACGTGACCACGTCTACAGCTACCTCGACCCCACCCCATGGCTCTACCTCGCTGAAGGCAGGACCGCAAGTTGTCGACGCGGAGGTCCTGAAGCTAGAATTACTAACATCTTTGAGACAGGACATTGCAGATATTTTTAAAACCGAACTAACGAGCAGCATTGGGTGATGATTTGTCCACAATCAGAGTCGACCTTCAAGCCGTGAAAACACAACTCGCGAACGATAAGGTTGCCATGGACACTGCGTTGGCCATACTCCAAGGTACTGTGGGGATAATGGAGGAGTCGCTTTCTGCCTGTACGGACGAGATTGCTGAGCTGAAGATTCAGATCAAGCGTCTAACTGCTGAGTTTTTTACCTTTAATGTGAGGACCTCGAATCCAGATCGGGCCGCAACAACATAAGAATAGTGGGGGTTCCTGAGGAGACAGTCGTCAATTCCACTGCTATCGCCATCCTGCTTAAGGACGCGTTCAAGCTGGACAAAGAGCCGCTACCGGACCGGGCGCACAGATCCACACAGCCGAAACCATGATCAGGTGAGTGCCCACAACCCATCTTTGCCAGGTTCCATTACTACAACGACAGTGTGAATGTTTTACGGCGTGCGAGAGAGTTTGGACAGATCGATACCGGTGATATGAGGATCTCCGTTTTCCCCGACCGCACTGCTAAGGTGGCTCGGGCAGCCTTCAACGAGCTCAGAAACCAGCTGCGTTGGGTGAAGGGGGTTCGCTAGGGTCTTTTCTACCCGGCCCGACTCCGGATCAGCTACCAAGGTGTGGGGAAAGACTTTGACTCGGCAGAGGATGCCAAGGCTTACGTCAACAAGATGAATATTGGGTGATGTTCTACAATATGTTGCAATAATGTCATGCATCCATGCCGTTAGTTTACATTTAAATACTTGTTCACATTTGATGTTTGTTTACATTTAGACACCTGTTTACTCCTGTTCAACTTATATTAGTTCATCTTCTCTGCAATTTTCCTTTTATACGCAGGGGGAATTTAACTTGTTTAAATTGCTGTGTGATAATACCTTATTTTGCACAAATATTGGGCCCCCAAAATATATTTTACTTCAGAGTCACGTGAGTGACTACATGAAGAAGCCTGCCAGCCCGCATGCGCGTCAATACTTCTAATGCATGGCGCACGACTGGCTGGCAGGCGTGTCGCTCCTCCAGCGGTAAGTTTCAAATCCTGCAGGTAAGTTTTCAAACTTATTTTTCAGGTTGTCCTTTGTTGCAGGAATCTCTTTTGCAGAGTTCCTGCTGGATATTTAAATATGGGGCAAAACCTGGACTGGCCGCGGGGAAACCTGTTAAGGACCACGAGGATACCGGCTACGGACCGCTGAAGTGCGGGTGGCCGGCGGCCGTTGGGTTCGCTACCCGAGTCGCTGACAGTGCGGTCAGCGGCTTCAGACTTCGGCAGCCCCAAAACGGTGTGCAGCCAAACGGAGCCTGGACTAGGACGAGTCAGGCCAGGAGGGTTCCCCTCCGACAAACATGGGTACGTCCTCGGGCGCTCAGCCCACAAAGGTCCGTGAATCAGGGCCATATCAGCGCAGGTCTCCTCTGGGGCCTGCGGCAGCGCCTGTTTCAGGGCTGCTTACAAATCTCCCTCTCTGTGGAGGGGAGTGCCAGGGGTCAGTGGATGACTGACCCCAAACTCGGAAGTATGTGAGTTCAGAGGTATGTCCAGAGTTGCATACCAGGATGCACGAGGTGCGTGAAGCAGAATTGCCTGCCATGGCATCAAAGTTGCGATACCCTCCCAAATAGGGGAGGTGAGGAATTAGCTACGGGAATTAATTACCTCACATCGCACCAGCTCCAGGAACAGGTAATGGTGGTACCACACACCTGCTAATTGTGCTTCACTAAACGTGCCGGCTGTGAACAGCTCCATCTGGGGTTACATCGCAGGGGGCATCAAAGCCAGGGCAATGAAGCTCCAGAGAATCCTGAATTTGCTGGCTTCAGGCATCGCGCCTTCGCCAGGTCTCTGGATGGGGGTCCCTTGTCCGATGTGCAACAGGATGCCCTGGCATTAATGTGCAACACACATTTTGAAATTAACTGTTTTCGTAAAAATGCCATCCGACCTGCCCTGAACCCCAAGTTTGCGGGACTGTGCAGGGCCAGCAATGTACGGCCGCCAAAATCTTGTTCAGAGAAGATCTGCCGAAGCAAGTCAAGGACCTGGACGAAGAAGCGAAAGCTGTCGGGCTGATAAAGGCTCCATCGACAAGCAAAGCTTCATCATTCCAGCGACAGCACCCCCAAACCTCGGGGGCGGAAATAGAAACCATACATCTACCAGTAACCATGGAGGTAGGTGGGTCTGGTTCTTTCTGGAACAAAGGGTGTGTAGATCAGTTACAAGTTGGTGGGAGATTACACTTATTTGGCATTGGATAACATCAGATCAGTTTATACTGCACAGTATACAAGGGTTCCAAATCGAATTCCTTCCCAATTCGTTTTCCACCCACACAGCATACACCAAACCAGACATTTGGAAGGTTTGGATGTACAAGCTGTAATTTAATATACAAAAGGGGTAATTGAGAAGTCGAGTCATGAACCTCACCAGTTTGTTCTAATATATTTACAAGACAAAAGAAGGATCGAGGATGCCGAATCTTCCTTGATTTGACTCGACTTAACTCCTTTGTGCAGTATAGACATTTCAAAATGGAAAACTTTGTTACTGCCAAACAACAGGTTTCCAAAGGATGTTATATGGCATGCACTGATCTCAAAGATGTATACTATTCAGTACCCATTCACTGGGATCACCGGAGATGTTTGAACTTTAGCTGGATGGGGCAACTGTGGCAGGTTAAAGAATTACCTAATGGGTAGGCCCCAGGTCCCAGATAATTTACAAAATTATTGAAATCAGTACTTGGGCTACTTCGAGCTCAAAATCATATTGTGGTGGCATACTTGGATGATATCTTAATTATAGGAAAAACTGAAATTAGCTAAATTAGCTGTTTCAGCTACTAAACTCATGTTTGAGAGTTTGGGGTTTTCTCACCCATCCAGTTAAATCCACGTTGATACCATCTAGAGTTATTGATTATTTGGGATTTACCATTAACTCTATTCACATATCTGTGACTCTGCCTTCGGGCAAGAGATTAGAATTAATAGAAGCCTGTAACACTCTTATTGTTAAGGAGTAACCTTCTATTTGACAAGTAGCCAGTATAATTGGCAAATTAGTGGTTGCTCTCCAGCTGCACAGTTTGGGCCTTTGCATGATCAAAATTTACAATGTGCAATGTGCACTCAAATACCATGCAGGTCACTTTAACAGACCTATACGATTGCCAGCTGAAGCCATTTCTGAGTTACAATGGTGGCATTGCTCCAGTAACATTTTGGTCAACAAACCTTTAGTTATATTTACAAACTGATGCTAGTGCTCTAGGATGGGGAGCTACTAATACCATCTCTAGCTGCGGTGGCAGATGGAATGTGCATGAGTCATCAATTCTTCAGTTACATGGTATTAATTCTTAGAGCTGCTGGGAGCACTCTATGGGTTGAAGGCTTATTGTGGGAATATGCATCATCTGCATGTTCAACCACAGATTGACAACACTACAACGGTGGCATATATTAATGACATGGGTGGAATCAAGTCAGTATCCTGTGATAATTTGGTTAACCTTAGTTGGCACTGGTGTATTGCAGAAGCATTTTTGATTTCAGCTACCTACTTGCCAGGAAGGCGTAATATGGTGGCGGACACCAGGTCACGGAAATTAATGACAACACAGAATGGATGTTCGATCATAAAGTGTTTAACGACATTGTTGCTCGGTATGGAACACCGGACAGCATGGGAGCCAGACCCAGGGGTAGTGGCAATGGATGCATTTTCGCTACACTGGGGAGGAATGTTCTTCTAGGCATTCCCTCCATTTTGCCTCATCAGTCGGTACTTGCAAAAACTCCAGCAAGACTCCGCATCAGGCACTTTGGTAGGCCTGACTGGCCTACGCAGCCATGGTTCCCACTGATACTGGGAGATATCAGAGCCTTGTATGGTCGTTCCCAAATACAGAAATCTGCTGGTTCACCCCGTGACTGGGAAGTGTTCTGTTACAGTCCAACATATCGTATGACACGGCACGTATAACATGTGTTGGAATTCCTCTCAAAACTATATTTTGATGAGGGATTGAGTTATAGTGTCATAAATGGTGCCAGAAGTGCCTTGTCGTCATACTTGTTGCTGGGATCGGGACACCACTCTGTCGGGTCTCACCCACTGATATCCAGGTTTATGAAGGGTATCTTCAACTCAAATCCCCCCAGGCCCAGGTATTCGGAGATGGGATGTTAATGTGGTGCTGACGCTGTTTCAACGGTGGGCTCCAGCTACATCTCTGTCCTTGGTCAAACTCACTTACAAAGTGGTTATGCTCATGGCACTGGTTACAGCACAATGGGTCCAGTAGTTGCATAAGCTGCGACTGGAAAGGATGGTTACATCTGCAGGCAAAATAACATTTTATGTTTATATTAGTTAGTCAAGCAGAAGCAGACCAGGGGCATCAGGTCTCAAACTAGATTTTTGGCATACCCCATGGACATTTGGTTGTGTGCGGTCACACATCTACAACAGTATGTTAAGGTCACCTGGAGCCTTAAAGGCTCTGAACTAGCTATGTTTGTTAGTTACATGAAACCTCACAAAAAGGTATCAGTACAGACCATCTCCAGGTGGTTAAATCGGGTTCTGGCTTGTGCAGGAGTGTACACTGACAGTCTCAAATCTCACTCCACCAGAGCTGCAATAACATCAGCAGCAAGGGTTATGGACGTTCCGCTGGACCACATCCTAGCGGCTGCAGGATGGTCAAACGAACGAACCTTTCCAAACATTTTATAACAAACCCATTGCCAGACCGAGGGTATTTGCCAGCTTTATTTTAGGTTATGTTTTATAGTATCCTCCCGGATGAGAGAGGTTGCTATTATTATTATGTGTTCATTTAAAAGCATCAGCATGTTTAAATCTATGTCATGTCTGAATGCATTATTAATGTTCACTCATCTGTGCTCAACTGATGTGATTGTGTGGACTCGCATTCACGGCATGAAATCACAGAGCTTTGAAATCTTCACGTAGTTACTCACGTGACTGAAGTAAAATAGGAAGATTAAATGAGAACTTACCAGTTTGAAGTTTGATCTTTATTTTATGAGAATATTGGTGTTTATATATTTTTGGTCTTTTCATGTATATCCTTTTAGCCTACATGAGGTAATATTTCATTTAAGCCGATATGGGATATTCTTATTATTAATTGTGCCTTTTATTACACATTTAGGAGTCTGGGAGTTATTTCTTACGGTTGGCTTAGTTTATTCTCCGAGTTGGTGCGACGGTTATGAGACAACAATTGTTTTCTTGTTTCTTATACTGCTGTCTCGCTTTTGGAAACTTTTTTGGTGTGTGTGTCCGTGTGTATGGGGGTTTGTGTATGTGTGGGCGATGGGTGGGGCAGCCATCCTGGCTTTCTTTGGATCCATTTGCTTTCTTCATTTACACATAAATGTGTTCTGCTAATTTGAACCCCAGCATTCTTGGTTCTGGCACACCTATTCGTTTTCTCACTTGGAACATACGTGGTATGGGCAATCCTATTAAAAGATCCAGGATTTTCAGTCACCTGAAACGGCTTAACTCGGACATAGTATTTTTGCAGGAGACTCATCTTAGACTTAAAGATCATCATAGGCTGCCGTCCTCTTGGCTAGGTCAGGTCTACCACTCCAATTTTAATTCTAAAGCTAGAGGGGTTGCTATTTTAATTAATAAAATAACTCAGTTTTTATCTACTGATGTTATTGCTGATAAAAATGGTCGACATCTTATAGTTGTAGGTATATTAATGCAAACAAAGGTGTTGTTAGTAAATGTCTATGCACCAAACTTTGCTGATGTTGAATTCTCTAATAGATTACTTAGTAATATATTTAATTTAAATACCAATTTGTTCATATTTGGAGGTGATCTGAATTGCGTGTTTGACCCAAAGCTAGATCGTTCTAGTCCCCGCACTTTATCCCAATCAGCTGTGTCTAAATCTTTTTCTGATTTTATGACCCAGGGTGGTTTGGTTGACCTTTGGAGACTTCGAACAAAAAGTTCTCTTTCTTTTCTCAGGTCCATCAATCATATTCAAGAATAGATTATTATTTCTTTATAGATAATAGTCTCAACTCGTGTGTTGTTTCCTCGGATTATTCAAGTATTCTAATATCTGATCATGCACCATTATTTTTAGATATTCAATAATCCGTACAGAAACCTACCCCCCCCCCCCCCCCTTCGAGATTCAACTCAGTATTGTTGGCTGATAAAACATTTTGTGAATTTGTTTCAAACTCAATTGATGAGTTTCTCTTCTTTAACCAGAGTAAATCTACATCTTTTTCATTAATTTGGGAGTCACTGAAAACTTTTCTTAGAGGGCAGATTATTTCATATTCCTCCTATTCTAATAAAAAAAACACAATACCAGGCTTACTGAGCTTACATCTGCTATTAATAGCCTAAATCAAGAACGTTCATCCGATCCTTCTCCAGAACTATTTAAGAAGCGTCTTAATCTTCAGGCGGAGTTTGATCTTATTTCTACCAGAAGTGCTGAACGACTGTTGTTACAAACTCGTGGTACTTATTATGAACCTGGTGATAAAGCAAATCGATTACTAGCACACCAATTCAAACGTCAGTTCACCTCCCGTCTTATACCTCAAATTGATAATGTTTCTAACACGACTGTTACGGATCCTGTGGAAATTAATGCCACTTTTAAATCATTTTATTCTTCACTATACAAATCCGAATTCCCTGCTGATACGACCAAAATGAATCCGTTCCTGGCCAATCTTGAGAATCCTACCATTGATTCTGACCGTGCAAAATAATTGGATGTTCCACTTTCCCTTGAAGAACTACGTATTGCAATTACAGTAATGCAATCTAACAAGCCCCAGGTCCTGATGGATTTCCAATAGAGTTTCTAAAGAAATGTATTGATAAAATTGGCACCTCTACTTCTGTTGATGTTCAATGAATCTTTGGAAAATGTTTTGTTGCCTCCCACACTGACTCAAGCTTCGATAGCTCTTCTTTTAAAGAAAGATAAAGACCCCACTTCCCGTGGTTCTTATAGACCTCTGTCTTTACTGAATGCTGATGTCAAACGTTTTGGCCAAAATTATTGCTCTCCGTCTAGAGAGGGTTTGGTCTAGTATTATTTCTGAGGAACAGAATGGGTTTATTAAGGGATGCCATTTATTTTTCAACACTCGTACTCTTTTAAATATTATTCATTCAACCCATTCTGATAATTTACCTGAGATTGTAATCTCATTAAATGCTGAGAAGGCATTCGATAGGGTTGATTTGGGGTACCTATTGGGGTATTGAAGAAATTTGGTTTTGGAGTTAAATTTATCACTTGGGTAAGATTACTGTATGCATCGCCCACAAGCTAGTGTTCAAACAAATGATATTAGTTCTGAATACTTTGCACTAGAACGAGGAACACGTCAGGGCTGCCCTTTATCTCCATCTCTCTTCTCTTTGGCTATTGAACCGCTGGCCATTTCTTTAAGGTCCCCCACTTCCTTTAAAGGTGTTATTCGTAACGGTGTCGAATATCATTTATCTCTGTATGCCGATGATTTGTTGCTGTATGTAACTGATCCTGCATCTTGTCTTCCGGGTATCAATTAACCATATAACCATATAACCATATAACACAGCACGGAAACAGGCCCTCTCGGCCCTTCCAGTCCGTGCCGAGCATTTGTTTTCCCCTAGTCCCATCTACCTGCACTCAGACCATACCCCTCCATTCCCTTCACGTCCATATACCTATCCACTTTACTCTTAAATGTTAAAATCGAATCTGCCTCCACCACTTCTGCTGGAAGCTCATTCCACACAGCCACCACCCTCTGAGTAAAGAAGTTCCCCCTCACGTTACCTCGAAACCTCTGTCCCTTAATTCTCATGTCATGCCCTCTTGTTTGAATCTTCCCTACCCTCAATGGGAAAAACGTATCCACGTCAACTCTGTCTATCCCTTTCATCATTTTAAAGACCTCAATCAAGTCCCCCCTTAACCTTCTGCGCTCCAAAGAATGAAGACCTAACTTGTTCAACCTTTCTTTGTAACATAGTTGCTGGAACCCTGGCAACATTCTAGTAAATCTCCTCTGTACTCTCTCTATTTTGTTGACATCCTTCCTATAACTAGGCGACCAAAATTGTACACCATACTCCAGAATTGGTCTTACCAATGCCTTGTACAATTTTAACATTACTTCCCTACTCCTATATTCAATGCTCTGATTTATAAAGGCCAGAACACCAAAGGCTTTCTTTACCACCCTATCTACATGCGATTCCACCTTCAGGGAACTTCGCACAGTTATTCCTAGATCCCTCTGTTCCACAGCATTCCTCAATTCCCTACCATTTACCATGTACGTCCTATTTTGATTTGTCCTGCCAAGATGTAGCACTTCACACTTATCAGCATTAAACTCCATCTGCCATCTTTCAGCCCACTTTTCCAAATGGCCCAAATCTCTCTGTAGACTTTGAAAATCTACTTCATTATTCACAACACCACCTATCTTAGTATCATCTGCATACTTACTTATCCAATTTTCCACCCCATCATCCAGATCATTGATGTACATGACAAACAACAGTGGACCCAACACAGATCCCTGAGGCACCCCACTGGTCACCGGCTTCCAACCTGACAAACAGCCATCCACCATTACTCTCTGACATCTCCCATTCAGCCACTGTTGAATCCATCTTGCTACTCCGCCATTAACACCCAAAGATTGAACCTTCTTAACCAACCTTCCATGGGGAACCTTGTCAAAGGCCTTACTGAAATCCATATAGACAACATCCACTGCTTTACCCTCATCAATTTCCCTAGTTACCGCTTCAAAAAATTCAAGAAGGTTTATCAAACATGACCTTCCAGGCACAAATCCATGTTGACTGTTCCTGATCAGACCCTGTTTATCCAGATGCTTATATATATTATCTCTAAGTATCCTTTCCATTAATTTGCCCACCACTGACGTCAAACTAATAGGTCTATAATTGCTAAGTTTATTCTTTGAACCCTTTTTAAACAATGGAACAACATGCGCAGTACGCCAATCCTCCGGCACTATTCCCGTTTCTAATGACATTTGAAATATTTCTGTCATAGCTCCTGCTATTTCTACACTAACTTCCCTCAATGTCCTAGGGAATATCCTGTCAGGACCTGGAGACTTATCCACTTTTATATTTTTCAAAAGTGTCAGTACTTCCTCCTCTTTGAATCTCATAGTTTCCATAGCTACTCTACTTTTTCCCCTCAACTCACCGAGTTCAATATCCTTCTCCTTGGTGAATACCGAAGAAAAGAAATTGTTCAATATCTCCCCCATCTCTTTTGGCTCTGCAGATAGCTGTCCATTCTGGTTCTCTAATGGTCCAATTTTATCCCTCGTTATCCTTTTGCTATTAATATAGCTGTAGAAACCCTTTGGGTTTACTTTCACCTTTCTTGACAAACGCAACCTCATATCTTCTTTTAGCCTTCCTAATTTCTTTCTTAAGATTCTTTTTACATTCTTTATACTCCTCTAGCACCTCATTTACTCCATGCCTCCTATAATTATTGTAGATATCTCTCTTTTTTCGAAACAAGTGTCCAATTTCCCTTGAAAACCATGGCTCTTTCCAATTTTTACTATTTCCTTTCAACCTAACAGGGACATAAAGATTCTGTACTCTTACAATTTCCCCTTTAAATGTCCTCCATTTCTCTTCTACATCCTTCCCATGAAACAAAGTGTCCCAATTCACTCCTTTAAAATCCGCACGCATTCCCTCAAAGTTAGCCTTTCTCCAATCAAAAATCTCCACTCTAGGTCCTGTTCTGACTCGCTCCATAATTATATTGAAACTAATGGTATTGTGATCACTGGTCCCGAAGTGCTCACCAACGCATACCTCCGTCACCTGACCTGCCTCATTTCCTAACATTTCCTAAATTCTGGATATTTTTTGTTCTTTTTCAGGATATAAACTAAATCTTCAAAAGAGTGAATGCTACCCCATTAACGCGGCAGGATTGCAACTTCAGGAAGCTGAATTGCCTTTTAAAATCTCTTGTTCTGGATTCAAGTATCTTGGCATCAATGTGACGCATACATTCTCAGGCCTTTTGTCTGCCAACTTTACCCTGCTCATGACTAAAGTGAAATCTGATTTTCAGAGATGGAATTATCTGCCTCTCTCTTTAATTGGGAAGATTATTGTTAAAATGAATGTTTTGCCTAAATTTCTTTATTTGTTTCAATCAATTCCCTTATTCTTACCAAAATTTTTTTTTGACTCCTACTATGTACGTTCCATGGTGGTCTTGCTTTACTGAATTTTCAAATCTACTACTGGGCTACTCACATTTATGAAATACGTTGGTGCACAAAAGGCTGGAGAAACTCAGTGGGTGCAGCAGCATCTAAGGAGCGAAGGAGATAGGCGACGTTTCGGGCCGAAACCCTTCTTCAGACTGATGGGAGGTTGGGTTGCAGGGAGAAGAAAGGATAAAGGAGGAGGAGGAGCCCGAGGGCTGAGGGAGAGGTGGGAAGTGGAGGAGACAGCAAGGGTTCGAGTCTGGGTAAGGATGTGGTCGTAGAGTTGGAGGGAAGGGGGTATCACAGAGGGGGGGCAGTTAGAGAGCAGGTTGTGAAACTGTCTCCGTAGGGAGGAGGAGAACTTCTTCAAAGTAGGCATACCTTGAGGAGATATCGCAGTGGAGTGGACAAAGTGTTAAAGAAGGAACTGCAGATGCTGGAGAATCGAGGGTACACAAAGTGCTGGAGAAACTCAGCGGGTTGTTGGGTTGATTTTCCTTATTTAGCTTGGTGCGAACTGGAAGCCCGCTGTTGCCCTCCTTCATCCTCTATATCTGCTCTTATATATTCCTCTCTTCCAACCAAGATTTCATTGTTTATCAAAAATCCTGTTGTGCTTAATATTTTAAAGATTTGGTATCAATTCAGGAAACATTTCAAATGTGTAGCTGAATCTCCTTTAGGTCCATTATGTAACAATCACCTATTTCCTCCCTCACATTTGGATTCTGTTTTTTCAGTATGGCATAACAGAGGTATAGAGTGTTTTCTTGATCTGTTTTCAGAAGGTAGTTTTTGTCAGCTTTGTATGGATTACCAGCAAATTATTTTTTTTAGGTACTTCCAAGTTAGCCACTTTGTTTCTAAATGTTTTTCTAATTTTCCCTCTTCACCTCCACGACAAATATGGGATAGTTTGATTACTTTCAAGACACAGCAAAGAGGGATTGTTTCAGAGATGCATAACCACATTCTGCGATCAGTCCAATTCTAAAACAAGGGCTGCTTGGGAAGAAGAGCTGGGACTTCAACTTACTGAGGGGTGGTGGGATAACGTTGTGGGTGGGCTTTCTACTGTTACGTCTTGCGCTCCTCTTGCACTCATTCAGTTTAAGGTTATACACAGGGTCCATTTTTCTAAATCAAGACTGTCTGGGACTTATCCAGGGGTGGAGGATAAGTGTGGTAGATGTTCGGGCCCACACCGTCATCTGAGCCAGATGTTTTTCCTTTGTCCATGAGTACATAATTTTTGGCCCTGGATGAGTCAGGTCGATTAAACTATGTGCAAAAAAAAAAGATTAATTTTACATCTTTAATAGCCAGACATAGCCTACTCCTAAAACCCACCCTTTGTGTCACAGTGGCTCTAAGATGTAGTCTTTTGTCTTAAACTTGAGAAAATTAACTATACATTGAGGGGATGTACTGATAATTTTTTTCACAAATGGCAACCTTTCTTTACAGACTTGCAGGTTCTGCCAGACTAAGGGCTAATTTGTTAAATGTTGTTATGTGTAGGTGCACTCTTCACTCTTAATTAGCCAGGGTGGGACGGGTGGGGTGTATGACTAATGGTATGGTTGCATTATATAATTTAAAAAAATATATATATATTTATTTTATGTTTCTGTGTATTTTTTTGTATTTTTCTTTTGTGTATTACTTGAGTGTTTCTTATTAACATGTCTTTTTTTTCATTTTTGTGTTGATTTATTTAAAATGAAAAATAAAAAAAATATTAAAAATAAAAAAAGCTGCAGAGAAAGAATGGGAGGTGCAGAATCTTACACTAAGGTGTAAAATGCATGGAACTGATTGGGTCAATGCAAACCAGATATACATAGTGTAAATAATGTTGCAAGGCCTTATTTGGATAGTTGTTGATTGGTTGAAATGTTAAGCTTTGGTTGTCTGAATCCCAGGGCACATGTTGCATTATTCATCTGTGTTAACTTCCATCTCGGAGCCTTGCAAGGTACAATGTATTAGTTACTATGTTATTGGGTTAGGGAACTGTCTATCATGCACTGTGTTAATCGACATGTGTTATTGGACTGTATAGAGACCACCCCCATGTGGTTCGGCCCCTCAAGGTTCGGGGACCTATAAAAAGTAGCTCCCACGAGGTCCGATGTTGATCTTCTGGAAGAACGCTTGGGATTGCGTGACCTTCTGGAGTGTCTCTGCTTGCACGAGGCTCGAAGGGCTTGGCCAAGCAGATTCAAGAATCAAACCTGCGGTGGTTAGGTATTGTATAGGGGAATTTGTGTTGTGCTATCCAAAATAAAGTTTAGTTGCTCAAGTGCTTGATTCAGCATTTTATTGACTGAAACTAGACTGGGGGGAGCTTAGAACGAGCTATTTACAGGGAGACCCGAGAGAGGTATTTAAAATCATGAGGGGCATAGGTAGGCTAAACAGACAGAACCTTTTTCCCAGGATGAAAATATTAAACACTAGTGGACATAGCTTTAACGTGAAAAGGACAAAGCTTAAAGGAAATGTGCAGGGCAGGTTTTTTACACAGAGGGTGGTGAGTGACTTTAATGCCAGCAGTGGTGGTGAAGGTGGGTACGAGAGGTTTTTCTATAGACATTTAACGGAGAGATATTTTGGTGATATGTTGGTGATATTTTTTGTTATTTTAGTTTTGAACAATGAAGGGAAGAGATTGAACTTTTTTTCGCCTTCCATCACAGTGAGGAATGTGGAGGAGTCACTGTGGTGGATGTTTATGTTAAAATGTATTTTGCGTTTTCTGCTGCTTTTTATTAGTATGACTGTATGGCAAATCAAATTCCTCGTATGTTGCAAAACATACTTGGCTAATAAAGTATGATTATGATTATATTATCACGTGTACCGAGGTACAGTGAAAAGCTTTTTTGTTGCGTACTATCCAGTCAATGGAAAGACTATCAAGCTGTCCACAGTGTATAGATACCAGATAAAGGGAATAATGTTTAGTACAAGAAAAGGTCCAGTAAAATCCGATTAAAGATAGTCTGAGGGTCTTCAATGAGGTAGATGGTAGGTCAGGACCGCTCTGTAGTTGGTGATAGGATGGTTCAGTTGCCTGATAGCAGCTTTGAAGAAAGTGTCCCTGGATCTGTAGGTGAGTGTTTTCACATTTCTGTACCTCCTGCCTGATGGGAGAGAGGAGAGGGGAGAAGAGGGAGTGAACAGGGTGAGACTGGTTTGATTATGCTGGTGGCCTTGCTGAGGCAGCGTTAAGTGTAGATGGAGTCAATGGAAGGGAGTTTGGTTTGTGTGACCCCTTCAGACTAGGGATTCAAGGACAGTTTACACCTAGAAACACATGAAGCTCTCGACAATTTCCACGTTGGCGCCATTGATTGAACTGACTTCCACGGAAATACTTCAAGAACAATCTAGTTATTTATTATTGACTACACAAGACGTGGCTTTTGACCGTATGGCCAGCCACTTGCTTCCCACGTGTATTTAACAAATTCAGAGTGCACTGACATGGCTGAAAACACCTTGCTTTGAGAGCAGGCAGGGACTTTAAACAGTGGGCTCGCAGCGTCTGTCAGTGAAGCGAGCCATACTGTCCTTTGAATCATCATTAGCAGGATGAATCTCTTCCACTTGGATGCAAATAAGGACATGATTTTATATAATGGCACTCTATAATTCACAGGATTGGGGCGTTCTGTGTGGAGTGAACGGTTGTGTCTGGAACATCTTGTGCATTTTTTATCACCTCAAGAAGGTTGTAGAGGTCCCCATAGTGCATTACGCATTGTGGAAACACTCCGTTTTTAATTAACTGATACAGCCCCGTCGCAGAATGAAGTACACCAGCTCACCGGGGAACTTGACAGGTTCTCCTTCGGGGCAGTGCGTATGCCCAGAGGACCCGCGGCAACTCATCCATCCATGCCTTCAGGTGACGGTGAAAACGCTCCACTTGGCCATTGGCATGTGGGTGATTGGCAGTTGTGAGGTTCAGCTGAGTGCCAAGCAGTCGGGCCATTGCTGACCACAAGTGGGAGGTGAACTGCGCACCTCTGTCTGAGATGTCCACCGGCACACCCAAGCGGGCGATCTGGTGGGCAGTGAGGGCACGTGCACACGTCGCAGTGGAGGTATCCGAGAGCGGGACGGCTTCCGGCCTTCTCGTGAATCGGCCCACGATGGTGAGAAGGTGGGTGACACCTCTGGATGGGGACAGCGGTCCCTCGATGTCGACGTGGATATGGTCGAAACGCCGGCGTGGCAGGGCGAAATTCTGCAGCGGGGCCTTGATGTGTCGCTGAATCTTTGAGGTTTGACGGGGGATGCACGCCTGGCCCAGTTGCCGACCTGCTTGCACCACCCGTGCCACATTAACTTGGCTGCCACCAGAGCCGTTGTTGCCCGGATGGAAGGGTGAGCTAAACCATGAACCATGTCGAAAATCCAGCGGCACAAAGCTGCGGGGATGATGGGTCTCGGCTGTCTGGTAGACACGTCACAAAGGAGCGTGGTGTCAGCGGGCCCGAGTCACACATCCTCCAACAACAGGCCTGAGATGACGGTGCGGTACTCGAGCATCTCCTCATCCTCTCACTGGGCGGCTGCCACCCCCCGTGTAGTCAACACCTGGGGCCAAAACGTGGATGGCATTGATGGCGGTGTGGGACAACGTATCTGCGACCCGGCTTCTCTTACCCATGATGTGTTGGACGCAAGTCGTGTACTCGGAGATGTTGGCCAAGTGACGCTGCTGCCAGGATGACCAGGGATCAGACACCTTGTCATAGGCAAACGTGAGTGGCTTGTGGTCGGTGAATGGTTGGTGAAAGCTGTGAAACTCCTGCTCTCGAGGAAGTAGAGGAAATACTGGATGGCTAGGTCGAGCGTCAACAGACAATAGGTGCAGGAGTAGGCCATTCGGCCCCTCAAGCCAGCACCGCCATTCAATGTGATCATGGCTGATCATCCCCGTTCCTGCCTTCTCCCCATGTTCCTTGACTCCGCTAATTTAAGAGCTCTGTCCAGTTCTCTGCTGAAAACATCCGGAGAACCAGCTTCCACCACCCTCTGAGGCAGAAAATCCCAGTCGAAAGCGCTGTACTTCTGCTCGGGGGGTCTTAGGTGACGACTGAAAAAGGCGAGGGGCTGCCAGCTTCCATCGATCACTTGTTCCAGCACTCCGCCCATGGCTCTGCCAGGCGTCAACCGTGAGAGTTGTTGGTGCGTTGGCCCGTGGGTGTACCAGCATCGCCGCCTTTGCCAGCGCCTCCTTGGCATTGTTGAGAGCGGTCGAGGCTGCGTCGTCCCAAACGAGCTCTCTCGGCTTGTTGGCCAGGGCCTGGAACAGCGGTTGCAAGATGCTGGCGGCTGCTGGCACGAAACGGTGATAGGAGTTTACCATGACGGCAAACTCTTGGGGTCCCTTCACCGTAGAGGGTTTGGGAAACTGGCGACTGGCCTCGACCTTGGTCGGGAGCGGGACCGCACCGTGCTGGTTGATGTGTTGGCCGAGGAAGCTGATGGAAGGGAGGCCAAACTGGCACTTGGCAAGGTTGATGGCCAGGCCATGCTCCTTACCAAGTTTGGTAACGGCTTGATACCAAAATGGCTCATTTTTCTTTCCCGAAAATGTAAAAGGCCAACTTTTGTCATTGTTTCAAACATTCATCAACCTCTCATTGGTGAGGGCCTTGGATGCTGCAGAGAGCAGGATTGTCATTGTTCCTGTTTCTTTGAGCAGCTGTGCATATGGCAATCAACTCGACCTGACTAGACTTAACGACAGGAAGCATAGTCTACACTGGAGAAGGGTCTGAAGAAGGGTCTCCACCCAAAAAGGGCACTATTCCTTCACTCCAGAGATGCTGCCTGACCCACTGAGTTACTCCAGCTTTTTGCGTCTATCTTCAGTGTAAACCAGCATCTGCAGTTCCTGCTTAGACCCGGGATGGCGGGACTGTCATATGCTGAGAGAATGGAGCAGCTGGGCTTGTACACTCTGGAGATTAGAAGGATGAGAGGATATTTCATTGAAACATATAAGATTGTTAAGGGCTTGGACACGCTAGAGGCAGGAAACATGTTCCCGATGTTGGGGGAGTCCAGAACCAGGGGCCACAGTTTAAGAATAAGGAGTAAGCCATTTAGAATGGAGACGAGGAAACACTTTCTCTCACAGAGAGTGGTGAGTCTATTGGAATTCTCTGCCTCAGAGGGCGGTGGAGGCCGGTTCACTGGATACTTTCAAGAGAGAGCTAGATAGGGCTCTTAAAGATAGTGGAGTCAGGGGATATGGGGAGAAGGCAGGAACGGGGTACTGATTGGGGATGATCAGCCATGATCACATTGAATGGCGGTGCTGGCTCGAACGGCCGAATGACCTATTTCTGCACCTATTGTCTATCGTCTATTGTCTAGACTGGACATGGATAAGTTGGGCCGAAGGGCCTGTTTCTACGCAGTATGATTTTATGACAGTGTTGCGCAGCAAGGTCGATTTAGTACTTGACTTAAGGTAGCTAAGCTATTGCAACATCTATAGTCCCAGACATTCTGTGATATCAAATCATCATACTCTCCTTTAAATCTGTAATCAACTTTTAATATTTTATATAAACAAACAGTAAGGAACACATATAATTATACAGTCATTTAAAACATCAATTGGAAATAAAACGATTTATCCAACACCAGTGTACTATCAAGTGATGTAAACATCAAGCACTCCGCACAGCCCTCCACCACGACAGAGTGAACTGAAACCGGAGACAGAGTTAGGGATAGGGAATTAAAATCACCTCACTGAAAGGAATATTAAAGTTTTCACAGCTTTCACCTCACGAGCAACACATCAACTGAAGACGGCAATATTTCTAGGGCTCTCGCGGCAAAGGTCCTCGCCACGTGAAAAATACTCAAGCAGGCAAGGAAAGAGGTTACAGAATCCACACATAAAGGCAGCAAGCATCACTCGACCGCTGCGGATGCTGACTCTTTCACACGTGGTTGTCCTATAGATTAGCAGAAAACTGTGGTGCTCTGTTTGTAATAGACGCAGACAGTCCCAACTAAAGTAGAAAGGAAAGTGGCACCTCTCGGCTATGGCTGTGCTTATGTTGTGACGATTGTAATTCTCTTTTTGGCAGTGTTTCATATATATATATATATATATATATATATATCTCTCTATTTATCTACCTACGATCGGTAAATTAAAGAAGCCTGTTACCGCTTTCCCGGCAGTTACTGGTTGAGACAGTGTTGCTGGCCGTGTGACTGTGTTCAAACAGTGTTTCGTTTTGCAACACAGTGGCAGCTAAATCCTGAGCGAAGTGTGCACTACACGTCTTTATAAGCTAGAGCCTGCTCTTGTTTAAAGGGCAGAACCATTGGGAAAATATAGCTTTGTGATGACTTTGTTGTTCGTGTGTGTGCGTGTGCCTGAGTGTGCGTGAGCAAACGTGCATGTGCGTGCAAGTGTGTATATGGGCGCGTGCAGGTGTATGCGTGTGTTTGTGAGTGTGTGTGCGCGGTGGTGCATGAGTGTGTATGTGCGCGCGCACATGTATGTGTGAGCGTGAATGTGCGTGCGTGTGTGCATGAGTGGCCAACTGTGTGCGTAAGTGCAGAAGTATGTTTGCGTGTACGTGTGATTGTGCGCACGAGTGTGCGCTAGTGTGTTTTTCATGTGTGTATGTGAGTGTCTGTGTGATTGTGAATGTGTGCGTGCATGAGTGTGTGTGATTGTGTGCGTGAGTGTGTGCGTGTGTATGCGTATGAGTGTGTGTGATTGTGTGCGTGAGTGTGTGTGCCTGAGTGTGTGTGCGCGTGAGTGTGTGTGCGCAGGCACATGCGCACCCTCACGCGTATCTTGATTGCACAGTGCTTGTAAATGAAGTTGTGTTCATCTCATCTGCAGCTTCCCTTGGGAATGGGACACAGCTCTCTGGGGTTGGTCCTTGGAGTGTTTTACAGAGCTGTGTGTAACCTGACAGGGCAGCAGAAAGGAATGATTCATTGGGCAGGAAACTAAAACAATCCCACACGCTTAAATCAGAATTACTATCGAGTAAACGTGTAGCTATCCACTTTCCTAAGCACACAGGCAGTCACAGTGATACACAGAACAGTCCCTTAGACTCTAATGGAATGACTAATAGCTTTATAATATTGCCACTGACTACATTGTAACATGAAAAACATTTAGCAAGTCCTCCCAAAATCGGTGCCAACACAGTGTTGGGACGAGACCAACTGTTTCAGATATACATTTTTGTGTGATCATCTTACTTATCTTCACTAAGGTCTATTCCCGTCTTGCTTTCACAAGAAGGAAATAGTGGAATGCAGGAGAAATATGTATCCATATTATATAGCATCAAACTTCCAATTTTTAAGTCCATTTATATAATTTAAAATAGAACATCGTATTAAAAACAATACACTGAATAAGAAATGCTAACAACAAACACACAGACTAGAAATAATCTTTTCGTTTGATGGGCGCGTATCTATGTACAACTGTGAGATACACAATTTGAATCATGCTCTATCTACACAGATCATATTGCTTAAAAGGATGGTGAGGGTGGACAGCGTCAATGGGCTGAGATGTCTGAAAAGAACCAGGGGGCTGAATAATGAGGAGAGGGGGCGGGATATGGATGAGGGGGGAGGAAGGGAGGGAGGGAGATGGGATGGGGTGGATGAGGTTGGGGATTGAGGTATCCACACCACACATGAGCGGGGGGGGGGGGGGACGTTGAAAAGGCGTCTCATTTCTTCATTCCCAGAGTGACGTCCACCTCCTCCTCGGGCTGCAGGGTGTGCCACTGGGCGATGGGTCTCCGCGGGTTGGCCAGCATGTCCGACCAGTGGCGCAGCTCTGCGGCCGTGCTGTTGTAGCCCACGAACACTTTGCCGATGGCGTCGTTCTTGCCGATCTTGTCGTAATCCAGCACGGTGACCACCACCTGAACTTTCTGCACCGCGGGGAGGGGGGGGGGGGGGGGGGGGGGGGGGGGGGGAGGGGGGGGGGGGGGGGGGGGGGGGGGGGGGGGGGGGGGGGGGAGGGGGGGCGGGTTAAGGGAGAGAAGGTGAATGACTGCCTTATTGTTACACGTGACAAGTCACAGTGAAATTCTTTGCTTGCACACTCGAGGTACAGTATGTAAATATTCGCGTTTACAGAGTTACAGGTATCCGCACCCCAGGTCCCGCTTTGTTCTCCTCCCTCCCCTTCCTCACGGAGGTCCCCCCACGCTGGGTGTTGACATTAGATTCATAGAGTCACACAACAGTTTCTACGGCCAGACTCATCCACAATGCCCCATCTAAGATCATGCGGTTTGGAGCAGCATGGTGCAGCCGCCTTGCAGCGCCAGACACCCGGGTTCGATCCCGACTATGGGCGCTGTCTGTATGGAGGTTGTACGTTCTCCCCGTGACCGTGTGGGATTTCTCCGGGTGCTCCAGTTTCCTCCCACTCCAAAGACGTGTGCAGGCGTGTAGGTCAATGGGCCCTGTGTAAATTGCCCCAAGTGTGTAGGGAATGGATGCGACAGTAGGATAATGTAGAACTCGTGTGTACGAGTGATCGATGGCCAGCATGGGCTCAGTGGGCCGAAGGGATCTGTTTCCACGCTGTATCTCTAAAACTGGAAATCTCCAGGACTTCCAACACCCTGCCTTAAGGTGGGAACAAACACGGTGGACCTTACCTGTATCTGCTCAAACGGAACTTCAAAGCTGAAGGACTCATTGTAGTATGGGTTCAGAGTGTTTTTCTTAATAGTAGTCTTCTTTTTCTTCAGTCTCTTGCCGTTCTGCATCAGATGAATCTTCACATAGGGATCTGGAAATGCAATAATGCCAGAGATGAAATCACCCTGAGAACTTGAATGTACAGAGGGATTTTGTGGTGCAAGTCCATAACTCCCCAAAAGTGGTGATACATATCGACGGGACGGTGGAGAAGGCTTGCCTTCATCGATCAGGCATTGAACATAAAAGTTGGGCAGTCAGTTGCAGTTTCAACACACTTTAGAGTTTGCTATTTTATAAACACATCTTCATCCCTGACAATATAGAATGAGGCTCTTCAGCCCTGTGTGCTGTGCTAGCCCGTTGACAACTTTCCAATTTGTCCTCCACTGCTATTCTTCTTCTCAAACCCTGCAAATGTTCACACCACAGCCACTACACTAAAAGTTCAAGTTGTGGCGATAAAATGCCACTCCACTTCACATTTTACAAGGATGTTGTCTTTCGGAGAATGTTGTCAGGCCTCGAGGGCCTAAAGCTGCAGGGAAGAGGTTGGGAGGGCTGGGACTTTATTCCTTGGAGATCAGGAAGATGAGAAGTGATCTTATACAGGTGTATTAAATAATGAGAGGAATAGACAGGGTTGACGCACACAGTCTTTTACCAAGAGCAGGTGAATCAAAAACCTGAGGACATTGGTTTAAGGTGAGAGGGGGAAAAAGTTAATAGGAACCAGGGGGGTAACTTTTTCACTCAGAGGGTGGTGGGTGAATGGAAAGAGCTTCCAGCGGAACTGGTTGAGGTAGAAACTATAACATAATTTAAAAGACATTTGGACAGGTACATGGATAGGAAAGGTTTAGAGGGATATGGTAGATGGGACATGTTGGTCAGTGTGGGCAAGTTGGACTGAAGGGCCTATTTCGGTGCTGTATGACTCTATAACAATTACATGCCTCCTTTCAACTGTAACTGCAGGACCCCTCCAAGTCTCTCAACTTTCCAGGGTCCAACACTCTCCTGCCCCGTGAGGCAGTTACTGCTGCACCACTACGCATAATTGATTAGGCTCTACCTCATTAGGAAGCAGATTTCCTGCTTATTTACAGAATCCAATCCTTTAATCATATGCAATTAATTTATCTCTTGATCTTCTCTACTTATGGAACAAGTCTAGATTATAAGAGTTTAAGAACGTTTGAAATGTGAGCAGAAATCATCCACGTCCCTCGCAGCGTCAGAGACCCAGGTTCGATCCTGACCTCGGACGCTGTCCGTGTGGAGTTTGCATGTTCTCCCTGAGGCCGCGTGGGTTTCCTCCGGGTGCTCCGGTTTCCTACCGCATCCCGAAGATGGGCGGGTTTGTAGGTTAATTGGCCCTCTGTAACTTATCCCTGGTGTGTAGGGAGTGGATGGGAAAGTGGGATAACATAGAACTAGTGTGACAGGAGGATCAATGTTTGGTGTGGACTTGGTGGGCCGAAGGGCTGTTTCTGAGCTGACTAAAGCGTTAAGAGCTGGTTTTGATTCCGTGTTTTCCACACCTAGTCTTCACTGTTTAGTGCAGTGACGGTGTTCTCTAAACTAAACTCAAAGTTCCTTGTGACTGTGACTTTCTGCAATCTGCTTGTGACTGGTGTGGAGTTGTCCCTTCCAGATCGTGCTGTGAAAGCAGGTAAGGGAGGACCACTCTTTGAATTTGAGGAGCTCGTTCTTTTATTCATATAGTCGATGCCTTCCCCCTCTCCTTGAGCACTTTGTGATTGCAAACAACTCCAGCGCTCGAACTGCAGTTGTTTTGCCAGCTTTTTCCTTCCTCTTCTGCCAGAGTTTTCTGCCTCGTTTTTACCTTCCAGCGCCAAACACTTTTATTAGTTTTGTATTTTTATTTAGCCGCGGGATTGCTTGTGAGGAGAAACAGTCCTGTAAAGCACAAGCCTACATCAACAGGCAACAAATAGCAATTTGAAGAAACCTTTGGTGATATTGATTCAAAAAATTGCGATACCCACCACAGGAAAATAACAACTGGAAGTCTAATTGCCAACCAACTGCCTCGAGATGTTAGAGCTCAGTGGCTGCACTATTTACAGATAAATTCCATCTGATTTTAAATAGAATCGACGAGTTTGCAGACACAAATTGCTGCCTATGTTTGATCTTCCTTCTTTACGCTGTAAATTGGTACATAACGAGTTGGCAAGTTGAGTTTAGTTTATTGTCACGTATACCGAGGTACAGAGAAAAAGGTTTTTTGTTGCCTGCTAACCAGTCAGTGGAAAGACAGTTCATGAATACAATCGAGCCATCCACAGTGTACAGATACAGGATAAAGGGACATAGAAACATAGAAAGTAGGTGCAGGAGCAGGCCATTCGGCCCTTCTAGCCTGCACCGCCATTCAATATGATCATGGCTGATCATCCAACTCAGTATCCCTTACCTGCCTTCTCTCCATACCCCCTGATCCCTTTAGCCACGAGGGCCCCATCTAACTCCCTCTTAAATATAGCCAATGAACTGGTCTCAACTACCTTCTGTGGCAGAGAATTCCAGAGATTCACCACTCTCTGTGTGAAAAATGTTTTTCTCATCTCGGTCCTAAAAGATTTCTCTCTTATCTTTAAACTGTGACCCCTTGTCCTGGACTTCCCCAACATCGGGAACAGTCTTCCTGCATCTAGCCAGTTCAACCCCTTAAGAATTTTGTAAGTTTCTATAAGATTCCCCCCTCAATCTTCTAAATTCTAGCGAGTACATGAATAACATGAATAACGTTTAGTGCACGATAAAGTCCAGCAAAGTCCGATCAAAGGTAGTCCAAGAGTCTCCAATGAGGTAGATGGTAGTTCAGGACTGTGCTCTAGATGTTGGTAGGATGGTTCAGTTGCCTGACAACAGCTGGGAAGAGACTGTCCCTGAATCTGGAGGTGTGCGTTTTCACACACCTTCTACAGCTCTTGCCTGATGGGAGAAGGGAGAAGAGGGGATGGCTTGGGTGTGACTCGTCCTTGCTAATGCTGCTGGCCTTGCCGAGGCAGTGTGAAGCTGCATCAACAAGGCCAGACGCATAACCAACCAAGGACAAGTTGCACTTTGGCCACTCCTTCTGCCTCCCTCTCCCATGAGAATATGTGACAATGTGAACATGTGAACATGTGAACATGTGAATGTGACGAAAGCTAACACCAATATCAATACAAACACCAGCATGAAACAAAAACCTCGACAGAGCTCTAGCTGCTGATGGTGTGGCATCGGGGAAGACGCCAGGTCGATAATGACTCGTGGAAGGGTAAACGCATCTGAAAAGGTTTATTTACGGCAAGGGAGGATGACGAGGAGAAGATCCAGGTCCGTGTGGGGATGCAATCCCCCAGAGAAGGGGGTGCTGGTGATCTCGGGTCCCGCAGCTCAATCATGCCTCAAGTCTGCAAGGGGCGCGGGGGGGGGGGGGGGGGGGGGGGAATGTCTGCTTCCCGCTCTTCCTTTCTTTTCCCCATCTGGCTGGAACTGCCTTTGTCTTTACAGAGTTGGGTTGATAGCTGCAGATGGGATAATCTAATCCTAGCCAGTTGGTCACCGAGGTAGTTCCTCTCTGGCTGTGGCCTCCGCTCATTCCAGAGCTCTGTCCAGGGTGCTGATAGCCAGTCGCTGTCCGTGGTGCTGGTCTTAGACTCCTCCTGGCCCGTCCGCCAGTGCCAGGACAACAGAGTGGACCTCAGGGTGGTGCATTGTCATGGTGGTCAGGCCCACCCTGGGGTCCAACTCCTTGGTGAGGCAGCAGAGCGGGATTCTCCAAAATATCCATGGGATCACGCAAGGATAATGCAGAAACTGGGATTGTTCTCCCCGGAGCCAGGAAGCTCCAGAACAGATTTAGAACTATTCCAAATCAGAAAGAGCTGTTGATTAGAGGAATTGTTTCCACTGAAAAAAGTGACGCAAAGTGCTTGAGTAACTCTGCTGGTGAGGCAGCATCTCTGGACAACATGGATAGGTGACATTTCGAGTCAGGACATGGACACTATCCGAATGGATAGGACAGGTTTAGAGGGATAAAGGCCAAATGCAGGCAGATGGGACTAATATAGATGGGACATGTTGGCCAGTGTGGGCAAGTTGGGCCAAAGGGCTGCTTCCACACTGTAAGGCTCTAGGACTCTGTTACCTTCATTCAGCCTTAGAAACAAGGAACTGGAGGTACTGGTTGATACACAAAAGGAAACAAAGTGCTGGAGTAACTCCAGGGTGTCACGCAGAGATGCCGCCTTACAGCGCCAGTGACCCAGGTTCGATCCTGACAACGGGTACTTGTCAGTACTGAGTTTGCACGTTCTCCCTGTGACCGCGTGGGTTTTCTCCAGGGAGCTCCAGTTTGTACAGATGTACAGGTTTGCAGACTAATTGGCTTGGTATAATTGTAAATTGTCCCTCGTGTGTGTGTGTGGGATAGTATTAGTGTATGGGGACTGATGGTCGGCATGGACACTGTGGGCCGAAAGGCCTGTTTCCACGCTGTATATGGATCGCTTAAAAAAAAACTCAGCAAGTCGGGCAGGAGAACACGGATCGGTAACATTTTGGGAACAGCTTTTTTTGTTGAGTGCGATCCAGTCAGCAGAAAGACTACACTTGATTACAACCAAGCCATCCACACTGTATGGATACTGGATAAAGGGTCTAACTTTTAGTGCAAGATAAAGTCCAGCAAAGACCGATTCAACATAGGTCGAAGGTCTCGAATGGTAGGGCAGGACTGTTGGTGAGAGGACGGTTCACTTGCCTGATTACAGTTGGGAAGGAACTGTCCCAGTTACTCCAGCAGTTACAGTCTTCTTTTGCAAACCAGCATCCTTGTTCCTCCATGAATTTCTTTAGTCAGAGGGCGGTGAATCTGTGGGATTCATTGTCACAGACAACTGTGGGAGCCAAGTCATTGGGTTTTTTTCAAAGCGGAGATTGATAGATTCTTGATTGATAACGGTGTCGAAATGTTGCGGGGAGATGGCAGGAGAATGGGGTTGAGACGGAGAGATAGATCAGCCATGACTGAATGGCGGAGTAGACACGATGGGCTGAATGGCCTAATTCGGACCCTAAGACTTATGAACTAATGAAACAGCTTCCATGTCAGTGGTTCTCCAGTGATGGAGATCGTTCCTTTCCAACCTCACTCCATCAACGTCCGAGACCGACAGGGGCAAGGGGGGGGGGGGTGATACTTACCCGTGTGCGGAGCTCAAGAACCTACTTGTCTTCGGAGGAAGTTGAAAGATTAGACTTTCAGCGTAATTCACGGTGACTCACACTCCCTGCGGTCGAAATCCATAACAGGATTAGTCAACGTTACGTGATGACTCGGCCCATTGATTGCTTCTGTCACGACCCTCTGCTTGCAGCCCATTAACCGGGGAATTTGTCCGCGCTAATCTTGTTACTGGGTCAGCTTAATCAGCCCTGTTCCCTTGTCAAAATATCAAGTGCCATGCTCAGACCATCCAACATCGTTGCCGCAAGTAACATCCTTGATTTGCAGTGGAATAAATATTTGCTAGTCGCTTTCTTGGTCAGGTTAAAGAGGCCATTTATTTGTGATGACAATTTCCATTAAGACTGCTTACGGCTTGAAAGAATCTTTTGATTAATTGATGCCCGGTTAAGGTCAGAGTCTTAAATCAGGATTAACACCATGGGGTAAATAGCAAATGTAATCAGTCAGTGGAAACTTCAGTGTATCAGTCAAAACATATTCCAAGATACTTCCACGAGCACTTAATACCTATTGTAGCCCCACAAGGTGCAAATAAGATACAATTTGACAATCGCCCTGGAGATGTTCAGTCAAGTGGTGAGAGTTTACTTTAGTTCAAGTTTAGTTTAAAGATGCAGCTTGGAATCCGGCCCTTCGGTCCTCCGAGTCTGTCCCGACCATCGATTTCCCGTTCACACTAGTTCCACGCTATATCACTTCCTCAACCACTCCTTACACACCAGGGGCCAGTTCCAGAGGTCGATTAACCTAAAAACCCGCGTGTCTTTTGGTTGCGGGAGGAAACCGGAGCACCCAGAGAAAACCCACGAGGTCACGGGGAGAATGTGCACAGAGACAGCGCCCGAGGTCAGGTTCAAACCCGGGTCTCTTGGCGCAGCGAGGCAGTAGCTCCACCAGCTGCGCACCGCGTCCCCTCTACCATCGGGCAAAAGGTAGAGAAGGGTGAAAACGCACACCTCCAGATTCAGGGACAGTTTCTTCCCAGCTGTTATCAGGCAACCTAATCATCCTACCACAACCAGACAGCAGTCCTGAACTACTATTTACCTCATTGGTGACCCTCGGACTAACCTTGATCGGATTTTACTGGCTTTACCTTGCACTAAACAGTATTCCCTTATCAAGTATCTGTACGGTGTAAATGGTTCGATTGTAATCACGTATCGTCTTTCCACTGACTGATTAGCACGCAATCAAAGCTTTTCACTGTACCTTGGTACACGTGACAATAAACTGAACTGGAACTGTTAGCTCTGGAACAATTTGCTCCACGTAGTAGGTTTTATTCTGAAGAAAGACGGAGAGGTTTGCAGAGAGAATTTCAGCGTTGGGAGTAATAACGGAAAGATTAACATGGAACATAGAACAGTACAGCACAGGAACAGGCTATTCGGCCCACAATGCGCACTAGTTCTATCCTACGCCATGGACAATTTACGGAAGCCAATTAACCTACAGACCCGCACCAGGAGAAAACCCGTGTGGTCGCAGGGAGAACGTGCAAACGTCACGGAGACAGTACCCATAGACAGAATCGAACCCAGGTCTCTGGCTCAGTGAGGCAGTGGCTCTACAGCTGCACCGCTGTGGCCACCTGTGTGGCCCTGCTCCTCGTCAGATTGGATGCTGCAGCTTAAAATAAAACAGTCCGTGTATACGAGCTTACCCGATAAGCCTCCCACATCCATTTTCTTCAGATTCTTAGCCTCCAGGATAACAACAGTCAGTTTCCCAGCGGTCGGGACGTAACGCAGAGAGAAACAAATGTCGCCAAGCTTCTCCTGCTGTGAACACAAATATCAAGGTTTCAAGTACGCCATTAATCAGTGCCTGGGCTATTAGGCTTCTCAGTACTTTTAATGCCAAACTGGCACAGTGGGCAGGGCTGCTGCCTCACACTGCCAGAGACCCGAGTTCGATCCTGGCCTCGGGTGCTGTCTGTACGGAGTTTGCACGTTCTCCCTGTGACTGCGCGGGTTCCCCCCGGGTGCTCCGGTTTCCTGCCACATCCCAAAGATGTGTAGGTTTGTAGGTTAATTGTAAATTTGCGGAGTTTCCTGAATCTGGCGGTACGAGCTTTCAAGGTTTTGCATCTTCTGCCCGACAGGAGAGGGGAGGAGAGGGAATGACCGGGGTGAACACGGTCCTTGATTATGCTTTTTTTCCCCCCTGAGGCAGCGTGAAGTTTTGATAATGGTGGGTCTGGTCTGTGTGATGGACTGGGCTACATCCACAACTCCAAGCAGTCTCTCGCGTTTCCATCCCTTAAAACCTCCCAACAAAATGTAGGACTAAATATGAGGTCTGCACAGTGGCACAGCTGGTAGAGCCGCTGTGTCACACCGCCAGAGACCCGAGTTCAATCCTGATCTTCCTCCTGTTGCCTCTGTTTAAAGTGCCTAATCCCTTCTTCTCTATTTAGCCTCGCTACAAAAGCTTGAAAGAACCGACCACCAGATTCAGGAATAGCTTCTTCCCTTCCACAATCCGCACTCTGGTATCCATCCTTTGCACTACCTGTTGCATTTGTGTATGGTTTGATCATATCCGTGTATGTCACACTGGCAATGCTTTTCGCTGTATCTCAGTAGACCAATACTAATACCAGCTCCCTTAACTACTTAATGTATCTAGATTACGCTTGACTTGCACAGGTTCTTAGATAAAGGAAAATGACATAAAACATAGAACAGTACAACACAAGAACAGGCCGTTCGGCCCACAAAGTCTGTGCTGGACATGAAGCCAAGACCATCTCTTTATCTACCTGCTCATCACCTCCATCTCTCTACTCCCCCCCATATCCATCTGCCTATCCCAGCCTATTTAAAGTCTCTTCAAAGCCACGATCATATCTGCCTCCACCACCCCCAGCAAGAGTTCCAGGCACCCACCTGTGTAAAAAAGTTGCCTGTGCTTTTCATTTAAACTTTTCCCCTCTCACCTTCACGTTATGCTTTAATAATTTTTTGTTGCGGTTGGTTGCTACTATCACTGCCTGTGACAACAATATTGTCTTCAGACTTTAGAGATGCAGTGTGGAAACAAACCCTTCGGCCCATCGAGTCCGGGCTGGCCAGCGATTACCCTGTACATTAGCAATATTCCACATGCCAGGGACATTTTATCAGGATGCATCACAGCTTGGTTTGGGAACAGCTCCATCCGAGACTGCAAGAAATTGCAGTGAATAGTGGACGCAGCCCAGACCATCACACAAACCAACCTCCCTTCTATTGATAGAACTGCAGATGTCCCTTTACCTCCCCCCTCCACTCCTTTCAGGGACCCAAGCAGTCCTTCCAGGTCCGACAGAGGTTCACCTGCACCTCCTCCAACTTCATCTACTGCATCCGCTGCTCTAGATGCCAGCTGATCTATATCGGTGAGACCAAGCGGAGGCTTGGCGATCGTTTCGGTGAACACCTCCGCTCGGTCCGCAATAACCATACCGACCTCCCGGTGGCTCAGCACTTCAACTCCCCCTCCCATTCCGTATCCGACCTCTCTGTCCTGGGCCTCCTGCACGGCCAGAGTGAGCAACACCGCAAGTTGGAGGAACAGCACCTCATATTCCGCTTGGGGAGTCTGCATCCTCTAGGCTTGAACATTGAATTTTCTCAATTCTGTTAACCCCTGCTGTCTCCTCCCTTCCCACCTCTCCCTCAGCCCTCGGGCTCCTCCTCCTCCTTTTTCCTTTCTTCTCCCTGCTCCCCCCCCACTTCCCATCAGTCTGAAGAAGGGTTTTGGCCCGAAACGTTGCCTATCTCCTTTGCTCCTTAGATGCTGCTGCACCCGCTGAGTTTCTCCAGCCTTTTGTGTACCCTCCCTTCTATTGACTCCATTTATGCATCACGCTGGCATGGCAAGGCCACTAGCATAATCAAGGATGAGTCACATCCTGGCCATCTCCCATCTCCCATCAGGCAAAAGGTATAGAAGTATGAAAACGCACACCTCCAGATTCAGGGACAGTTTCTTCCCCGCTGTTATCAGACAACTGAATCATCCTATCACAACCAGAGAGCAGTGCTGAACTACTATCTACCTCTGTGGTGACCTTTGGACTTTGCTGGCTTTACCTTGCACTGAACGTTATTCTGTTATCATGTATCTATATGGTGTTAATGGCTTGAATGTAATCCTACAGTATATAGTCTTTCTGCAGACTGGTTAGCACGCAACAAAGGCTTTTCACTGTACCTCGTTACACGTGACGATAAGCTAAGCTGAACTGAGACTAAACTGACAATTTACAGAAGCCAATTAACCTACAAACCCGCACGTCAATGGAGTGTGGGGGGGAAACTGGAGCACCTGGAGAAAACCCACATGGTCACAGGGAGAACGTGCAAACTCCATACAGACGGCACCTGAGGCCAGGATTGAACCTGGGTCTCCAGCGCTGTAAGGCAGCGACCACAAAAATGGTGAAATTAAATTCAATATGAAGCGTCATTAATAACATTCAAAGGGAAAACAATGACGTGGTTTTGCCTTCGTATTCTTGTCAATTTTACCCTGACTGCACAGTGCAGACATAGAAGGAAGGAACCCACTGCGCAAGGCTACGTTTATTAAATCATTTGTGGGAGCCGCTCCGTTCTGAATGAATGGCAACATCTGGGGAAGCAGCATTTTTGTACCAGGCACGCTGAAGCCTGCTGCGGAGAAAATGTGAGTTCAAGTCCCACCACAGCAGCGACATAATTTAAATTCAGTTAATTAAGCAAATGTGGAATTAAAAATGAAAAGTAATTGTAAGATTTTCACAGATGCTTAAGGCAATATAAGCCATGCGCTTTAGTTCTAAGCCGGAACACTTAAACTACGAGTCCTTGAACTGCCACTGCAGATGACATTTCAATTCTTAGAGTGTGCAGTGGCACAGTGGTAGAGTGTGGATACTGGCCCGTCAGCCCAACTTGCCCACACTGACCAACGTGACCCATCTACACTAGTCCCACCTGCCTAGTTTTTCCCCAGATATCTCTAAATCCAAATACCTTTTTATTAAACGTTGCGATAGTACCTGCTGCCTTATCGCGCCAGAGACCCGAGTTCAATCCCGGCTACACGTGAGGTCTGTACGGAGTTTGTACGTCCTACCTGTGACCGCGTGGGCTTTCTCTGGGTGCTCTAGTTTGCTCCCACATTTCAAAGACATGCAGGTATTGGCTTCTGTAAATGGTCCTTAGTGGGTAGGATAGAACTAGTGTACGGGAAGATTGTGGGTCGGCACAGCCTCTTTCCACTCTGTAACTCTAAATCTAAACTAAAAGTCATAGAGTGATGCAGCACAGAATCAGGCCTTTTGGCCCGTCTTGCCAATGCTAACTCTGGACATCTATACTATACCATTTAGCCACATAGTCTTCTAAGCCTTGATAATTTGTGTACTCTACATTTTGGTTTCATCTAACCTTTGTCCAACCGTCTGCCTATCTAAACCCCTTGCCTGTGTTCACCTATTGATTCAGGGACAGTTTCTTCCCAGCTGTTATCATTCAACTGAACCATCCTGTCACCAACTAGACAGCTGTCCTGACCTGCCATTTACCTGGTTGGAGACCCTTGGGCTATCTTTAACCATACATTACTGGACTTGATCTTGCCCTAAACGATATTCCCGTTATCCTGTATCTGTACACTGTGGACGGCTCGATTGTCCTGATGTGTAGGAAGGAACTGCAGATGCTGGTGTACACCAAAGATAGACACAAGGTGCTGCAGTCTGAAGAAGGGTTCCAACCCAAAACGTCACCCGTCCTTATACTGCCTGAGCTGCTGAGTTAACCCAGCACTTTGTGTCTAGCTTCGATTGTAACCAGACATAGTGTTTCCACTGACTGGCCAGCGTGCAACTAAAGGCTTTTCACTGTACCTCGGTACACGTGACAAGAATAAACACAACTAAAACTCCGGCCGCCCGCAGTGACTCGGCGCACCAACCTCCTCTTTCTCGGCTCCCTGCAGGTCGCGCCACTCCTCGGTGACGTGGCCAAAGTCCACGGTGTTCATCGGCACCTTCGCCTCCCCGATCACGTCGTGCTTAGAGAAGCGGTCAAAGTCGTACACCGCCATCACAAGCGTCTTCCCGCCCAGTTCGGAGTACGGGATCTGGATTGGGAGAGAGAAACACAGCCCAGTGACGGAGAGATCATCACTCACTGCTTTAATTTCTGTTAAAAACAAAAGACCTGACTGTATGGAGTTTGCACATTCGTAGGCTTAAGATAGACACAAAATGCTGGAGTAACTGACATTGTAGTGGGGGTGGGGGGTGGGGGGGGGGGAGGGGAGTTGTAAAATGTGGGTGAGTAACAAAGCCTGGTGAGTGATAGGTGGATACGGGTGAGGTGGGTTTTATTGATGGGGAGAGTAAGTGACAAAAGTTGAAGTAGTTCTGGAGACAAAAGGGTGTCAGATATGGAGAGAGGAGGAAGAGTGAATTGTGAAAAGGACAAAGGGCAAGTATGAAGAAGAGTCCAGTTTGTACTGTATATTTTTTACCCCTATTGCAGTTCATGAAACTATAATCAGAGATACTTAAAATATACCAGAAAATGGGCAGTTGGAGAGTTGCTGCCTCAAGGGCCTGTCCCACTTAGGCGCATGCAGGAGACTCTGCGCACGCCACATGGTCGCCACATGTTCGCCGGTGGTCTCTGGTGAGTCTCCTTCATGGTCGCGAGGAGTTCCCACATTCCGGGAACTAGTCGCGGCCTCAGTACGGTTGCTGCAAATTTTTCAACGTTGAAATATTCTATGCGACCAAAAATTGGTCGCCATGGAGAAAATGTATTAATCCTGCAGTCGTAGGTGCAGTTGCAGTGGGGTCGCCATGTAGTCATGGGTAGTCGAGGTTGCCGCAGGTAGTTTTAGTGACCGGGCATTTTCATTGGCTCATTGGGGAAAAAAAACGTAAGCACGAGTTTTCAGAACCAAGGAAAACCGACCGGGAATGTTAAATGTCCGCCGAACTTCACAGCTGTGTATCTCTGCCTTATTAAAAGTTGTCTGGCTTCTTAAAAGTGTCTCCACTCCTTCTCCCCACTTCTCCCCTCCCCCCCCCCCTCCCCCCCTCCCCCCTCTTCTTAAAGGACTTACCGTACACTGTGCTAGCCGTCTTTATCACCTTGGTTTTGCACCAGTGTGAATTTCATCATTTGCGATGTTTTGTGTGTGTGTGTGTGTGTCTGAGTGTGTGTGTGAGTGTGTGTGTGTGTGTGTGTTGTGTGTGGTGTGTGTGTGTGCAGTGTGTGTGTGTGTGAGTGTGTGAGTGTGTGTTTGTGTGTTGTGAGTGTGTCAGTGTGTGTCCCCCGTGTGTGTGTGTGTGTGTGTGTGTGTGTGTGTGTGTGTGAGTGTGTTGTGTGTGTGTGTGTGTGTGTGGTGTGTGTGAGTGTGTGTGTGTGTGTGTGTGTGTTGTGTGTGTGTGAGTGTGTGTGTGTGTGTGTGTGTGAGTGTGTGTGTGTGTGTGTGTGTGTGTGTGTGTGTGAGAGTGTGTGTGTGTGTGTGTGTGTGTGTGTGTTGAGTGTCAGTGTGTGTGTGTGTGTGTGTGTGTGTGTGTGTGTGTGTGTGTGTGAGTGTGTGTGTGAGTGTGTGTGTTCCACACTGACAGTCGCCGTTCCAGTTCCCGGTTTTTCAGGCGAGCGCTGCGAGCTTGACAGTCGCCGGCAGTCCGCTGAAAAATCGCCTCAGTGGGACAGGCCCTTCACAGTGCTTGCAGCACCGGAGACCCGGGTTCGATCCCGACTACGGGGGCTGTCTGTACGGTTTGAATGTTCTTCCCGTGACCTGCGTGGGTTTTCTCAGAGATCTTTGGTTTCCTCCCGCACTCCTAAGACGTCCAGGTTTGTAGGTCAATTTTACTCGTCCCCAATGTGTGTAGGAAAGTGTTAGTGCATGGGGATCGCTGGTCGGTGCAGACTTGGTGGGCCGAAGGGCCTGTTTCCGCACTGCATCTCTACAACTAAAACTGGAAGAAACACATGAGATGCGGCTTTCTATAATAGGAATTTTTAGACTGAAAGAGAGAGAGAAATCTGTTGGAAAATCTTGCTCGTGGGATTGAATCATCTGCTTCATTGTGAACCCTCTTGTGCTTGTGTCCACAGTACCAATCAACACATTAAAATATTAAATGAAGTGGCAGATTATTTGACAATCTCCGCTGGACACACCATTTGCTGACGAGACACTCTGGGAGTTAATATTTTGCTTTCACAGTGTAATGTGTCACGCCCAGCTTGCTATTTATTTCACATGACCCTGTCCACCTGCCTCTATTTCTCATTCCATGTGTGAATTAAAAATAAAGTGCTAAATGAAAAATAAACACCTTTTCTTTGACTTTCAGTGTGAAAAAAAAATTACAGGGAACAACGGTGGCTACCAATTATACAGTGAACGTCGCTGCAGCAAGATGCCCCAAGGTGCGTCACAAGGGTGTGAACGATATTACAGAACGTAGACTAGAAACAGGCCCTTCGGCCCACAAGGTCCATGCCAAACATGATGCCAAGCGTTTTGTGTCTATAGCCTGGTGTGAGCCAAACATACAGTTCTGGAGGGACTCAGCGGGTCAGGCAGAATCCGTGGAGTGAATGGACAGGTGACGTTTCAGGTCAGGAGCTTGCTTCTGACCGATGGTGAAGATGTAGGGGGGGGGAGGGAGGGGGGGGGGAAGGGGGGGGAGGTGTAAAAGGGAGGTGGGGATGGGGAAAAAAGCCTGGCAAGTGATAGGTGGATACAGGTGAGGGAGTTTGATTGGTAACACAAAAAGCTGGAGAAACTCAGCGGGTGCAGCAGCATCTAAGAGGCGAAGGAGCTAGGCGACGTTTCGGGTCGAGACCCTTCTTCAGACTGGTCAGGGATCAGGGAAACGAGAGATATAGACAGTGATGTGGAGAGATAAAGAACAATGAATAACCACTGCGACATCTCCTCAAGGTATGCCTACTTTGAAGAAGTTCTCCTCCTCCCTACGGAAATACTCCACTACGAGTTTGATTGGTAGATGGGCGGAATAAGACAAAAGGGTGTCAGCTCAGGAGAGAAGAGGAAGAGTGAAATGTGAAGCCAAAGGGAGGGACATGGGTGAGAGGGGACAGGGTGAGATGGGGGATGGAAGGGAAATGTGGGTTTGGGGAGGGGGGATGTGTGTACAAAGGGGGGAGGAAGGGGAAGGAGTAGGGTAACTGGGAGTGATGGGAAATAGAGGGAGAAATGGAGGGGCACTGGGGTGGGGGCACAGGAAGGAGAGAGGGTAGGGGGCAACTGTCCACTGCTGGATTGTTGTTTTCTCATGCAACTTAGAAAGAAGCTGAGAGGAGTCTGAGGAAGTGTCCTTAGCCAAAATGTCATCTGTCCATTCCCTCCACAGATGCTGCCTGACCCGATGAGTTCCTCCAACACTTTGTGTTTTGCTCCAGTGTCTGCAGCCTCTTGTGTCTCCATCAAATTAAGTCATTCAGCCCCTGGAGTTCATGCTAGCTGATGCAAGTATAACCCGTCTTAAATCAGGAGGACATCGGGGTCTCGACCTGAAATATCACCCATCCTTTTACTCCACAGATGCTGCCTGACCCGCTGAGTTACTCCAGCACTTTATGTCTATCAATGGAATTTATGTGAATAGGGTGCGATGGAGAGGGTTGGTAGAGAAGATTACTGGGTGTAAAATGACCTCATTCTATGCTCCGAACACCATATATTGACACAACTCTGAGCAGCCATATTTCACAGAGTTTCAACAGGTACCATGTCCAGAATAAGTTCAGTTGGTAGGCACAAAAAGCTTAAGTAACTCAGCGGGTCAGACAGCATCTCTGGAGAAAAAAATAGGGGTCGAGACCCATTCTTCAGACTGAGAGTCAGGGGAAAGGGAAACGAGAGATATAGATGGTGATATAGAGAGGGGTGTATGGAGCAAATGAATGAAAGATATGGAAAAAGTAATGATGACAAAGGAAACAGGTCATTGTTGGCCGTGGACGAGGTGAGAATGAGTTCAGTTGGCCTGTACGGGCTGCGAAACGAGGAGAAATATTTACCTTGAAGATGAAGGACTCGTTAAAAACTGGATTCAGTGTCTTTCGGTGGACTTTAGTCTCGTACTTCTTCTTCTTGTCGGGCAGGAGGAAGACCTTCACGTAGGGGTCGGATGTGCCCCCCATGTCCAGGGCCGGGAGGTCAGCAGCTTGAATAATCCCCACAATTAGCTGTGATGCCAAACACAAGAAAGAGCGTTCAACATCACCCCCAACACTTTCACTGATTCATTACAAGCAGAGCATGGTGCAACACAACTTTGGAATTGAACCGATTTACGGACCGGGTGATGGGTGAGGTGAGAAACGAAGTAGGTATATCAACACGGTTTGGTCTTTTTTTTCTTCTTTTCTTTTTTTTATTATTTTTCGTTTTTGTCTTTTGAATTTTTAAAATTAAAAAAAATTTTTACTTATTCACTCTGCGACTACACTCTGGTAGTTTAGGGGTTTATACATTCACTAGCTCTTTCACTCTCTCTCTCTCTCTTGCTCTTTTTCTCTTTTTCTATTTTATTCTTCTCAAAATTAAAATGGAAGATGTGCAATAGATGTATTTTGTCATGTGCCGCGGTTTATACTGCTGTACACGGCTTCTAATGAAAATATTATTTAAAAAAAATTAAAATATATCACCCCCAACATCCAGTTGCCGAGATTGTGGAACTGCAGAGAGTTGTTGATGTAGCCCAGCCCATCACAGAAACCAACCTCCCATCTATTGTCTCTGTCTACACTTCACGCTGCGTCAGCAAGGCCACCAGCATAATCCAGTCTCAGCCCGCTCAGTCCCACTTCTCCACCCTGCCATCAGGCAAGAGGTACAGAAGTGTGAATATGCACACCTCCAGATTCAGGGACGGTTCATTCCCAGCCGTTAACAGGCAACTGAACCATCCAACCACCAACTAGAGAGCAGTACTGAACTACCTCATGGGAGACCCTCGGACTATCTTTAACCGGACTCTACAGGACTTTATCTTGCACTAAACGCTACACCCTTTACCATGTATCTGTACACTGTGGGCAACGTGATAGTAATCACGTATAGTTCTTTCGCTGATTGCATAGCATCCAAAAAAAGGATTTTCACTGTACCTCGGTACACAGGACATTATACTCAATAAATAAATGAAGAACTAATAAACCATATCAAAGGCACCTTTAATGCAGAAGACCGTCTGAGGCTGGGAGAGGCAGCTTCAACCAACAGTCAACACCAAAGGCATCACTTGGAGGGAAGACCATATTTGGAGTATTGTGTGTTGTTCTGGTCGCCCCATTACAGGGAAGAATTTGGAGACTTTGGAGAGCGTGCGGAAGAGTTTATTAGTTGTAAGGTTGGACAGACCTGCATTGTAGACAGTCAGAATCATTTTCCCAGGATGGAAAAAAAAGCAAATAATAGAGGGCATGGCTTTAAGGGGAGCGGGGCAAAGTTTAAAGGGGATGTCTGGGGCAGGTTTTTTACACGGGGAATGGTGTGTGCCTGGAACGCGCTGCCAGGGATGGTGGTGGAGGCAGATACGATCGTGGCATTTAAAAGACTTTTGGATATCCAGGGAATGGAGTGATATGGGTTATGTGCAGGTAGATAAGTGATGGTCTTGGCATTGTGTTCAGCACAGACACTGTGGGCCGAAAAGCCTGCAGTCGTGTTGTACTGTTCTATGTTCTATGTTCTATGTGCTATGCTCTGTTCTATGATCTACTAGACCAAGTGGGACCCGTTGGTCCCATCGGGTCCTATCCACTGATGCATAGCCCCCAACTCACAGGCGCGTCTAGAGAGGGAGGGGGGTAGCGAGTGAGGGCAGAGAGAGAGGGGGCAGAGACAGAGTGAGAGGGGCAGAGAGAGAGAGAGGGGCAGAGACAGAGAGAGTGGGGCAGAGACAGTGAGAGGGGGAGGAGAGGGGGGGGAGAGGGGGGAGAGAGGGGTGGAGAGAGGGGAGGAGAGGGGGGAGAGAGGGGGGGAGGAGGAGGGGGGTAGGGAAGTGGGGGATGGAAGGGAGGGGGAGGGAAAGGGGGAAGGGGAGGGAGGGGGAAAGAGGGAGAGAGAGGAGGGAGAGAAGGAGAGAGAGGAGGGATAAATGAGGGGGGGAGAGGGGGGAGAGGAGGGTTAGGGGGAGGAGAGAGGAGGGGGGAGAGAGGAGGCAAGGGAGAGAGGAGGGGGAGAGTGAGGGGTCGAGGGAGAGTGGGGGAGGGGTGGAGGGGAGGGGGAGGGTGGGGGTAGGGTGGGAGGGGAGAGGGGGGAGGATGGAGGAGAGTGGAGGAGAGCGGGAGAGAGAGGAGGGAGAGAGGAGGGGGGAAGAGTGGGGTTAGGGGGAGAGAGAGAGGAGGAAGGGGGAGAGAGGGAAGGGAGAGAGGGGGGGCGAGAGAGGAGGGGGAGGAGAGGGAGGGGGGCGGCCAGCTCACGGCCTGGGGGCAGCTCAGGGGGGCGGGCAGCAGCCCCGGGGGGGGGGGGGGGGGTGCGGCAGCAGCCTGCAGGGGGGGGACGTCACTTGCAACGCAGACGCAGCACTAGAGTCCGCAGCACGCAGAGCCATTGTGACCGTCATCAGCCAAAGCCGCTCGCTTTCTATTTTCAAAGACATTTCAGGTTTGTGAACATTTTCATTAATAACTCGAGAAATAAAGCATGAATTTTTCAGATAAGACAATTTTGGACTCCACGGGTTAAAACCCTACAGGAATATGTAAAAATGTTCCTGTTCGCGCGTCGTATTTTTGCATAGATGTGATCACACACAAACAAATACACACACACACACACACACGCACACACACACACACACACACACACACACACACACACGCACCTCACACACACACATCCAAGATCAGAGTTTTATAGTTAAAAAAGGATGTTCTATGTTTATGATCTATGTTCTATGATCTATGTTCTATATTCTAAGATCTATGTTCTATGTCTGGGAGGAATTTGACCACACCTGATTGTTCTGAAAGTCGTAATCCAACGAAAATTGAAGTTTCCCCAGCTTCTCCTCCTCTTTCTCTTCTTCCTTCCCCTCCTCCGTTAGACCTGTCTCTGCGTCATCGTCTTCTTCCTTCAAAGCCTGCAGGTAGGACAGACACACTGTGATGCAATGCTTGTTCTGAGTGACCAGGACTTACAGGTGGGCAGGTCACGTCAGACCCGACCAACAACACTACAAGCCGCAAAAGTGTTGACTTATTCTGCATCAGCTCCGACATAAAGCAGGGCTTCCTAATCACACCGCAGCAAAGTGGCTTCAGAACCGGCCATTCATTTGTGTCAAGTGCACAATCCCGCAGGCAAACATTTTACGCTTGCAAACTTGACCTAAAGCTCATAGATAAATGAGGAGCCAGTGGTGATATCTCGATACGAAGTTGTAACTACAACATGCTTGAACAGGCAGGACCGTATCAATATACAGTATATCACAACTGAATCCTGCAGTGCATGCAATAAATATAACTAACATTAAACCTGCGTAAGACTTTAATGTCTATTGCAAACCCCAACCACCCTCTCCAAAACCGTGGGCCAAATAGGCTACACCTGACAAGGCTTTCATTTTGGGTATTGTATTTATATTTATACTTATAGAGAGCAGGAACATGCCATTGATAGTTTCCTGAGCAAAGCATGGATTGATCCCAACACTACGCGAGAACTCTTAGCTTGAAACCAACGAGATTTTCAGATAATAGATAGATTTCACTCAAAGCATTTCACTGTACCTAGGTATATGTGACAGTGAAGAATCATTTAATCATTGAATCATAAAGTTTGTCTTGAATGGGATTTTACAAAACAGATCACAGTTTATATTGGAATATGATGACCGGGCAATTTTGGAGTCAAGGGATAGACGGTGATCTTTCCTGATCTCAATTGGACCATCTCGCACCTCGCTTGGAATATATTTAGTATGCTTCACCGGATCATAAACAAAGTAAAATGAGACTTGGTTATGGGTTCTTGGCCAAAATGTGATTAAATATACAACAGAGGCACAGCGGTAGAGTTGCTGCCTCATGGCGCCAAAGACCAGAGTTTGATCCTGGAGCTGTCTGCGCGGAGTTTGTACGTTCTCCCTGTGACCGTGTGGGTTTTCTCCGGGTGCTCTAGTTTCCTCACACATTCCGAAGACATGTAGGTTTGTAAGTTAATTGGCTTCTGTAAACTGTCCCTAGAGTGTAGGATAGAACTAATGTACGGGGTGATTACTGGTTAGTGTCGACTCGGTAGACCGAAAGGTGGGATTCCACACTGTATCACCAACTGAACTAAAAGGAGCACAAGAGGTCTTGTAAATCTAGATCAATTTTGCACTGGGTTTCAGATTCATCATCTTTGACAGCTGCAGCGATGGTAAAATATCGAGTAAAAGGACCATTATTCTTCAAATCAAAGTTGGTTTAGCTCCACAGTGTGCAAGAAGAGTCGGCTATCTTACTGGAGGAAACAAGGCGGAGAGGTCTAGGCAACCAAACAGCAAGAGAAACCTACCCCAGTGGACAGTCCAGTAATAGTCATGAGACACAACACAGATGAAGAAGGGCATAGAAGGAAGAAACACAAATTATAACAACCACACACAAACAGTAAAGGGAGAAACTCGGCAAACACCGATCATGGATCACAATTAAAAACAACAGAACATTATGCAATTCACCAATAGTTATCACACATTCTTCTCTACATTCTTGCTACAATGTATAGTAATGTATAGTCATAAATAGTTTACTGAACTGCAATGTAACCATTGAAATACGATTTTTCAGAGATATTTGTAAATTCAAACGTGACTTATTACAAGTTAAAATATAACTATTTGCACAGTCTTTTGTGAGTCCTCCTGGTCACATCATAACACAGATAGAATTGGGTCAAAGGTTCTGCAACTGCAATGTATAGTGTATTGAACTGTGATGTAATGTAGTTTACTGAACTGTGATGTAATGTAGAGCAATGTGTAGTTTACTGAACTGTAATGTAATTAGTAATGTATAGTTCACTGAACTGTAACACAATGCATAGTAATGTATAGTTCACTGAACATGAATGTAATGATGTATAGTAATGTATAGTTTACTGAACGGTGATGTAATGTAAAGTTTACTGAATGGTCATGCAATGTGCAGTAATATATGACTTACTGAACTGTAACGTAATGTGTAGCTTTTCACTGTACCTCGCTACATGTGACAATAAACTAAACTAAAACTAGTTTACAGGACTGTTATATAATGTATAGCAATGCATACTTTACTGAACTAAATGCAAAAAAAGAATTTCACTGTACCTCTGAACCTGTGATAACGAAAAAACATTTAACCATTGAAATACATTACGATTTTTCAGAGATATTTGTAAATTCAAACGTGACTTATTACAAGTTAAAATATAACTATTTGCACAGTCTTTTGTGAGTCCTCCTGGTCACATCATAACACAGATAGAATTGGGTCAAAGGTTCTGCAAAATGACTTGGTAAGTTCAATTTTCAATGGTGGGTCGGCAGTGCAGAGAGTTAGTAACATCGAATTAAAACTTATTAAGACTTTGGATGATCTTTCCCGGGCCCAGCACGCAGATATAAGCAGCACTGCAGCTTTCTGAGAGGTTTAAAGAAATTTGGCATGTCACCGAATACTCCCTCAGATGGGCAGTATCGCAGCCTGGTACGGCAATGCCAAGCCCACAGGAAGGCAAGAGGCTGCACAGAGTGGTGGACTCAGCCCGGTCTATCACGGGCACAGCCCTCCCCACCATCGAGAGCATCTACACCAGGCGCTGCCTCAAGACAGCGGCATCTACCATCAAGGATCCCCACCATCCGGGCCGCCCCCTCGTCTCACTGCTACTGTCGGGCAGGAGGTACAGCAGCCTGAAGTCCCACACCGCCAGGTTCAAGAACGGCTGCTTCCCTGCAACCATCAGGTTCTTGACCAGCCCTAATCCTACCTCGACAACAGAACACTACGGACCACCTCTAGAACCACCACATCCCCTCTCAACCTAACACCAGTTCTGGACTCCGTTACTTATCTTGATTTCCAGATAGTGAAGAATGAATTACAGTTATTTAGCGACTTTCACGGCCTTGAAATCTCCCAGAGTGCTCTAATGCTGTCACAGTGCGTTTTGACAAGTATTTATTGTTGTAAAATAGAAAGCAAGGCAGCCTTTCCTTGCGCAATCTCCTGCAAGCCATGATGAGATAATGAGCGGAGAATTCACCAGTACCGCCCCTCCCACAGTGCGGCACTCCCTAATAAGGATGGTGATATCGTTGTATGATAGTATATTTAGTATTGGGGAATATTTGTTCGACTTGTATTATGGTGGTGGGTTTTGTTTTGATTTATTTCGTATTGTACATGTTATTGTAAATAATTGAATAAATTATTTTTGATTAAAAAGAAAATAGTGCGGCTCCCTCAGTACTGCCCCACCCACAGTGCTGCCTTAGTACTGCCCCTCCCACAGTGGCACAGCGGTAGAGTTGCTGCCTTACAGCGCCAGAGACCCGCCCGCGTTCCGATCCTGATCTTGGGTGCAGTCTGTACAGAGTTTGTACTTTTTCCCCTGTGACCGCGTGGGTTTTCTCTGGGTGCTCCGGTTTCCACCCACACTCCAAAGATATGCGGGGTTTTAGGTTTATTCTCTTTGGAAAACTGTAAAATGGTTGCTGGTGCTAGTGAATGGGGTGATCATTGGTCAGCGCGGACTCAGTGGGCCAAAGGGCCTATATCCACGTTGTATCTCTAAAGTATCTATAAAGTAATTGGAGACCCTTGTATTGTCTTTAATAACAAGAGCAGGGAGGTTCTACTGCAGTTGTACAGGGTCTTGGTGAGGCCACACCTGGAGTATTGCGTACAGTTTTGGTCTCCTAATCTGAGGAAAGACATTCTTGCCATAGAGGGAGTACAGAGAAGGTTCACCAGACTGATTCCTGGGATGGCAGGACTTCCATATGAAGAAAGACTGGATAGACTTGGCTTGTACTCACTGGAATTTAGAAGATTGAGGGGTGATCTCATAGAGACTTACAAAATTCTTAAGGGGTTGGACAGGCTAGATGCAGGAAGATTGTTCCCGATGTTGGGCAAGTCCAGGACAAGGGGTCACAGTTTAAGGATAAGGGGGAAGTCTTTTAGGACCGAGATGAGAAAATCGTTTTTCACACAGAGAGTGGTGAATCTGTGGAATTCTCTGCCACAGAAGGTAGTTGAGGCCAGTTCATTGGCCATATTTAAGAGGGAGTTGGATGTGGCCCTTGTGGCTGAAGGGATCAGGGGGTATGGAGAGAAGGCAGGTACAGGATACTGAGTTGGATGATCAGCCATGATCATATTGAATGGCGGTGCAGGCTCGAAGGGCCGAATGGCCTGCTCCTGCACCTAATTTCTATGTTTCTATGTTTAATCGGACTTTACTGGATTTTACCTTGCACCAAGCGTTATTCCCTTTATCCTGTATCTGTGCGCCATGGACGGCTCGATTGTAATTATGTCTTTCCACTGAGTGGATAGCACGCAACAAAAAAGCTTTTCACTGTGCCTCGACACGCGTGACAATAATAAAGTAAACGGAACAAGGTCTCTCCGTCCCTCAGACAAGTCGCTCGGATGGTTCCCGTACGTTACCTGGTCCGTGCCCGACCTCCCCGTCTCCTTCACATCTTTCATGGTCATGGCATTCTTTCCCCCCTTCTCCTTTCCCTTCTTTTTGTTCTTCTTCTTCAGCAGGCATTTCTTGCAGACGCAGAAGCAGCAGGTTAGGACGAGCAGTACGGCCACGATGGCGATAGCAACCAGGGCCCAAGGCGGTACTGTAACGACAAGATCCACAGGAAGACATGCCACGTCAGAGGGAACAGGGCTGGCCTCTTGGCAGCCGCAGAGCACCAGGCTGATGCGGTGCTGTGGTGCCGTGCAGCTTGAGAACAGACCCTTTGGCCCACTGAATCCGTGCTGACCACCAAGCACTGACACACACCAATACTATAGTTTAGTTTAGGTTAGACGTTCATAAACTATCGGAGCAATTAGGCCATTCTGCCCATTGTCTACTCCGCCATTCAATCATGGCTGACCTATTCCTCCTCCTCAACCCCATTCTCCTGCTTTCTCTCATAGCCCCTGACATCCTTATTAATCAAGAATCTACCAATCTCCACCTTAAAAATATCCATTCACTTGGCCTCCACATCCTTCTGTGGCAATCGAATTCCACAGATTCACCACCCTCTGAATAAAGAAATTCCTCCTCATCTCCTTTTTAAAGGTACATCCTTTTATTCTGTGGCTGTGCCCTCTGGTCCTAGACTCTCCCATTAGTGGAAACATCCTCTCCACATCCACTCCATTCAGGCCTTTCACTATTCAGTAAGTTTCAATGAGTTCCCCCCTCATCCTTCTAAACTCCAGCGAGTACAGGGTCAGTGCTGTCAAATGCTCATCATATGTTAACCCAATCTTCCCAGGGATCATTCTTGTAAAAAGTTTAGTTTAGAAAAAAGACCCTTCGGCCCACCGAATCAATGCTGACACCAAGCCCTAATACAGACAGGATGGTGGCGCTGCGGTAGAGTTGCTGCCTTGCAGCGCCGGAGTCCCGGGTTCAATCCTGAGAACGGGTATATGTCTGTATGGAGTTTGCACGTTCTCCCCGTGACTGCATGTGTTTTCTCCGAGATCTTCGGTTTCCTCCCACAGTATAAAGACGTACAGGTTTGTAGGTTAATTGGCTTGGTGTGTGCGTAAATTGTTCCTCGTGTGTGTCGGACAGTGTTAATGTGCGGGGATCGCTGGTCGGTGCGGACTCACGGGTCCGACGGGCTGTATCTCTAGAAGCAGACCAATCCTATACATTAGTTGAGTTGAGTTGAGTTGAGTTTAGTTTTCAGATACAGCATGAGACCAGGTCCTTTGACCCATCGAGAACATGCTGCCCAGCAAGCACGAATACACACCAACCCTATCGTCATTTTAAGAAATAGCAAGGAAAGAGACCCTTCAGCCCACCGAGTCCATGCTGACCAATGATCACCCATACTCATTTTATCATACACATTAGGGCCAATCGACAGAGGCCAATTAACCCACAAACATCTTGGGATGTGGGAGCAAACCGGAGCACCTGGAGATCAGCCACGTGGGGTAATCACTCATCGTCCTTCCACTGACTGGTTAGCGCGCAACAAAGACGCTTTTCAATGTGTACTCTACTTTTCACTGTATACGTGACAATAGAGTAGACCAGACGACACAGGAAGATGGGGATGGTGGCGTGGAGGGTTCTGCTAGTGTTGTGGGGCAGGTGGAGTTGTTCTGAGAGAGGGAGACCTGGGAGGGAGGGAGGGAGGGAGGGAGGGAGGGAACACAGGACCACGGGTTATTAAATTGTAACTTTGGAGTACAGAGAAACAGATAAACAAGATTGGCTTGTGAACATAGTCAGCAATGCCACGATGGATTAGTCAGTTCTTGTGATATTGCGATCAACACTACATTAAGATATTAGCAAATGCCAGTGATGTCAAGGCTTGATGGCTTAATCCTGTCTCAGATGTCAAATGTGTAAAGCCAGATTAAAGCTATATTTACAACGTTGTGTGTCAGTGAGAGAGTCTTAGACCAAAGGTTTACTTTTAAAATTAATTTGCAATGCATATTAAGCTTGTGCGCATGGGTGCATGCATGCATTTGTATGTATATTTGTGCATGTATGTGCTGGGTTTTGCAGGTGTACACGTGTTTTGTGCGCATGCATTGATATGTATGTGTATGTTTGTGTGTGAATATGTGCTTACAATTAGACAGGTACATGGATAGGACAGGCTGGGACAAACTCAGGTAGGTGGGCCTAGTGTAGCTGGGGCATGTTGGTCGGTGTGGGCAAGTTGGGCCGAAGGGCCTGTTTCCACGCTGTATGACTATGAGAAGTGAAAGATTATCAAAGGAAAAGCAGATTTCAGAAGAAACCTGGCATTCAGAGCACCCAAGGTGTAGACTGGGCGGCATGGTGGCGCAGCGGTAGAGTTGCTGCCTTACAGTGCTTGTAGGCCGGAGATCCGGGTTCCATCCCGACTACGGGTGCTGTCGAGTTTGTACGTTCTCCCCGTGACCACGTGGGTTTTCTCTGAGATCTTCGGTTTCCTCCCACACTCCAAAGACGTACAGGTTTGTAGGTTAATTGGCTTGGTATAAGTGTAAATTGTCCCAAGTTTGTGTAGCATAGCGTGTTAATGTGCGGGGATCGCTGTTCGGTGCGTACTTGGTAGGCCGATTGGCTTGCTTCCGTGCTGTATCTCTAAACTAAACCAAACTGGGGGGGGGAACAGGGCCGCAAGGATTCTGGACCACGAGGCTGCAAGTGTAATCCGAAACTTGGGAGTGTTAGCAACGACAATAAATATATTTAATAAAAGTGATAATTGAGGCCATGACTTTGCTGGTCCCTTCTCTGTTCAGTTTTATATCAGTTCCCTGCCGCGCATTAAGCAGGCTCACATTAACTCCCTTCCCCTTTCTCTCTATAGTCTCCCTCCGTGCCTGCAATATCACCCCCTCCTCCCCTGCCTCGGTTTATAACAACCTCAAAAAGACATTTGGATAGGTACATGGATAGGAAAGGTTGAGAGGGAGTGTAGAAAGGAACTGCAGATGCTGTTTATACCGAAGACAGACACAAAGTGCTGGAGTAACTCAGCAGGTCAGGCCGCATCTCTGGAGAATAAGGAATAGGTGATGTTTTGGATTGGGACCCTACTTCAGACTGAAAGTAGAGGGGAGGGAACTGGAGGAGCAGTGAGAGCAGGTCTCACAGAACTCCTGTCGTGGCAAGGAGGACTTCTTCAAGGTAGGCATCAGGGCTGTGGAGTCAGTCCCCAAAACACCCGACTCCGACTCCTTGATTTCTTGTGTATCCGACTCCGACTCCGACTCTGACTCCGACCCCCGCTCCGACCTCGACCCCTAGGTATAATAATTCTAAATCTGCTATGACGACATTACACAAGATGGCATTTCATAAGAACTACATGAATCACCAGGCTGCCTTTTAAACCCATGTCCTTAAAGTTTTGAGTCTAATGGCTATTGTGGCTTTTGGATTGTTTATTCTGAAAAAAAAAACATAATGCTAAAAGAAAAAAAAAACATAGAGGACTATGACAAAATTAAAATTCCATTGAATTAAATAAAAATTATAAAAGCATTACTCCAAAATGTATTAAACTAAGGCCACAAGTATGAGCTAAATGGCTAAAAAATGACAAAAAATATTCTCAAGTGCAATAGAAATTAAAACTAAATGCATAGGTAGTTAAGTTTGCTACAAAAGTACATACCTAAAATGTATTAATAACTTGTCCTTAGGAACAGAATTGCTTCTGCCAGATCCTCTTTCATTGAATCCTTTCAATCTGATTTTATTATTTTCAGTGCGGAGAAAAATCTCTCCACGCTGACCTGAGTGGGTGGTGTGGCTGTTACTATCATAGCTCTGCCTCCATAGCCTACTAGGCATACCTTGAGGAGTTTTCACAGTGGAGCAGACAAATTGTACAGAAAGGAACTGTAGATACCAAAGATCGACTCAAAAGGGCTGGGGTAACTCAGCGGGTCAGGCAGTGTCTTTGTATAAATACCGAAGATAGACAGGAAAAAAACAGGCAGGTGGGACTAGTGTAGATGGGGCATCTTGAGATACACAGCATGGAAACATGCCCTTTGGCCCACCCACTGAGTCCACAGTGATCGATCACCTGTTCAAACCAGTTCTATGTTATCCCAGTCTCACACCCACTCCCTGCACACAAGGGGCAATTTACAAAGGGCCAATTAACCTACAAACCTGCACCTCTTTGGGATGTGGGAGGAAACTGGAGAACCCTGAGAAGGTGCAAACTCCACACAGACAGCACCCTGAGTCAGGATCGGACCCGGGTCAGCCAGTACCTGAGATCAGGTTGGCAGAAAGGTCAGCATGGGAGTGGGAAGGGGAGTTAAATTGGCTGGCAGATTGGATCGAGAGATGGAAAGTGTTGAGTTCAAACCCCACCCTGTCAGCCAGGATATTTAATTCCACTAATCATATTAATCCTACCCAGAGAACGTCAACTGAAGTGCCTCTGCCTAGTTTGTGACTCACTCCCACGAACCACACAACCAGCGATTCACACACAAAGGCTTCAGTCTCCGGACCGAGTGGTTTGAGTGATGATCCACTTAAGAGACTTTGAAGCAAGTGCTTAGTATCTGGAGAGGCTTTTAAAGTGCGGCACGGTCTGTCTGAAGCCACTTTAGGCAGGCAGCCGAACGATGGCTTGAGGCCTGGAGATGAAAGCAGCCCGGTACCACACAGTTGTGCAACAGCTCATCTCAAACCGCACACTTCCCCACACCGCACACCAGTCACGTTCAGAGCACGATGCCTGCCTTAGCATCAGCTAATTTCAAGACAGCACCCGACGTTTATACCCACAAAACATTCTACCTGCAAACCAGGGCGGCACGGTGACGCTGCCTTACAGCGCCAGAGACCCGGTTTTGATCCTGATTATGAGCGCTGTCTGGAATTGAGTTTCTACGTTCTCCCCGTGACCTGTGTTGGTTTTCTCCAGGTGCTCCGGTTTCCCACCACACATGCAGGTTTGTAGGTGAATTGGCTTGATAGTGCGTGTAGGATAGTGCTAGTGTATGGGGATGACTGGTCGGTGCGGACGTGGTGGGCCTGTTTCCACGCTGTATCTCCTAACTAGACTAAACTAAACTAAATACTGATTATGCCACCAGTATAATCAAGGACCAGTCTCACTCCCTCTTCCCCCCTCTCCCATCAGGCAAGAGGTACAAAAGTGTGAAAACGCACACCTCCAGATTCAGGGAGACAGTTTCTTCCCAGCTGTTATCAGGCAACTGAACCATCTTATCAACAAGTAGGGATCAGTCCTGAGCTATCATCTACCTCATTAGAGACCCTCAGACTATCTCTAATTGGACTTTACTGCACATTATCTTGCACTAAACGTTATTCCCTTAATCCTGTATCTGAGCACAGAGGACAACTCGATTGTAATCATGTATTGCCTTTCCACTGACTGGTCAACACGCAACAAAAAGATTTCAACTGTACCTTGGCACACGTGACAATAAACGAAACGAAACTAAACTAACACAATCTAATTTCCAGATAGCATCCACCATTTATACCTACAATACATCCTAACTGCAAAAACCCACCTGTGCTCGCAACCATTTCTCTCTCCCTCCCTTTCCACTTACATTCCTTCCTCTGGCTTCACAATTCACGCCTCTTTAGAGGGGTGTGAAAAAAAAAAACTGGAGGAACGCACGGGCCTTGTTCCTTCTCAAATAAATTAAGAACATAAAACAGTACAGCAACAGGAACAGTTCACAATGTCACATGATGCCCTTAGGATCCCCTCTGTCTGCACATAATTATATCTCTGCCGGGCAAAAAGCTTGCGGGTGCAGCAGCTTCTAAGGAGCGAAGGAGTATATGTATATCTCTGCATTCTCTACTTATTCCATTGCCTTTTGGCCCCAGTGTATAAGATCAATTGTCAGGTCAAGGGTGTAGCCTTGCAACTGGTACCATGTAGTCCAGTTCAACCTGTGGGACACGCTCATCCTCATGGAAAGTCTGCTTTGGCGGAACAGGCGGAAGAGATCTTTATGAACCGGTGGCTGGAGAGGTGACGCAGAGACGCCCTGTGGAATGCGAAGGGCTGGTCAGAGCACTGAGGTGAACATGGCCATCCACAGCAGCCAAGATGCCGCCAGCCGTGATGATTCTTCACACCACTGGACTCTGACCTCTGCGGCCGAGAGGGTGGGCTTGTTACAGTGCAACGGCTTCTCCACCTTCAACTCATTCACGCACAGGTTTTTGTGCAGCCCTCTTCTATTGAGACTGGCCACCACCGTAAGATCGAGAACAAAATCGTCAAAAAAACATTGGTGATTGTCGTGTTTTTACACAGAGGGTGGCGGGTGCCTGGACGCGCTGCCAGGGGTGCTGGTGGAGGCATATACTATAGAAACAGTTAAGAGGCTTTTGGATAGGCACATGGATATTCAGGGAATATAGGGATATTGATTATTTGCAGCCATGTGAGAAGGGTCTGAAGAAGGGTCTCGACCCGAAACATCACCCATTCCTTCTATCCAGAGATGCTGCCTGTCCCGCTGAGATGCTCCAGCATTTTGTGTCTATCTTTGGTATAAACCAGCACCTGCAGTTTGTTTTTTATTGCATCTGTCCTGGTCTGCAGTGTTCTACGTTCTTTGTTTATTAGTTAAATGTTATAAATTCATGGTAACTCCCCTCCCCCCCAATATTAGCTCTGCAATTTCAGAATTCCCTTTCTAACCTCTCCCCCCCTCCCTCTCCTGAAATCCTTCCTCTTTGGCCAAATTGATCTAACTTTGTTCATCCAATACCTCGTGAGATCGTCACTACTGCAAAGTGCCTTGGGGCATTCTGCAATGTTAAGTGTGCAGTTTAAATGCAACTTATAACTTAGAAACTGCAGGTAGGAAGAGATTTCTCAACTAGGTAATTTCAACAGATGTTAAGGTAATAGGTCTCTGAAATTGCCTTGGCCTTAAAGACGAAAGTTTAAATTAGTTTGTCAGTCTCCTCCGCCGGGGAACTTTTCAAACTCCTGACACTGTTCAGAAGTTGCTGGAAGTTCACAAATTCATGTTCATAAGTGATAGGAACGGAATTAGACCATTCGGCCCATCACGTCCACTCCGTCATTCAATCGTGGCTGACCCATCTTTCTCCCCCAACCCCATTCTCCTGCTTTCTCCCCATAACCCCTGACACCCGTACTAATCAAGAATCTATCTATCGCTGCCTTAAATCATCAACTCGGTGAAAGACGCTCTTTGGTCGGCCCGAAACATGTTGACCTCCCAGCAGAGCGAGATGCCCGTCGGGGAATGTTGCCGACTGACCCGCTCCAGACTGCAGGAGGACGCGCTGAGGGACGCACTGAAGCTCGGCGCAGCCAACGCCAAGGCTCTGTGGGGGAGGGCCGCAGTCTAGGGTCCTCCCGCTGCTGAACTTTGGGGTGCAGAGTGTGGTGGAGATGCATCTCAAACAAGGGAAGGGATATCACCCCGGGGGGCCACGTGAAACGATGTTTTGTTTAAAGGCAGGTGCGAACACAACTGAGTATTGCACTAGTGAATGTGCAGTCGATGAGAATGTTTACATGGTGACATTGGATGGCACAGTGGCGCAGCAGTAGAGTTGCTGCCTTAGAGGGCCAGGTACCTGCATAAGATCCTGACTACGGGTGCTGCCTGTGTGGAGTTTGCACGTTCTCCCTGCGATCCCATGGGGTATCTCTGGGTGCTCTGGTTTCCTCCTACACTTCAAAGCCATACTGGTTTGTAGGTTCATTGGCTTCAGTAATAAAATTATAAATTGTCCCTAATGTGTAGGATAGTGTCAGTATGTGTGGATCGCTGGTCAGCGCAGACTCGGTGGGCCGAAGGGCCGGTTTCCGCGCTGTATTTCTAAAGTCTATACGGGAGATTGCAGGTCAGCACGGACCTGATGGGCCAAAGGGCCTGCTTCTGTGCTGTATCTCTAGTCTAAAGAAAAGATTACCCTTGTGAGCAGTGGCCCCATGACTGCGATCTCGTGGCATTCGAGATAAACCTCTACTCACGTGGAATCTTGTTCAGCTCGTTCATGAACTTCTCCTTCACCTTCGTGAACCCATCTTGCTTGTCCCCTTCTGGACTGGCCGCTACCTCCGTGGCATTGGCCACTTGCGTGGGCACTGCCACCGTGGCCGGCGGAGCTGCCAAGGCCTCGTGATGTCCTTCAGAGAGCTTCATCCCCGTCCTGGCAAAGGGCAGAAGAAGATTAAGAAGAAGATGATCATTTCTAGTCGCCTCCTTACAAGAAGGACCCGGAGGCCTTTAGAGAAGTCAAGCCGGAAAGGGTGCAGCAAAGATTTACGAGGATGTTGCCAGGACTCAGCTATAGGGAGTGGTTCAGCAGGCTAGGACTCTATTCCTTGGAGAGCATGAGGATGAGGGGTGATCATATAGAGGTGTACAAAATCATGAGAGGAATAGATTGGGTAAACACACAGAATCTCTTGCCCAGGGTAGGGGAATCGAGGACCAGAGGACATAGGTTTAAGGTGAGGGGATTTAATAGGAACCTCAGGGGTAACTATTTTACACAAAAGGTGGTGGGTGTATGGAACGAGCTGCGAGAGGAGGTAGTTGAGGCAGGTACTATCGCAATGTTTAAGAAACATTTGGACAGGTACATGGATAGGATAGGTTTAGAGGGAAATGGGCCAAATGTAGGTAGGTGGGACTGGTGTAGATGGGGCATGTTGGTCGGTGTGGGCAGGTTGGGTCGAAGGGCCTGTTTCAGTACGGCTGAAGGGCACTGTATGACATTGTATTGATCACTTGTAGACAGAGGAGATTAACTTAACTTGGCATCATGTTCAGTGCAGATATTGTGGGGTGAAGGGCTTGTTCCTGTGCTGAACTGTTCTATGTTCATACATTCAGAGCGAGTTACTGCACATAAGTTTGTGTTATTTCACACACTATTAATAACACATCGATAAGAGCAGATCCCTTCTGCCTCTTTAAAGACTTTCGGACAGATGTATGGATAGGGATCAACGTAAGAAGTGAGTTATTTAAGAGGGATCTCATGGTGCAGAGGAGGCCTACCAGAATGTTGGATTAGAGAATATCAGCGACAGGGAGAAGTTGGACAGACTTGAACTGTTTTCTCTGGAATGCCGGAGGTTGCGGAGAGACCTGATAGAAGAATATAACATTAGGAGAGCCATAGATAGGGTAGACAGTCAGAACCTTTTTCCCAGGGTGGAAAACGTTAGTATTTTAGTTTAATTTAGTTGAGTTTAGTTTATTGTCACGTGTACGAAGGTACAGTGAAACGATATTAATGCAGTCAGCGGAATGTCTATGCATTATTACAATCAAGCCACCCACAGTGCACATATACGATAACGGGAATAACGTTTAGTGTAAGATAAAGTCAAGTAAAGTCCAATTTCAGATAGACCGAGGGTCTCCTATGAGGTAGATGATAGCTCAGGACCGCTCTCAAGTTGTTGGTGGGATGGTTCGGTTGCCCGATAACAGCTGAGGGGAGAGTGTCCCTAAATCTGGACGTGTGTGTTTTTCCACGCATACCTCCAGAGGACATAGTTTTAAGGTGAGAAGCAAAGTTTAAAGTGGATGTATAGGGAGAGTTTTTTTTGCGCAGAGGATGGTGGGTGGCTGGAATGCGCTGGTGGTTGAAGCAGATAGGATAGTGGCGTTTTAAGAGATTTTAGGATTGGAACAGGGATATGTAGGAAATGGAGGGATATAAACTAGATGCAGGTAGATAAGAGGGTGGCACAGCGGTAGGCAGGCACGGAAATCGCTATAAAAATATGAGGCGACGGGGTACAGGGGGGACACAATTTATTGGCGGCCGCGCGCGCATGCGCACACACACACATGCACACGCACACACGCGCGCGAGGCTTCAGAGGCTCAATCCAGCGCTAAATGCAGCTCAACTCTGCCTGTCTCACCGGGTTAACCTACAGCCCTGCCTGGATTGACGGGACACTAGCGCTGCTTCTCCGCACTGGCCATATTTCCCACAATCCCAGGCAGGGCTGTAGGTTAACTAGGCGGGACAGGCAGAGTTGTGCTGGGTTTAGCGCTGCTTCTCTGCGCTGGCTGTGGGCCTGGGGGCACAGCTCCCGTCTGACTCCCGACGTCTCTGGCCACCCCCGGGCGTGGGGGTGGGGGGGGCACTCGGGTGGGGACGGGACAGTGCCGGAGAGCCGGGATCGATCCTGGCTGCGGATGAGGTGCAGGTCTGTGCCGAGGGTGTTTTGGCAAGTCTCCCTCCTCCAATCACCGCTCTCTATCCTCAGACCCACCCCCCCCATTCCACCCTCCTCCAATCATCGCGCTGAATCATAATGTCCCGCCCCCATTGCCTGCTGATCGACGTCTCTCTCGTCCAATCGGCGCCCGCGATCATCTGTCCCACCCACACTGTCTCGCGGAAAGCGGAGATTTCACCGGGTTTTAAAATCCGGATTACAAAAACTTGGGGGGGATGTCCCCCACCTCTCAAAACAGAGGGGGGACGTGTGTCCCCTGCCCCCCCCCCCCCCCGGGATTTCCTGGCAGTAGGGTTACTGCCCCACAGCGCCAGAGACCCAGGTTTGATCCTGACTACGGGTGCTGTCTGTACGGAGTTTGTACATTCTCCTCGTGACCTGGGGGGACTTGTACAGGTTTGTAGGTTAATTGGCTTTTGTAAAATTGTAACTTGTCCCTAGTATGTGTAGTATAGTGCTAGTGTACAGGGATCGCTGGTCGGGGCGGACTCGGTGGGCCGAGTGGCCAGTTTCTGCGCTGTATCTCCAAACTAAACTAAATAAGATATTGTCTTGTCATCATGTTCAGTGCAGACATTGTGGGCTGAAGGGCCTGTTCTTGCGCTGAACTGTTGGAAATCTAAAGACGATGCGTGAGCGTGTTGTCAAGTAGGGCTGAGGTTGGGAAGACACAACGTGCGTTCCCACCTGCATCTCTTCCTCCAGCAGTTTAAATTATGCATCACGACATCTTAGTTCATGTTATTTCAAACAATATTAGTGATGCGCGGATAAGCACAGATCCTTTCTGACTCTTAAAAGACTTTTGGACAGATGCATGGATAGCAAGAGGAGGGGTTTAAGATGAGAAGGGAAAGATTTATAAGGGACATCAGGGACAATTTGTAGGCCAAATGCTGGCAAATGGGACTAGACCCGTCTACCAATTTGGTTTGACAAGGTGGGTTCCTACAAGGAATGTGTACCTACAATGAAGGGGAGGGGGTGGTTGGAAATGGGTGCAATTCTAGGTGGGGCACAGGGAAGGGAGAGGAAGGGAGTGGCGAAGGGGTGGGTTTGTAGGTAGATTGTTTTGTGGGTATAAATGCTGGATGTTATCTTGACATTAGCTTGTGTTAGTTTAGTTTAGTTTAGTTATTGTCACATGTACTGAGGTACAGTGGAACTACAATACATAATTACAATCGAGCTAGCCAGAGGGTACAGATACGGGATAAAGGGAATAATGTTCAGTGCAAGATCAAGTCCAGTAAAGTCCAATTAAAGAAAGTCCGAGGTAGACAGTAGCTCAGGACCGCTCATTAGTTGGTAATAGGATGGTTCAGTTGGCTGATAACAGTCCCTAATTCTGTAGGTGTGTGCTTTCACACTTCTGTATCTCGTGCCTGATGGGAGAGGGGAGAAGAGGGAGTGACCAGGATGAGACTGGTCCTTGATTGTGCTGGTGGCCTTGCCGAGGCAGCGTGAAGTGTAGATGGAGTCAATGGAAGGGAAGTTGGTTTATGTGATGGTCTGGGCTGCGTCTACAATTCTGCAATTTCTTACGGTCTTGGATGGAGCTGTTCTTAAACCATGCTGTGAGGCTGTGGAAGATGTCCAGGGTAAGATTGAGTACAATGGTGAAAAGTTAAGTTGGACAAGTCAAGTTACTGGCCTGACGTGCTGGCACCAAGCTGCAATGAGTGGCAACATGTGTTTAATGGACATATGTGCTTCAACCAAGTCCCTGTGTTTTCCCTAACTGTTTTTATCGAAGTTTGCTTTTTATCTTTATTTAAAGTGAATTCAAACCTTATTTTCATTTTGCCTTTACTTTTTAATCCAGCCTGTGCATTGGTGAAGTAACATTATCCATTTTACATTTTGTTTTAGTTTTAGTTTTAAAGATATTGCGTGGAAACAGGCCCTTCGGCCCACTCAGTCCGTGCTGACCAGCGAACACCCGTACACTAGTTCTATCCTACACACTATGGACAATTTATAGAATCAAATTAATTGACCAACCTGTCTTTGGAGCACCTGGAGGAAACCTGCACTGTCACAGGGAGAACGTACAAACTCCATACAAATTTGAGGAAGGACATTCTTTCAATTGAGGAAGTACAGCGTAGATTTACAAGGTTAATTCCCGGGATGGCAGGACTGTCATATGCTAATAGAATGGAGCGGCGGGCTTGTATACTCTGGAATTTAGAAGAATGAGAGGGGATCTTATGAAAAAATTATTAAGGGAATGGACATGCTGGAAGCAGGAAACATGTTCCCGATGTTGGGGGAGTCCAGAACCAGGGGCCACAGTTTAAGAATAAGGGGTGGACAATTTAGAACGGAGATGAGGAGAAACTTTTTCACCCAGAGAGTTGTGAATCTCTGCCTCAGATGGCAGTGGAGGCCAATTCTCTGGATGCTTTCAAGAGCGAGTTAGATTGAGCTCTTAAAGATAGCAAAATAAAGGGATATGGTGAGAAGGTGGAAACGAGGTACTGAATGTAGATGATCAGCCACGATCGCAGTGAATGGCGGTGCTGGCTCGAAGGGCCAAATAGCCTACTCCTGCACCTATTGTCTATTGTCCCCCGCAGTCAGGATCGAACCCAGGTCTCTGGCTCTGTTTGGTAGCAACTGTGCTGTCAACTGCAGTTTCCAGAGTAATAGAGTCGTACAGCAGGGAAAACGGCCCTTGGGCCCAACCCCTGCATGCCGACCAAGATGCCCCATCTAAGTTAGTCCCACCTGCCTGCATTTAGTGCACACTTCTCCAAACCTTTCCTACCCATGTACCTGTCCAAGTATATTTTAAACGTTGTTCTTGTATCTTGCCTCAACTACCTCGTCTGGCATCTCGTGCCACATATCCACCACCCTCTGAGTGAAAAGGTTGCCCCTTGGGCTCCTGTTACATTTTTCCCCTCTCACCTTAAACCCGTGCCCTCTGACTTTTAATTCCCCTAGCCTGGGTGAATAACTTTGTGCACTCACCCTATCTATTCGGCTGATGATTTTACACACCTCTGTAAGATCACCCCTCAGCCTCCTACACTCGGAATAATAAAAGTCCGAGCGACACCGTCGTAAATCTTCAACATTTTGTAGATTTTCATTTGATTTCCAGACACTTTTGCACTCTGCATTTACCGGGAAACAATGATACTCTGACTGATGACAGAATTAATGCGAGCTGAGCCACAATCGACCAGCCTCGCTGATCAAGACAACATGTCCATTAGCTAATCAGATTTCAACCTTTGGTGATATTGGATCGTATTCTTGCCCCGATACAAATGGCATTAAATCTCTCTTTGACTCCTGCTTTCCTGCCCTAATTTGATTGTTGCAAATGAGTGGCGCGAGATGACTGTTCTATTTAACGTGAGCCTGATGTTCCATGCATTCGGATCTTAACAGACGGCGCGGTGGTGCGGCGGTAGAGTTGCAGCCTTACAGCGCCAGAGGCCCGGCTTCCATCCTGACCTCGAGTGCCGTCTGTACGGAGTTTGCACGTTCTCCCTGTGACCACGTGGGTTTTCTCTGAGTGCTCCGGTTTTCTCCCACATTCCAAAGGCGTGCAGGTTTGTTGGTTAATTGGCTTTTGTAAGTTGTCCGTAGTGTAGGATAGAACCAGTGGACGGGTGATCATTGGTCGGCGCGGACTCGGTGGGCTGAAGGGCCTGTTTCTACGCTGTATCTCTAAACTAAACTAAACCACATAACAATGCTGAGAACTATATCCTGCACTCTGTATCTCTCCCTTTCCTCTATCGTACTTGAGTTTGAACAGTTTGTATTGATGTATGTGTAGGAAGGAACTGCAAATGCTGGTTTATACTGAAGATCGGCTCAAAGTGCTGGAGTAACTCAGTGGGCCAGGCAGCATCTCTGGAGAAAAAGACTAGGTGACGTTTTGGATCAGAACGCTTCTTCAGACTTGATGCATGGTATATCCGATCTAGTCGGATAGCATGCAAAACAAAGCTTTTCGCAGTACCTCGGTACACGTGACATTTTGTTTATGAACGACCGTTCATAAACAAAATGTCCTCTCTTTGGCAATCAGCTCATCAATAAATTCTCAGGTTCAAGGGCTAAATCACCCAGAGAGGGTGAGATTCCCTAATCCGGCATCACAAACAAATGATCGCTGCAGGTTTTGTGTTCCAGCGATTCAAACAAGCAATAACTCGTCTCTCCGTAAACTTTTGAGCGCCGAAAGAAAGCTAAAACTGGGTCAGGTTGTAACTGCACCTTATCACTTGAGTCTCTCAAGCAGAAAATTATCACTTCACATCGTGTCCTCAGTAGACTCAGCAGGCTGGCTGGACAACTAAACACTCATTAGAAGCTCCGATGGACCATAAAATACCCAGATATGTTTCCCAAATATCTTCTGCTTGCACCTACTGATCCATTGGAGGAAGATTCAGAATCCTTCAGGTGTATAATGAGCCATTCGGGAAACCAAAAAGACTCTTTCCCTGCGAGAAATAAGGCATGGGGGATGCTCTATAGAAACATAGACATAGAAACATAGAAAATAGGTGCAGGGGGAGGCCATTCGGCCCTTCAAGCCAGCACCGCCATTCAATATGATCATGGCTGATCGTCCGCTATCAATAACCCGTGCCTGCCTTCTCCCCATATCCCTTGACTCCACTAGCCCCTAGAGCTCTATCCAACTCTCTCTTAAATCCATCCAGTGATTTGGCCTGCACTGCCCTGTGTGGCAGGGAATTCCATAAATTCACAACTCTCTGGGTAAAAAAGTTTTTTCTCAGCTTAAAGTCTTAAATGACCTCCCCTTTATTCTATTACTCTTGAATTTTCTGGCGTGTAGCCTACTTACGAGAGTCAAACACATTTGGGCCATGCTTGTTCTGACTGCGTCCACCTCTGGGTTCTGCCACGTAGAACATAGAACAGTGCAGCACAGGACTGTACAATTCGACCCACAATGTTTGCACCGAACGTGATGCCAAGTTAAACTAATCTGCTCTGCCTGCACGTGATGCATATACCTCCATTCCCTGCATATCAATGTGCCGATCTTAAACGCCACCATCAAATCTGCCTCCACCACCACCCCTGGCAACGCAATCCAGACACCCACCACCCTCTGTGTAAAAAACTTGCCGTGCACATCCCCTTTAGATTTTCCCTCTCTCTCCTTAAAAAACGCTGGGGTGGCACAGTGGCATAGAGGGTGGGGCTGGTACCTCATAGTATCAGAGATCCGGTTATGATCCAGACCTCTAGCGTTGTCTGTGTGGAGTTTGCACGTTCTCCCTGTGACCATGTGGATTTCCTCCGGGTGCTCTAGTTTCCTCCCACGTCCCAAAGACATGTGTGTTTGTAGGTTAACTGGCCCTCTGTAAATTGCCCCTGGTGTGTAAGGAATGGATGAGAAATTGGGATAACGTAGAACTAGTGTGAATCCGGGGGATCGATGGTCACCGTCATCTTGGTGGCTGATAGGCTGTTTCCATGATGTATCTCCAACTGGCAGCACAGCGGTAGAGTTGCTGCCTTACAGCCCTTGCAGCGTGAAGAGACCCAGGTTCGATCCAGACTACGGGTGCTGTCTGCACGGAGTTTGTACACGTGGGTTTTCTCCGGGATCTTTGGTTTCCTCCCACACTCCAAAGATGTCCCTAGTGTGTGTAGGATAGTGTTAATGTGCGGGGATCGATGTCGGTGTGGACTCGGTGGGCCAAAGGGCCTGCTTCCACACAGTATCTCTAAACTAAACTAATCTCTGCCCTATCGTCTTTGACTTCTCCACCTTGGGAAAAAAGGTTCTGACTATCCACCATATCTATGCCTCTCAACTTTATACACTCTATCAGGTCTCCCCTCAACCTTCGATGCTCCAGAGAAAACAATCCAAGTCTACCTGACCTCTCCCATTTGCTAATACCCTCCAGCACAGGTATCAGTCTGGTAAACCTTCTCGTCACCAAAGCCACCACTACTTCCTCTAATGGGGTGACCAGAACAGCACACAATACTCAGTGGTTGAATTATGAGGTTGTATAGACTTGGATGGTTTTCTCTGGAATGTCAGGGGTTGAGGGGAGACTTGGCAGAAGTATATAAAATTATGAGAGGGATAAGGGCCCATTTCTGTACTGTACCGTTCTCCAGTATGTTCTATGACTATTCAGTGCCTCGAGGGCTAATTGTGCCAGGTTTAATAAACTGATGCTTGCTGACTTGAAAGCCCAATTCTCTAGACTCTCCGGGGGATTCAGCAAGGGTACAGTAGTAATGCATGAACCGCAGTAATAGAGTATTAACTACCACAGCACCGAGATGGTACACTGCGTTTGATTACATCTTTCAAGTAGATCGGATATTATTTACATAGCACTACTGCTCTGTAAACGTAACTGCAAACTCTTGTAACTTGAAACTTATGGGTTTGGCCACTGAAAAGAAGACTTGGAGTGCGCGAGAAACTGGGGAGAAAATAGTGCATAAACTAACTGAATATTTTAGTAAACAATAAATAATTACGTTCCCAAGATAGAAATGCCATAGAACCCTTCTTCAGACTGATTGTAGTAGGGATGATGTTAGAATTGGGCTGAAGGGCACGTTTCATGCTGTGTTGACACAGGGCCAATTACCCTAAAAAAAACCCGTAATGTTTTTGGGATGCAGGAGGAAACTGGAGCCCGGAGGAAACCCATGGGGAACAGGGAGAACGTGCAAACTCCACACAGACAGCACGGAAGGTCAAGGTTAAACCCAGGTCTCTGGAACTGTGAGGCAGCAACCCTACCAGCTGTGCCACTGTACTGTACAGTATCTTAAAATGCTAGACTCCAAAACTCTCTTTAATTTTAATTTTATTGTATCATCATCAAAGACGCACACCATAGAACATGAAGCCATGCTCCCGGGTATTTAATATTTCCATCTAGGGAAAAGGTTCTGACTATCTACCCAATTTCTAACTTTTTACATGTTTACATGGTAGGCCCAAGGGTTGTTGTTGTGTTATATTGTTCTATGTTCCATATTCTATGTTCTATGTTTTACTCCTTTAAGCTGATATCGGGCTTATAATGATGCTAATCAGATTGCATTAAAAATTCTGCCTTGACAAAGAAAGCCTCTTTAAGTAATCAGATCACTGTGAATCTTTATAAAGACCAGGGCGGCTCAGTGGCGCAGCTGGTAGAGCCACTGCACTCACAGTGCCAGAGACCCGGGTTCAATCCTGACCTCGGCTGCTGTCTGTGTGGAGTTTGCACGCTCTCCCTGTGACCGCGTGGGTTTCCACCGGATGCTCTCGTTTCCTCCCGCACCCCAAAGACGTATTATTGGCCCTCTGTAAATTGTTCCTGGTGTGCAGGGAGTGGATGTGTGGGCGGGATAACACAGAACTAGTGTGAATGGGTGATCGATGGTCGGTGTTCCCAGGCCGTATCTCTGTAAGTAAACTAAAACTGAAACCAGGAGGCAATATTGGTTGAAAGAAATATACATTTCCATGGTCCCTCATGCAAACCAGCCAATGAAATCTTTCATAGGTGCAGTCACTGTAGTTGTTTGGGAAATACAGCATTTGATTGGCACACCACAAGATCCCACAAGCAACATTGTGATCGGTTTCAAGTTAAACTCTTTCTCATGATAGTGATCTTTACTCAGAGGGTGGTGAATCTGTGGAATTCATGGCCACAGATGGCTGTGGAGGCCGACATTGGGTATTTTTAAAGCGGAGATTGACAGCTTCTTGATTAGTAAGGGCATCAAAGGTAATGGGGAGCGGGCAGGAGAATGGGGTTGAGAGGCAAAGATAGAGTGGCTTGCAAAAGTTTTCATACCCCTTGAACTTTTCCACATTTTGTCACGTTACAACCACAAACATAAATGTATTTTATTGGGATTTTATGTGATAGACCAACACAAAGTGGCTCATAATTGTGAAGTGGAAGGAAAATGATACATGGTTTTCAAATTTTTTTTACAAATAAAAAACTGAAAAGTGTGGCGTGCAAAAGTATTCAGCCCCCTTTATTCTGATACCCCTAAATAAAATCTAGTGCAACCAATTGCCTTCAGAAGTCACCTAATTAGTAAATAGAGTTCACTTGTGTGTAATCTAATCTCAGTATAAATACAGCTGTTCTGTGAAGGCCTTAGAGGTTTGTTAGAGAACATTACTGAACAAACAGCATCATGAAGCCCAAGGAACACACCAGGCAGGTCAGGGATAAAGTTGTGGAGCAGTTTAAAGCAGGGTTATGTTATAAAAAAATATCCCAAGCTTTGAACATCTCATGGAGCACTGTTCAATCCATCATCCGAAAATGGAAAGAGTATGGCACAACTGCAAACCTACCAAGACATGGCCGTCCACCTAAACTGACAGGCCGGGCAAGCAGAGCATTGACCAGAGAAGCAGCCAAGAGGCCCATGGTAACTCTGGAGGAGCTGCAGAGATCCACAGCTCAGGTTGGAGAATCTATTAGTAGTGTACTCCACAAATCGAGCCTTTATTGAAGAGTGGCAAGAAGAAAGCCATTGTTGAAACAAAGCCATAAGAAGTCCCGTTTGCAGTTTGCCACAAGCCATGTGGGGGACACAGCAAACATGTGGAGAAAGGTGCTCTGGTCTGATGAGACCAAAATTGAAGTTTTTGGCCTAAATGCAAAATGCTATGTGTGGCGGAAAACTAACACTGCACATCACCCTGAACACACCATCCCCACTGTGAAACATGGTGGTGGCAGCATCATGCTGTAGGGATGCTTTTCTTCAGCAGGGACAGGGAAGTTGGTCAGAGTTGATGGGAAGATGAATGGAGCCAAATATAGGGCAATCTTGGAAGAAAACCTGTTAGAGTCTGCAAAAGACTTGAGACTGGGGCGGAGGTTCATCTTCCAGCAGGACAACAACCCTAAACCTACAGCCAGAGCTACAATGGAATGATTTAATCAAAGCATATTCATGTGTTAGAATGGCCCAGTCAAAGTCCAGACCTAAATCCAATTAAGAATCTCTGGCAAGACTTGAAAATTGCTGTTCACAGATGCTCTCCATCCAATCTGACTGAGCTTGAGCTATTTTGCAAAGAATAATGGGCATAATTTTCAGTCTCTAGATGTGCAAAGCTGGTAGAGACATACCCCAAAAGACTGTAATTGCGAAAGGTGGTTCTACAAAGTATTGACTCAGGGGGGCTGAATACTTTTGCACGCCACACTTTTCAGTTTTCTATTTGTACCAAAATTTGGAAACCATGTATAATTTTCCTTCCACTTCACAATTATGCACCACTTTGTTTTGGTCTATCACATAAAATCCCAATAAAATACATTTACGTTTGTGGCTGTAACGTGACAAAATGTGGAAAAGTTCAAGGGGTATGAATTCTTTTGCAAGCCACTGTAGATCAGCAGCGATCGAATGGCGGAATCATTCAGTCAATTGGACATAGCCCAATTCTGCTCCTATTACTTATGATCGAGGAATATATATACGGGCATTGTGCCAAGCAGAATCCACATGCTTGTTTTTAGATAATCCCTTGTGAGACAAAATGGACACAGAGTGCTGGAGTAACTCAGCGGGTCAAGCAGCATCTCTGGAGAACAGGGATAGGTGAACCGCTTTGGGACTTCTTCAGACAGATTGTGGCTGGGATGATTTTGGAATAGGACCTTGGGGCCCGCTTAATGCTGTATTTACAGTGCCAATTAACCTACAAACCCGCAATGTTTTGGGGGGGGTATGGGAGAAAACTGGAGCACATGGAGGAAACCCATGCAGTCACAGGGAGAACGTGCAAACTCCACACAGACAGCTGTGAATGTCAGGATTAAACCCAGGTCTCTGGCGCTGTGAGAAAGCGGCTCTACCAGCTGCATCATTGTGCTGCTTAAACAGTATCTTAAAATGCTTGACTTCAAAAGTCTGTTTGATTTTAATTTTATTTTACTATCACCAAAGACGCACGCCATCCTGCTCACGCTCTCTTCTCGCTGCAGCCATTGCTCACAACACTAGCCGCAACCCTACAGTGGCGCAGCGGTAGAGTCGCTGCCTTACAGCGCCAGAGTCCCGGGTTCGATCCTCACGACGGATGCTGTCTGTGCGGAGTGTGCACGTTCTCCCTGTGACCCCGTGGGCTTTCTCTGGGTGCTCCGGTTTCCTCCCACGTTCCAAAGACGTGTGGGTTTGTAGGCTAATTGGCCACTGTAAATTCTCCCCAGTGTGCAGGACAGAACTAGTGGACGGCTGGTTGGCACGGACTCGGTGAGTCGAAGGGCTTGCTCCTGTCCTGTATCTCTAAACTCAAGAATTGATCTACAACGGACACCAAATGAATGAGGCTACACAATGTACTTTGGGATGCACTCTCATGGTCTGGTTTACCTGATAACTCATCATATATTTATCTGTTGTGTTGTGTTACGTTAATGCGCCCTTAAAGCTGCAGCAAAGAAGAATTTCATTGCCGCGGTCCCTTGTTGATGTTCTGGTCTAAGTCTGGGAATTGAAGCCAAAATGGTTATGCTTAAATCCAAGCAAGAGAACCAGGAAAGGTGTCTGTGATAACCATCCACTCGAGCTAGTAACTCACTGCTTCAAGATTTATACTCTCCTATACATCAATGCAACTCTTATCAGCGTTCTGCAGCCTTGGTTCACGTAAATACTCTCCTAAATCCATAAAAGCACAAAGTAACTGCGCTTTACTTTGCAAATCCAAGAGCCTCAAGCTTTCTTGGGAACAGATTTATCAAAGGACGTTGGTTTAAGGGTCTGCTACAAGTCGTTTTAACTTGCCCCTTTGTTTTGTGACCTGGATACAAAGGCGCAGAATTCTTCAATTATATTTTGTGCACAAAGGATTTGAGGTGCAGATTACGCCGAGAAGATGAAGTGGCAGGTATTTTGTCTGATTCGTGAGTTCGGATCAAACGGTGACAGCCCAGATGTCAGATAGACTACATCATGAGAAAGGAAAAGGCCTATTAGCAAAAATCAACAGGAACAGGATTAGTTCTGAGAGGCACGGACCCAAGACACAAAAGGTCGACAATTTTTTTTTTTTTTTCAAAATGATATTTCTGGGGAAAGTGGTTAGTGCTCCAGGAACGTGATGTACAAGGTGAGGCAAACTAGAAAGGAGACAAAGTGCTGGAGTAACTCAGCGGGTCAGGTAGCTTCTCTGGAGAACATGGATAGGTGATGTTTCCGAGTGCTGGAGTAACTCAGGTAGCATCTCCGGAGAAGATGAAAAGGTGACATTTCGGGTTGAGACACTTTTTCCTCCTGTGCCTTCCACCACAGTGGTGAATGCTGTGGTGGATGTTTGTGTTAAATTGTTATTGTGTTTTTGTGTGTTCTTTTTTCATTGTACCGCTGCTGGCATGCATTATGTGCAAGTGACGAATAAAACTGATATTGATATTGATTTTTCAGACAGGCAAACTAGAGGTTGCCCCAGAGGAAAACCTCAATGGTGGAACAGGCGGAGGAATGTGTCAGGCAGGCGGGTGTAGATCAGAACAGCTGCGATCAGGGATAGATTCCCACCTGGAGTGGAGTCCATGCCGATAGACCCGGGTCGGTCTCTGTCCAGGACGGCGTGGTGGCTGTCCGTGCACCAGTCTCCCCGTATTATACGTCACACACGGGGGACCACATTGAGCCACATAACACCTGTGGCTCCGGGATCTTCGGCGGTCTCAAGACTCACAGAGAGCCCCCACCCAGGGAAGACAATCACCCTCGACTACGCGTGATTGCCGGTGATCAGTGGGGCTTTGGCTCACGCCGCGATCAGGAGGGGAACCAAATCATCCTTCAATACAAAATCACTCACGTACAGCAGTGATGGATTGTGAAATCTGAACTAAATGCTCCACTTATATTTGCTTCTTCCGCAAAGTTTAGGATTAGTCATGCTTTGCCTCGGCAAGGCCGCCAGCCTAATCAATGGCCAGTCTCACTCCCCGTTCTCCCCTCTCCACATTAGACAAGACAGAAGTGTGAATACGCACACCTCCAGATTCAGGGACAGTTTCTTCCCAGCTGTTATCTGGCAACTGAACCATCCTGTCACCAACTAGAGAGCGGTCCTGACCTCCCATCTACCTTTTGTGTACCCTCCCATCTACCTCATTGGAATCCTTTGAACTATCTTTAATCGGACTTTATTGGACTTCAGTGTCATAAATGGCATCTTGTGATGGCTTGATAGTCACTTAGAATCTTTTCGCTGACTGGACGCAACAAAAAACGTTTCACTATACCCTGGTACACGTGACAATAAACCAAACTAAACTATTTAGAGAGTCATAGAGTCACATAGTGTGGAAACAGGCCCTTCGGATCAACTTGCTCAAGATGTCGCTACACTAGGTGGACAAAAGTGCTGGAGAAACTCAGCGGGTGCGGCAGCATCTATGGAGCGAAGGAAATAGGCAACGCTTCGGGCCAAAACCCCTCTTCACACTGCCCCTACACTAGTCTCACTTACCTGCATTTGGGCAATATCCCGCTAAACCTGTTCTATCCATGTACCTGTCTAATTGCTTCTTAAATGGTGCGATAATCCCTGCCTCAACTACCTTCCCTGGCAGCTCGTTCCATGCACCCGCCACCCTTTGCGCGAACGAGTTACCCCTCAGATTCCTATCAAATCTTTCCCCCTTCACCTGAAACCTATGCCCTCTGGTTCTCGATTCCCCCACCCTGAGGCAAGAGACTCTGTGCGTCCACCCGATCTATTCCTCTCATGATTTTATACACCTCTGTGAAATCAACTGTTGTTATCTGTTCTTGTTTTTATTTACACGAATATGGCTGTGTCGAAAAACGATGCCAAATTAAACTAATCTCCTCTGCCTGCACGTGACCCAGATCCCTCCATGCCCACGCATATCCACGTGCCCATCCAACAGGCTCTTAAACTCCACACGGTTGCTCTCAGGGAGAGGTGCATTACAAAGCGCACATCTTGATTGACGTTCCCATGGAATATTTCTTTTTGCATCAAAGCTCAAAGCGACCGCGATCTGGAGCTCATTTGCATGAATAGATTTTTACAACTTGTTCACCATTTGACAGGTCTGTGTGGGAGGGAGGGAGCTGTCAAAAACCATGCAGGATGTTCAGTGCCAGCACTCACTGCACTCAATCCTCCCCTCTTACTGCGCTTTCAACATAGATCCCCAAAGCACAGGAACAGGCCATTCTCACACCAGTTCTGTGTTACCCCTACACCAGCGAGTACAGGTCCGGTGTCGACAAACGCTCATCATAGGTTAACCTACTCATTCCTAGGATCATTCTTGTTAAACCTCCCCTGGACCCTCTCCAGAGCCAGCACATCCATCCTCAGATATGGTGCCCAGAATTGCTCACAATATTCCAAATGCGGCCTGACCTGCACCTTACAGAGCCTCAGCATTACATCGGAGGTAGACAAAAAAGCTGGAGAAACTCAGCGGGTGAGGCAGCATCCATGGAGCGAAGGAATGGGCGACGTTTCGGGTCGAGGCCCTTCTTCACACTCATCTGCAGTTCTTTCCTAAACCTTCAGCATTACATCCCTGTTTTTGTATACAAGCCCTCTTGGAAAAAATGCCAACACTGAGTTTGCTTTCTTTACTATCAATTAGTTACCCGTTTTTCTCGTCCACTCCCTGCACACCACCAGGGGCAATTTTCCAGAGGTCCAAAATATTAACCTCCAAACCCGCACGCCTTTGGAACATGGGAGGAAACCCAGGCGGTGACAGGTGTAGACTCCACACAGACAGCACCCGATGTCAGAATCGAACCCCCGGTCTCTGTCGTTGTGAGGCAGCAGCTCTACCGCAGCTGCCTTATATAATCGCAAGACAATTTGCCAAACCTTACACAGCACAGTACATTTTTATATGCTTGTGTTATTTTAAGTGTACATCAAATTTGTGCAAATTCTCAACACAGAACAGCACAGCACAGGAACAGACCCTTCGGCCCACAATGTCTGTGCTGAGCACACTACTAAGTTAAACTAATCTCCTCTGCAACACGTGATCCATACCCCTCTCTTCCCATGATAGCTATGTGCCTATCCAAAGGTCTCTTAAATGCCACTATCGTATCTGCCTCTGCCACCACCCATGGCAGCATGTTCCAGGTATCCACCACCCTCTGTGTGAGAGACCATCCCCGCACATCTCCATTGAACATTGACCCGCCCACCTTAAAGCTGTGCCCTCTAGGCTTTGACATTTCCACCCTTGGACAAAGGTTCTGATTGTCTACCCTATTATCATTCACTCTCATTTTCTATTCTTCTGTCTTGTCTCTGTTCAATCTCCGAGGCTCTGACTTCAAGATGAAATGGGTGGGATGCCTGTACATCGCTGACAGAGCTTGCATCGCTTATGCTCATGAAGTTTCATTAATAATAGCAGACATATATATATGTGTGTAGAATTATTTTCACATATCTGTGGTCTTCCCCCTCCCCACTCTGACCCTCTCACCTCCTCCAACCCCCCCCCCCCAGTCCTTTACCCAATTTTCTCTGTAATTCATTAGTTCATTAGTTGAGTTGATTAGTTTATTATTGTCACGTGTACCGAGGCACAGTGAAAAGCTTTTTTGTCGCGTGCTATACCGACAGCGAAAAGATGCCACATGATTACTCGGTCTCGGTGGGCCGAAGGGCCTGTTTCCACGCTGTATCTCTACAATTAAAAATATAACGTGCAGGCTTAGGAGGTTAGTTTAACTTGGCATCATGTTTCGGCACGGATATTTTGGAATGAAGGGCCTGTTCCTGTGCTGTTCCAGGTTCTGTGTTAGCTGCCTCTAAGCTTCAGTGATTCACATTTTATTCTGGCTTTCGGTGCTGTCTTTGTGGAGTTTGCACGCTCTCCCTGTGACCAAGTGGGTTTCCTCCGGGTGCTCTGGTTTCCTCCCACAGCCTAAACACGTGTGGGTTGGTAGGTTAATTGGCCTCTCTAACTTTCCCCTGCTTGGTCGACAGGGGAGTTGATGGGAACACAGAAAGAATGAAATGGGCCGAAGGGCATGTTACTGCGCAGTCTCCCGCCACAACTGCATCACTTCCCATCACTCTGGCTCCTGGTTCCTGAAAATGTATTCCCGTGTGGATGTTTGAAGGATGGATTTGGATGTATTCCGTTCTTAATTTATGCAATATTTAGAAGTTTAGATTTTAAAAAAATCTGCAGATAATTCAGGCACAGTGTTCCATTGAAATGAAAGAATGCTTAGAGAAGGAGTTAAAGGTGGCGGATTTTCAGCGCGATTGTTCTGACATCTATCAAGGCTGCTTTCTCGTTTAATCTGCAGTCGGAATTTCGCTGGTATTCCTTTGGAACACCAGAGTGGCTTCACCGTACAACTCGAAACAAATGCCTGACACACAAACTCATTGTTCCCCAACATTTATCTGTGAAATTTCAATAACATTCAACGAGTTTCCTCGCTGCTTTCTCCCACATTCTCCGGAGTGCCTTCCATCCGCAAAATATTGAAGACCCTTCTTGCCGGTCGAGGCCTGATGTTCTGCATCTGTGCATGAAATTCAATTTATATTCACGGATTTGACTTCAGCGGAGTCAAGATCCGTAATGAAATCTGTGCGTGTGTGTGACAAAATAGCATGGATATTAACTCTGTAGACTTGTAATAAGGAAACAGTGGTTCGGAAACATCAGCCAATAAGTTTGAATGCAAGAAGATTGACTTGTTTACCGGCAATGATGTGTTGAGAGAACCAATTACTCTTATCCAAAGGTCTTATCGGAGACAGGAAGAGTGCTACTGGGTTTAATGTTAATTTAAACAACAAGAAAACAAGCCGTTGTTTTCTTTACGAGGATGTTGGCGGGAAGGTGCAACAGCGCCGGGCACGGAGACGCAGCAGGCAGTTTAGTTTATTGTCACGTGTACCCAGGTGCAGCGAAAAGCTTTTGTTGCGCGCTAACCAAAGATGCCAAGCAGTCGGCGGAAAGACTATACATGATTACAATCGAGCCGTCCGCAGTGTACAGATACAGGATAAAGGGAGTAACGTGGCTAGTATTTAGTACAAGATAAAGTCCAGTGCATTCCGATCAAAGATAGTCCAAGGATCTCCAGTAAGGTAGATGGTAGGTGGTCCTTTATTAGTCCCGTGTGTAACAGTGAAACTCTTTTTGCGTATTTACACATGCGAGCTCCGCCATGTTTTGGCGCCATTTTCAAAGTCCAAAATCGCGTGCGGTCTACCAGAGTGCTCCCAGATCCAGGTAATTCCCAGGCTCCTGTCGCCCCAGGCTCTAGATAGAGTTAGATAGAGCTCTAGGGGCTAGTGGAATCAAGGGATATGGGGAGAAGGCAGGCACGGGTTATTGATTGGGGACGATTAGTCATGATCGCAATGAATGGTGGTGCTGGCTCGAAGGGCCGAATGGCCTCCTCCTACACCTATTTTCTATGTTTCTATGTCTATGTTTCTATGCTCCTGCAGGGCCTTCCTCTGTCCTCTTCGACTGGATCAGCCCGCAAATCCACATCCCCCTCCTCGCCCTGCGTTCTTTGTGTCCTGGGGGCGACCTTGAAGGCGCTGGAGGCATTACCCCGGTTCACCCTCCCACTGGCCCTTGCTCCTCGCATCCGACGTCTCCAGCGGCTCCTCCCCAGTACCGCGGAGCAAAGATTAGCGGAGAGCTAGTCTTTGCCGCAGAGCTCCACCGAGCCTTAGGGCTCGAGATGGAGAATGAGGCAGAGATGGGAGAATATCAGCCATCAGGATTGCTGCTGGCAGTCTCTCACAGTCACGGCAATATACATCTGTCAGACCAACCCCCGCTTTATCACCTTCTTTTCATCACAATCACTATTGTATCTCTTCCACTCCCGCTAACAGGCGAGTCATTTTTCAGCTTTGATAACATCCTAGAGTGAGAGAACGTCACACAGCATGGAAACCTCATGTTTCCTGACTCTCAGCCTGAGGAAAGGTTTCGATCCGAAACCTGACCTATTCTTTTTCTCCAGAGATGCCGCCTGATCCGCTGAGTGAAGGGACTGTCCCAATTTCCCGAGTTATTCACGAATTCTCCTGAGTTATTCACGAATTCTCCCGGGTTTTCAAGCTCGCAGAATGTTCGTAACAAGTCCGTAGGAGGCCGTGGATATATCGTAGCGGCTTGTTATGCCAGCTGTAGGTACTCGGGGCATTTTTTCGGCCTGATGAAAAATGTCCACGAGTAAACCAATAGCCCCGAGCACCTACGACTGGCATAACAAGCCGCTACGATATATCCACAGACTCCTACGGACTCGTTACGAACATTCTGCGAGTTTGAAAACTCGGGAGAATTCGTGAATTACTCGGGAAAGTGGGACATGCCCTTTATTCCAGCATTTTGTGCCTATCTTAGGTGGAAACCTGCCTCACACCCTATCACTCACACACCAATATCAACCGCTCATTTACACAAATCTCATCGGAGCGACACTGTGGAGCAGAGTTGTTGCACCACATCTCCAGAGAGCCGGGATGGATCCTCGCTACGAGTGCCGTCTGTTTGCATGTTCTCCCTGTGACCACGTGGGTTTTCTCTGGATGCTCTGGTTTCCTTCCACATTCCAAAGATTTACAGGTTTGTACGTTCTGTAAAAATTGTAAATTGTCCCTTGTGTGTAGGGTAGTGCTCGTGTACGGGGTGATCACTGGGGTCGGCACGAACACGGTGGGCTGAGGGCCTGTTTCTACACTGTATCTCTAAAATCTAAAGTACAGTCATTGCATTCTCTCCCAAGGTGCCGCGGCCGAAGGCTCGTTGGTCGGTGGGTCCGGTAGGGAGCTGGAGACGTTGGACGCGAGGAGCGAGGGCCGGTAGGAGGGTTTACCGGGGAAATGCCTCCAGCGCCTTCAAGGTCGGCTGCAGGATGCCCCCCCCCCCCCACCGGGACATAAAGATGTCCGGCCGAAGTGAGGGGCGTCAGTCCGCGGGAACTGCTCCTGTAGAATGAGCCCGCGTGCCGAACGGACTTTGGATCTTGGAATTGGCGCCAAAACATGGCGGCGCCTGCATGGGTAAAGATGCAAAAAGAATTTCACCGTGCAGTTGCCCTTGTGACAAATAAAACACTATTGAACCATTCAAACCTGCACCCTCCTGTTTTTGATACCCCTACCAAGCAGTGAAAGGTTCCAAATAAACACAAGAACATCGTGTACAGGAACGGGACAGTAATCCTCCCACTCCCTGCCCAGCCATTCAATTAGATTATTTCAGATGCAAAACGGCATGCTGTTTTGCTCGCTCCATTAGTGGAAGCATGTAGAGGTTTTGGAGAGGGTGCAGAAGAGGTTTACCAGGATTCTGCCTGGATTAGAGAGTATTATCTATAGGGAGAGGTTAGACAAACTTGGATTGTTTTATCTGGAATATTGGAGGTTTGAGGGGAGACCTGATAGAAGTGTACTATTTTGGATGTGCAC
>CM069149.1:24883238-24960600 GCA_035221665.1 Okamejei kenojei | reverse complement strand
GGGGTAGTTGATGGAAAGTGTGGGGGTATGGATGTGTTTGGTTAATGGTTAGGGGGGGGGATGTATGGTGGAATTAAAATATAATATTTGGGGATTGGGGGGGAAGGTTGATGGGGAATGAATTGTGGATAAATGAGAAGGGGAGAATGTTTTGAGGGACGGGGAAGGGGAGGGTAGAATTATGGGGGGGGAGTGAATGGGGTTTAATATGAGGATGTTCCTGCCTACATCATGGATGTTGTACAGGACTTGAGGGCCTGAGTCTATAATGGTGGTTGTGCAGGCTAAGAGTTGTATTCACGTGGAGCTCAGGAGAGTGAGGGGGGATATTTTTAGAGGTGTATAAGATAATGATTAACCTCAGCGGGTCCAGGCGTTAATTCTGGAGAACATGGAGTGGGGATGTGTTGGTCAGGACCCTTCTCTTCAGAGTGATGGGGAGAGTTAAGGAAAGGTTTTTTCTCCCCCTCTCCCCCCAATCAGTGTTTCGGTTGGCTCTCCTCCTTTAGACAATTCCCGGGCAATATATTTAATTGTTTTTCTTAACTTTTCCCAGGCTGATAAAAAGTAGGATTGATACCATGAAGAAATATTCACCCATCTACAATATCAAGTATGATTGAGATTTAAATAAGAAACAAATAATGTTGGCAGGTGTGTCAGTACTACTGCCAGTAAGAGTTGCCAAACAAAGTACTGAGAATTTTAATACTCTGTAATTATAACATTTGTAAACACTAATACGCACAATAATTTTACACCAGTAATTTTCTCTTTGCACTACTATTTGGGTACTTGTGTGAGGCTTGTTGTACCATTGATACTATTTTGATTAACCAGATCAGCAGGCAATTTCATAAGTCCCTATGAACAGAATTGCCATTCGGAGCCTATTGAGTCTACTACACCATTTCAATCATGGCTGAGCTATCTTCCCTCTCAACCACCTCATTCACCTGCCTTCTCCCTATTACCCATGACATCCGTACAATTCAAGATTTCTGTCAACGGGTTTGCTGTATCCCTGTACATGTGACAATAACTACAATACCCAAAGTTTTAAGAAACTCACACTGACTCCCAGTTAAGGGCTGGCCTACATTTAAACTCCCATATGCCCGATTTGCTTTCATTTCACTCAACCCAAAGTAACGATCTGAAACTTTTTTTAATGCCATATTTTTTACTCAGAATTAACTTGGTGTAATGAAATCAAAAATGCACAAAAGAGAGAAGAACATTTTCACGTTGCAACTTCAACCATGTGTTGGAAGTATATACGTTCATAGTTTCGTAGGAGCAAATAGGGGCATTCAGCCCATCAATCTCCACAGTTCAGTGCAGTGGCTGAATCTACTTTTCCTCTCAACGCCATTCTTCTCCACTGCCTTCAGTCCTCATAACCCTGGAACAACCCTTACTAATCAAAATCAATCAAGCTGGCGCACTTAAAAAATAAGTCAATTGACGGCCTCCACAGCCGCTGTGAACAAATGAATTCCACCTGATATCCCACCCTCGATGCCTAAAGAAATGACCCTCCCCCTATCTAAGTCCAGAATCCCAATAGTGGAAACATCCTCTCTTGCACATACTCTATCCATGCTTTCACCGTTCCTACCAGAACTTAAAGCAACATATTTGTTCCCTATGTTTAATTCATCAATGCCCCCTCAGTTGTCCTCTAAAAAGTTTAAAGATTGGCATGCTCATATGTATGGATACTTATGTGGGCTAAAACTTTTACCGTTTTCGAAGACATTGGATGATTAAACGGGAATTAGCAAAAAGAACAGAGCTAAGAATACAAAATTGGAGCGCTTCTGCCTACGTTCAAATCCAAGAATCTAACAAACGCAAATAACCCAAGAAGAGAATTAAGAAGGATGTACACACCTTTCCCTCGATCCCTCCACCACAACCCAAAGCAAGTGGGTACTCTTGCTCTCATCTGGCAATCAAGTCCATGGTATGATAGTTCTTTGAATCTCTGCTGCATGACAGAGAGCCACAGAACACAGCTCTTTGCAAGTACCCACAATGTGAGAAAGACCCTTGTGCACTTTCTAATATTCTATCCCAGATGCTGAGATTTCCGTTAGAACCACAGTAGGCATGATAGGAGAAAAGCTTTGTGCCATAGGGCAGGTTTAATCGAGCGTGCATGATCGTTCTGTTAACAGATAGAAAAAACACGACACAACCTCTGTGGGCCCATCGATCCAGGGCCGAAATCACTAACTATCAAAACATGGGATGGACACAATTTTTTTTGGGACGCGTGCGCGACGACGGCTTGGAGGCTTCAACCGTAGGCCCTTGGACCGTAAACGATTGGAGCTGAGCGCTGGTTGGTGACCGCTCCGAACTCCAGCCACAGCAGCCTTCGACCGCCGCGAATCGTCGGGGCTCCATCGCCCGTTCGCGAGCCTTTCATCGCCCGGTCGGGCCTTCAACATCAGGATCCTCGATCATAGGCCTCACAACGCAGCCTAATTAACCCGGGGGGGGCGATGGAAGATCCCGCTGCCGATTTATTAATCCGTGCGCAGGCATGAAAGCCCCGCAAACCGGACCCGATTCAAGCTCCGCTCGATGATCTTTGCTCACCGGACGTCTCCCTCCTCCCAATCACGTCTCTATCCTCAGTCCCAGCCCCCCTACTTCTGCCTCTACCGACACCAATCCATCCTCCAATCATCGCGCAGCAGATCAGCGATTCCCCATGCCCCCATTTGCCTACTGGGCATGTCCCCCCCCATCCCCCCCCCCCCCCCGATTTCCGCCCATCAACGAGTTGATGCGACCATCAATCATTTTAGTTTAGTTAGTTCATAGAAACAGTGAGTAAATACGGTCCTTCATCCCACCGGGTTCCACACTGACCGCGATCAGACATACACTACGTTTTCTACTCCCACACACAAGACAATTCACAAAGCTAAATAAGCCTTCAAACCCGACGTCTGGAATGGGGAGGAAACCGGAGCACCCAAAAAATCCACGGGTCACAAGGCGAAACATACAAACTCATACAGACAGCACCGTAGTCGAGATCACCCAGGTCCTCTGCCTGTGAGCAGCAAATCGAACCGCGCGCCAATTCCTCTGGTATGTTCCTAGCTGCGTTAAAAATTGTGCGCAAATGCATTTGTTTAATGCTTTATAGAGTGATGGTTAAAGGCACATTTACATTGAAGGGTTTTGGATTGATAAATTAAAGGATCATATACATCCCCGGTCTGCTGAATACCACCAACCTATATTAGTTAAGTTGTTATTTATCTAGGTGGACCAGGAACTGGCAACTGTATACTTACTCAAGGAGAAAGACAAGAGGAAGATAAAAACCTCCATGAAAACAAAGTCAGTCTTTAATTGTTTAATTGCTACAAATTTGATGAGGTATGTGGGAGGGAATGAGTGAAAGCAGAATAATCTATTATGCTTATTTATTGAATCCTTTTATGTGTCATCATTTGATGACCAAAGGGACTGGAAGTATTATTCCACGATGAATCTTTATATTTGCCTAACAGTTTTGTATTTTTATCACCAGCAAAGGAGCCAGGCAACAGCAAGACCGAAGACGAAAGGAAAAAAGCATTTATTCCTCCTAAAGAAAACACCCTTGTGAAAGCAAAGAAAGGTAAATCATTTTGTTTTTACAAACAAGATAAAAATCCACTACATAAAACCCTTTTCAAAGGCTTCCTTACCCATGCCTTGTGTTTTTATATTCAGTGTGGGGGGTTTTGTATTGTGTAGTTAAATTAATTTATCAGGACTTTGAAAAAATGCTTGGAGTTAAAGACTATAGAACCAGAATAACCATTACAGCACACGGAAACAGGCCCTCATTCGGCCCTTCGCAGTCCGTGCCGACCCTAGGTTTTCCCTATCACCATCTATCTGCACTCAGACCATACCCCTCCATATTTCCTTTCTCGTCCTAAAGAGATTGGTGGGGGTGACCTATCCACCTTTACTCATAGAATGTTAAAATCCGTATCCTTCCTCCACCACGTCTGCTGAAGCCTCATTCCACACACCACCACCCTCTGAGTAATGAAGTGTCCCCCTCACGATACCCCAAGTTCTGTCCCTAATTCTCAATGTCATGCCCTCTTTTTGAATCTTCCCTACCCTCAATGGGAAAAACTATCCACGCAACTCAGCCTATCACCTGTTCATCATTTTAAAGATCTCTATCAAGTCCCCCTTAACCTTCTGCCGCTCCAAAGAATAAAGGACATAACTTGTTCAACCTTCTCTGTAACATAGTTTGCTGGAACCCTGGCAACATTCTAGAAACTCGCTCTTTACTCTCCACTATTTGTAGACATCCTTCCTATCAACTAGCAACCACTAATTGTACACCAACTCCAGAATCTGGTCTTACCAATGCCTTGTACAATTTTAAAAAACATTACTTCCCTACTCCATATCCAATGCCTTCTGATTAAAAAGCCCAGCACACCAAAGGCTTTCTTTACACCCATCTACATGCGATTCCACCTTCTGTGGGAACTAGCAACATTAAATTCCCTAGAATCCCTCCAGTTCCACACAATCCTCAATTCCTACCATTCACCATGCTAACTTCCGTATTTTTGAATTTAATCCCTGCCAAGATGTAGCACGTCACACTTAAGACAAGCATTAAACTCCATCTGCACATCTTTTCTGACCACGTTTTCCAAATGGCCCAATCCCTCTGTAAACTTTGAAAATCTACTTCATTACCACAACACCACCAACTTAGTATCAGCTGCATACTTACTTATCCAAGTTTCACCCCCCATCATACCAATCATTGATTAACAATGGACAAACAACAGTGGAACCCAACATCAGGTCCCTGAGGCACCCACTGGTCACCGCTTCCAACCACAAACGCCATCCACAGTACTCTCTAACATCTCCCATACAGCACTGTTAATCATCCTTGCTACTACCGACATGTAACACCCAAAGATTGTGAACCTTCTTAACCAACACTTCCATGGGGAACCTTGTGTCAAAGGCCCTTACTGAAATCCTTATAGACAACATCCACTGCCTTTAACCCTCATACAATTTCCCTAGTTACCGCTCAAACAAAATTCAAGAAGTTGTCAAACAAGACCTTCCAGCATCAAATCCATGTGTGACTGTTCCTGAACAACACCTGTTTATCCAGATCTTTATAAATATTATCCTCTAAGTATCCTTTTCCCTTAATTTGCCCACCACTGACGAGAAACCAAAGGTCTATTAATTGCTAGGTTTATTCTTGAACCCTTTTTACACAATGGTACAACATGGCGCTATACGCCAATCTCGGCACTATTCCTCCCCGTTTCTAATGACATGTTGAAATATTTCTGTCATAGCCCTGCTAAATTTCTGACACTAAAACTTCCACTCAATGTCCTAGGGAGATATCCTGTCAGGACATGGAGACTACCACTTTTAAGTTTTTTCAAAAGTGTCAGTACTGCCCTCCACTTTGAATCTCATAGTTTCCATAGCTACTTCTACTTTTTCCCCTTAACCACAGAGTTCAATATCCTTCTCCTTGGTGTCTACGAAGAAAAAAAAATGTTCATATCTCCCCCATCTCGTTTTGGCTCAAGCAGAAGCTTCCAACTGTTCTCTAATGTCCAATTTTACCCTCGTTTTATCCTTTGCTATTAATATAGCTGAGAAACCCTTTGGGTTTTACTTTCACCTTTCTTGCCAAAGCAACCACATATCTCAGAACTTTCTTTTACTTCCTAATTTCTTTTTACTTTCCTTATACTCCTTCGAGCACCTCTTTTACTTCCATGCCTCTATCAATTATTGTATATATCCTCACTTTTTTTTCGAACCATGTCCCAATTTTTCCCCTTGAAAACCATGGCTCTTTCAAATTTTACTATTTCCTTTCAACCTAAGCAGGACATAAAGAGTCTGTACTCTTACAATTTCCCTTTAAATGTCCTCCATTTCTCTTCTACATCCTTCCAGACCTCCCAACATTTGATTGTCAAAAGTCATAATAATTCCCATGAAAATTCATATTTTTAAATGAAAATTCATAATATGACGCGGCGCCCTATTCGTGTCCCATGGTCACAAATTCCTAAATTGGAAGAAAGTATTTTAAATGCCAAAATTGAAAAAGGTACAGGATGCTGGATAACATGTATAAATTCTTTTATGTTAAACTTTGAAAAACTTGTGCACTAGAGCTCACCTTCATTTCTCTCACTGGGTTGTTGCCGGCCGGCTATGCGCCTCGCACTGTGCAGATCAGCAGGCAGCCGGCGGCGGGGTGGGCAGGCACAGCGCACTTGGCAAGGTGCCGGCGGGTCTGCGCCTGCGCACTTGGGGGTGGGTGGGGTGGGGGGAGGCCCGGTGATGGGGCTTGCCCGCAGCGGCCGGCTGCCGGCAAGAAATGCCGCTGATTCGCACGGGCCCGCCGCCCGGCTCTGGCCGGCATGCATGGCCGAAATGGCGCCAGCCCGGCAACCCCCCCCACTGCCCTGCGCACTGCGCGGCCCCACTGGGCCCGGCACCCCTCCCCACGTTGCCGCACCACTCGCGACCCACTGGTCGCCCGGCAAACCCTTATCCCCCACTGCGCAACTAGTCACAAAAAGAGCCCCACTAGGGCCCGGCAACCCTCCCCCACTGCGCACCGCGCCACCTGGGGCCCGTCAACCCTCCCCCACTGCGCACTGCGCCGGGCCACTGGGCCCGGCAACCCTCCCCCACTGGTGCACGCGCGCGGCCACTAAGGTCCCGGCAAGAGTCCTGCTGATCGCTCGTCCTGCAAACCGGGACACGAGGCTCCGCCGTTCTCCACGGGAGGAACAATATAGCGGAATAAATAGGTACAAATGCGGTAATGGCGGGAAAGGGAACCTAAAAAGCCGGGAATATCCCGCCCCAAAAAGCGGATAGTTGGAGGTCTTTTTCCTTCCCATAAAACAAAGTGTCCCAATTCACTCCGTTAAAATCCTTACGCATCGGGGGGGGGGGGGGGGGGGGGGGGGGGGGTCAGCAAAAGTTAGCCTTTCTCCAATCAAAAATCTTCCACCCTAGGTCCAGTTCCCTGACTCTCTCCATAATTATATTGAAACTAATGTAATGTGATCATATGGTCCCGCAAGTGCTCACCAACCGCATACCCCTCCGTCACCTGACGCTGCCTCATTTCCCTAACAGGAGGTCCCAGCACTGGCCCCTTCTCTGGCGATAACATCTATGTACTGCTGCAAAACCTATCCTGCACACATTTAACAAACTCAAATCACATCCAGCCCATGTTTACCAGAATGTGTTTTCCCATCTATTTTGGAAAATTGAAATTCTCCCAACAATCACTACCTTGTGATTACTACTAATAATCTCTGCTATCTCCTTACATATTTGCTCTTTCCAATTCTCGTCTCCCCATTTGGGCGGTCTATAATACATCCCCTAAAAGTGTTGCTACACGTTCCCACTTCTCAGTTCCACCCAAATAGCCTCCCTAGACGAGCCCTCTAATCTATCCTGCCAAAGCACTGCTGTAATATCTTCTCTGACAAGCAATGCAACACCTCCCCCTCTGGACCCTCCAATTCTATCACACCTGAAACAACGAAATCCTGGAATATTTAGTTTCCAATCACAGCCCTCCTGCAACCATGTTTTTTTTTTCACTGATTGCCACAACATCATATTTCCATGGTGTCAATCCAGGCTCTTAAGTTATCCCACCTTACTTACAATGCTCCTAGCATTAAAATATACACATTTTAGAAACCCACCATCCCTTATTCTCTGTCTATTATCTTTTTCATATTTCTCGCCTACATTTTGGATCCTAGTGCTTCCCTTCCTGCCTCTTAGCCCCACACCCTGACCCCTAGCCCCCTCTACCCGAGTCCCTCCCCCCAGCCTTTCTAGTTTAAAAGTCTCCCCAGTAGCCTTTGCATATCTCCCTGCCAGGATATTAGTCCCCCTTGGGTTCAAGTGCAAACCCGTCCTATGTGTACAGATCATGCCTTCCCCAAAAGAGGTCCCCAGTGATCAAGAAACTTGAATCCATGCCCACTGCAACCAGTCCCTCAGCCACGCATTTATCCTCCACCTCATTTCATTCCTACTATCACTGTCACGCGGGGCACAGGCAGTAATCCTGAAATCGTTACCCTTTTGGTCCTTCTCCTAACTTTCCCCCCCAACTCCCTAAAATCTACCTTCAGGACCTCGTCACTTTTTCTGCCTATGTCTCATTGGTACCTATGTGTACCACAACATCAGGCTCCTCTCCCTCCCTTATTCAGAATCTTTTGGACACGTTCCTGACACATGCGAGACCCTGGCACCAGGGAGGCAAACTACCATCCGGGTCTCCCGACTGGCGTATGCGTCCACAGAATCGCCTATCCGACCCCCTAACTATAGAGTCCCCTATTACAATTGCCCTCCTCTTTTTGCTACCCTTCTAAGCATCAGGGCCGGTCTCTGTGCCGGAGGCCCGGCCGCTGTTGCTGCCCCCCAGCTAGGCTGTCCCCTCCAATCGTACTCAAACCCGAGTACCTATTTTCCAGCGTACGGTCACAGGGGTACTCTCTAGCCCCTGCCTCTGCCCCTTGCCCTTCCTAACCGTGACCCTCTTGTCTGCCTCCTGTGGTCTGGGAGTTGCGATTTGATCAAAACTGCCTAAATTACATTACTCAGACCCGTACATTAGCGTTGTTGGATTTGCAGATAATAGATAATAACATCACGCACAAAGAAACAATCACCCCCTTCCCACCTCTCCCTCAGCCCCCGGGCCCTGGCATTCCCTCTCTCTCTGTCTCCCTCCCCCACCCTGGTCACACTAGCTTCTCATTTTCACACCCCAAACAGCTTACAATGGCCTGTTCCCTTTATCATCGATACTTTTTTGCATATCTTTCATTCATTCTTTATCTCTCCACATCACCGTCTATATCTCTCGTTTCCCTGATCCCTGACCAGTCTGAAGAAGGGTCTCGACCCGAAACGTCGCCTATCTCCTTCGCTCCTTAGATGCTGCTGCACCCGCTGAGTTTCTCCAGCTTTTTGTGTAACCCTCGATTCTCCAGCATCTGCAGTTTCTTTGTTAAAACCAAATATCTGTACACAATGCTCAATCATTCAGCCAAGTCTTTCCTAAATTCTCACAATATGTCACAGGGTAGACAAAGAGTAGAACAGACTTGTAAATGTTTTCTTCTTAGATTAGTTATTAAAAAAAAAATGTTGTTATATTTAATCTATGGTATTTACATTGTGGAAAAAAACCCTCTTGTTTCAGCTGTAGAAACCAAAGTTGACATACAGGTTTTAAAAGAAAAAGTGAAAGCAGCCAAGAAAAAGAAGCTAGGAGCTCCAGCAGCAGAGGAAGTTGCACAGAAGATGGCTCAAAGGGAGAAGAAGAAGAAGAAATAAAATCACCTTAATCTTCCATATCTCCCTAATGTGTTTTGGACAAACACCATTGAACTACTGGAACAATCCAGATGACTGGAGTTCTTCTCATTGAGGCTGTGTCGTGTTTCTCGCGACAACCAATGGTCAAAGTAAACAGGCAATGAATGTGAAAGATCTGGCACCAGTTGGAGCAGAAGAGTTCAGCAATTGATGATTGACAATGGGGCTGACTGGGTTAGTACGTGATTTCCTCCAGCTATGTACTACCTCGGAATGGTCAACTGGTTTAGATCTTTTGTTAATCAGATGTTGACAGCTGAACACCAAGTGCTGAGGTTGTTACCAACAGTTAATTGTGATCAGGACGACTTTCTATAATATTTTTTAAGTGAGGTAGGGGAAATACAGTTTGTTGGATGTATATTTCACCTGACACTGCATTCAAATGTAATTGAAATTGTGCAGATCACAACAATCCTACTGTGTCCATTCTGTGCGAGTATTCTCAGTCTGGCTGCTGTCTGTCAAGATAAAATTGTTTTTCAACAGTATTGGAAATTGAAACCTTCCATGAATTTCAAAGACAGTAAAATCTGTTTAATGTGCATCTTGAGATGGAACAGTTTAGTTTATTGTACATAGTACCATGCAGAGAAAACGTTCTGAAATTCCTGTGGTATTTCATACTTCGTGCCTTGTGCACATCTAAAATAAACATATTTCCTTTAATTAAATGTTTCTAATTATTCATCTGCTGTGCAAGTGATGTTGCAAAATGTCAGGTGTAGAGTTAGTTAGTTATGTAGCACGGAAATGGGCCTTTCAGTTCCACTTGCCCACCAAAATGTATTTCTGTGTTAGTAGTCGCATTTGCCTGGGTTTTGGCCCATAATCCTCTAAACATCTTTCCATCCATGTGCCTGTCCAAACGTTTTTTCAATATTAGTATTGGACATTGCTTATAGAGTTCTCTTAGTTGTGTTCGTTGAATTTGGTAAGTTGGAAGAAGACGAATAGTTTGAGATTTTCATTACCACTGGCCAAGAACATATTAAAGCTCTGAAGCCTCCATGGCAAAGAGTGACGTCAAATATTTGAGTCACACAGCATAAAAACAGGCACTTCGGCTCAACTCATCCATGCCGACCAAGATGTCCCATCTAAGCTAGTCCCATTTACCTGCGTTTGGCTGATAAACGTTAAACCTTTCCTATCCATGTACCTTTTACAGATATCTGAGGAATTATGGGAAATGCTAATGTAAAGAAATGTCTGAGAGATGAATTTATAGTTTTGTCAGCTTAAATTTTACAGGACACAGATCCAAACAAGGACTAATAATAGAAAATTGTTTAGTGCATTGGCATGTTAAGTAGATGTAATGGTAAAGATGCATAGTGGGACAGCTAGTGGTCTTGTTATCTTGCAGTTCCAGCAACAAGGATTCAATTCTGATTTCTTGGCACTGTCTTTGTGGAGTTTGCATGTTCTCCGTGTAATGTTTGGGTTTCCTCCCACATTCCTTAAACAGTCAGAGCTATACACCATGGAAACAGGACCTTCTGCCCACCTTGTCCATGCCAAACAAGTTGGTATTCTGTGTTAATCCCAATTGCCCACATTTGACTCGTATCCTTGTGAATTCTTCTGATCCCTATGTATCCAAATGTCTTGTTGGTTTTTGCAGGTTAATTGGCTGCTAAGTTATCTCTAGTGTATTGATGAGTGATAGAATCTGTATAGGGAGGGGCTTGGGAGATGGTGGGAAATAAAATAGGTTGGGATATGATTAGTGTAAAATTGGTTGCGTGATGTACCAAGTATGCTGAAGGGTCTGTTTTCACGTTATCTCTTTACAACTCAGCGATGATAAGTTAGAATAAATTAAGAATTAATTAAAAACCTACAACCTGGGAAGCAAAGCGGCACAGTGGTAGAGCTACTGCCTTACAGCGTCAGAGACCCAGGTTTGATCCTGACTACGGGTGCCGTTTGTATAGTTTGTGAGCACTCCCCGTGAAATCGCATAGGTTTTCTCCAAGATCTTCAGTTTCCTCCCATACTCCAAAGCCATGCAGGTTTGCAAGTTAATTAGCTTGGTATAAATATAAAATTCCTAGTGTGTCGGGTCGTGTTAATATGCGGGGATCGCTGGTCGGTGCAGTCCCAGCGGGCTGAAGGGCCTGTTGTTTTTTGTGCTTTATCTCTAAACTAAACCATTCAGATATTTCCTCTAACTTGTCTTAAAACCTTTACATTGACAGGGTTGTCTGACGTGACCAAAGTAGATCCAAGGAACTCTGCCTCATTTTATCAGCTTTCATGTTTGATTAATGAAATGTTTCTTTTATTGTTACTGTTGTAGAGGTTCACGTGTTGTGTAAACACTCAGTTTAATAATTAACCGATACAGGTGAGTAGGTTTACAAGTGAGGCGGCCTGATCTCGTGTACACATTTGTGTTCGGGGTCGCAGAGTTGAGGGCAGTTGTGGTCGTGACGGTGTATGCCCTCTACGGCGGGGCTGTGCCACCTGCACTGGTTGATCAATGACCAAGTGTGCCGGCATAAGACGGTCCACGGAGACAATCTTGTGCCTGCCGCCCATGTTGATGACTAAAGTTGAGGTGCCTTGTTGTGGCACCTGGAAAGGTCCCTCGTAAGGCCTTTGCAGCGGCGTAAGGTGAGAATCGCGGTAAAGGAAAACATACTGGCAGTCTTTGAGGGCGGGTGGGACGTACAAGGCGGTGAGTCCATGGCGGGATGTCGGGACGGGAGAGAGCGTGCCCACCTCCCAAAGGCACGTCAGCATGGTCAATAGACAATAGGTGCGGGAGTAGGCCATTCGTGCCAGCACCCCGTTCCTGCATTCTCCCCATATTCCCTGACTCTGCTATTTTTAAGAGCCCTATCTAGCTCTCTTGAAAGCATCCAGAGAACCTGCCTCCACCACCCTCTGAGGCAGAGAATTCCACAAACTCACCACTCTCTGTGAGAAAAAGTGTTTCCTCGTCTCCATTCTAAATGGCTTATTCCTTATTCTTAAACTGGCCCCTGGTTCTGGACTCCCCCAACATCGGGAACATGTTTCCTGCCTCTAGCATGTCCAAGCCCTTAACAATGTTATACGTTTCAATGAGATTCCCTCTCATCCTTCTAAACTCCAGAGTGTACAAGCTCAACTGCTCCATTCTCTCAGCATGACAGTCCCGCCATCCCGGGAATTAACCGTATAAACCTACGCTGCACTCCCTCAATAGCAAGAATGTCCTTCCTCAAATTAGGGGACCAAATCTGCACACAATACTCCAGGTGTGGTCTCACTAGGGCTCTGTACAACTGCAGAAGGACCTCTTTGCTCCTACATTCGATTCCTCTTGTTATAAAGGCCAACATACCATTTGTTTCTTCACTGCCTGCTGTACCTGCATGCTTATTTCATAGATTGATGTACAAGGACCCCCAGATCCTGTTGTACTTCCCCTTTTCCCAACTTGACACCTTTTAGATAGTAATCTGCCTTGCTACCAAAGTGGATAACCTCACATTTATCCCCATTAAACTTCATCTACCATGCATCTGCCCACTCCCCCAACCTGTCCAAGTCACCCTGCATTCTCATAGCATCCTCACAGTTCACACTGCCACCCAGCTTTGTGTCATCTGCAAATTTGCTAATGTTACTTTTAATCCCTTCATCCAAACCATTGATGTATATTGTAAATAACTGCGGTCCCAGCACCGAGCCTTGCGGTACCCCACTAGTCACTGCCTGCCATTCTGAAAGGACCATTAATACCTACTCTTCGTTTCCTGTCTGCCAACCACTTCTCTATCCATGTCAGCGCTCTACCCCCAATGCCATGTGCCCTAATTTTGCTCACTAATCTCCTATGTGGGACCTTATCAAATGCTTTCTGAATGTCCAGGTACACTACATCCACTGGCTCTCCCTTGTCCATTTTCCTAGTTACATCTTCATAAAATTCCAGAAGATTAGTCAAGCATGATTTCCCCTTCCTAAATCCATGCTGACTGACCGATCCTGTTACTGTTATCCAAATGTTTGGCTATCTCATCTTTTATAATTGACTCCAGCACCTTCCCCACCACCGATATCAGGCTAACTGGTCTATAATTCCCTTTTTTCTCTCTGCCGCCTTTCTTAAAAAGTGGATAACATTAGCTACCCTCCAATCCACAGGAACTGATCCTGAGTCTATAGAACATTGGAAAATTATCACCAATGCATCCACGATTTCTAGAACCACTTCCTTAAGCACCCTGGGATGCAGACCATCAGGCCCTGGGAATGTATCAGCCTTCAGTCCTGCAACACCATTTCCTGCCTAATGTGGATTTCCTTCAGTTCCTCTGTCACCCCAGATCCTCTGGCCACTACTATATTAGGAAGATTGTTTGTGTCCTTAGTGAAGACAGATCCAAAGTACCTGTTCCACTCATCTGCCATTTCATTGTTCCCCATAATAAATTCACCTTTTTCGGTCTTCAAGGGTCCAACTTTGGTCTTAACTATTTTTTTCCTTTTCACATACCTAAAGCAGCTTTTAATATCCTGCTTTATATTCTTGGCTAGCTTACCTTCGTACCTCATCTTTTCTCCCCGTATTGTCTTATTGGCTATCTTCTGTTGTTCTTTAAACATTACCCAATCCTCTTGCTTCCCGCTCATCTTTGCTACGTTGTACTTCGCTTTAATTTTTATACTGTCCTGACGTCCCTCGTCAGCCATGGTCGTCCCTTTCTCTCCTTGGAATCTTTCTTCCTCCTAGGAATGAACTGATCCTGCACCTTCTGTATTATTCCTAGAAACACCTACCAATTTTGTTCCACTGTCATCCCTGCTAGTGTATCTTTCCTCATGGCCTCATAGTCCCCTTTATTCAACTGCAACACTGACATCTCCGATCTACTCTTCTCCCTCTCCAATTGTAGATTAAACCTGACCATGTTATGGTCACTGCCTCCCAATGGCTCATTAACCCCGCGGTCTTTTATCAAATTCGGTTCATTAGATTAGTCTCATTAGGGTCTTTTTACCCTGAAATTCCTTAGTTCTATCCATACTGACTCCACATCTCCTGTTTCAATGTCACCCCTTGCAAGGGACTGAATTTCATTCACCAACAGGGCAACCCCACCCCCTCTGCCCACCTGTCTGTCTTTTCGATAGGCTGTGGGCGGTTCCTGATGTCCACGTGCTGCCGGGATGAAATCCCCTGGGACTGTAAGCGGGGCGCCGTACACCAGTTCGGCCGAGGAAATTGCCAGGTCCTCGTTTGGGGCAGTGCTTATGCCCAGCAGGACCCACGGCAACTCGTCCATCAAGTCCGTGCCTGTGAGCCGTGCCTTTGAGGATGCCTTCAGGTGACGGTGAAAAAGCTCCACTAAGCTGGCGGCTTGCGGGTGGTAGGCTGTAGTGTGGTTCAGCTGAGCAGTAAGCAGCCGGGCCATTGCTGACCACAACTTGGAGGTGAACTGCGCACCTCTGTCGGAGATGTCCACAAGCACACCAAAATGGGCGATCCAGTGCGAGCGAGGGCACATGCACACATTGCAGTGGAGGTATCCGAGAGCAGGACGGCTTCCAGCCTTCTCGTGAATCTGTCCATGATGGTGAAGAGATGAGTGACACCTCTGGATGGGAGCAGCGGTCCCACGATGTCGACGTGGATATGGTCGAAACGCCGGTGTGGCAGGGCGAAATTCTGCAAGGGCGCCTTGAAGTGACGCTGAACCTTTGAGGTTTGACGGGATGTATGCCCTGGCGCAATTGCCGACCTGCTTGCGCAACCAGTGCCACATGAACTTGGCTGCCACCAGAGCCGTTGTTGCCCGGATAGAAGGGTGAGCCAAACCATGAGCCATGTTGAATATCAGGTGGCGCCAGGCAGCAGGTATGATGGGTCTTGGCTGTCTGGTAGACACGTCGCAAAGAAGCGTGGTGACAGCGGGCCCGAAACGCACATCCTCCAACAACAGGCTTGAGATGGCGGTGCGGTAGGTGAGCATCTCCTCATCCTCTCGCTGTGCGGCCGCTAGGGCCGTCTAGTCGTCATCTGGGGCCAAAGCGTGGATGGCATTGAATGCAGTGCGGGACAACGTATCTGCGACCAGTTTGCTCTTGCCCGCGATGTGCTGAACACAAGTCGTGTACTCGGAGATGTAGGCCAAATGACGCTGCTGCCGGGTTGACTAGGGATCAGACACCTTGCCAAAGGCAAACAAGGCTGGCTTGTGATTGATGAAAGCTGAGAAACACCTGCCTTTGAGGAAGTAGCGGAAATGCCGGATGGCCACGTAGAGCGCAAGGTGCTCTCGGTCGAAAGCGCTGTACTTCTGCTCTGGGGGGAGACGACTGAAGGGGCTTCCATCAATCAGTTGTTCCAGTGCTCCACCCACGACTGTGCCAGATGCGTCCACCGTGAGCGCGGTTGGCCCGTGGATGGACCAGCATAGTCGCCTTTGCCAGTGCCTCTTTGGCATTGTTGAAAATGGTCGTGGCTGCGTCATCCCAAACAAGTTCTCTCTGCTGCCATGACCTTGAAAAGCAGTTGCATGATCCTGACGGCTGCTGGCAGGAAACGGTGATAAAAATTTACCATGCCGACAAACTCTTGGAGTCCCTTCACCGTAGAGGTCCACAAGTTGTGTAAACATGGTTTAATAATTAACCGATACAGCCCAGTCGCGCACACGCCCAAAACATGAGTTCAACTCCAACTGCCAATCCTTCGAATCCCAACTACCAATCCTTCGAAATTCAAACTTCCTCACGGCCCGACCCCAACCATGTGATTGATCGGCTGTGATCACGCCCGGTCCACATGAGAGTTCGAACTCGTTTGAGATATAAGTGGCTAGACCACAAAACTGCGCCACACTGTTATTATACATTGGTCACTGATACAGCAGTCTAATCATTGAAACATCACCATGAACTAATGGAGGAGCCCAACCGGGAACATCGCCTGTCCATTCCCTCCACAGATATTGCTTGATCAGCTGAGTTCCTCCAGCACTTAGCGTTTTGCTTGTGGTTCCAGCAAATGCGGTCTTGTGTGTCTCCATGGACTAGCAGGTGTCTGTAATCCAACTGGACTAGAATGTCTGATTACAGGGGTGTTACCATGTCAAGTATTTTTGCTTAATATTTTTTTTAAAAACATAATTTAAAGCAAATGAACACTACTTTGATATCACAAATAGTAAATTTTGTCCAGGTATCAAATGACGTTTTCTGGTTACTGAATTGTTTAGAAATTGAACATCTTCCAAGAAAATATGCTGGAGCAAAGTTCCAAACAAAAGCTAAATATTGGAAGTGTTTGAAAGATGAAACCAAAAAGTATTCAAGATACAGATCTTCCCACAATTCAACAAATATTCACATTTTGAAACTGCTAAAGTGAAAGGTTTTGATTTGTTGCTGAATAAGCACTTATTTGCTACAGCGAAGGATTGGGAAAATATTTGGAGCCCATTAAACACAGATCCATTAAAACAAGTAACATTTAAATATTTTTGGGTTAAAAGGAGGGGCTGTGAAATGCTACAATGAATTTAAATGGAATAAAATATAAGCAGCGTGTGCTCTGATCTGGCAGCGAATATTTCTGGATGAATAATTTGCAAGTTTCATCTTGCCAAAACTTGCTTCTGATTTATTGCAGCTTTACAGGGATACTGACTGGCTTCTGATCTCCTACCATCCATGGTAATCAGTTGGTTAAGGATAAACATTTAACAAAGAACTGATAGACATGATAGAATTGGTGACTGAAGTCTTTTATTAATACATTTGAAAGACTTTTAACTATTTTGTTAGCAATTTTGAAACACAAAGTTAAGTTTCATAAATAACATCCGTTACCCAATTTCAAAATACTGAATTTGGACAAGATATTTTTTAAATATTTTCTGCAAACTCTAAAAGTCAAAAATTGATTTTCAATAAAATTGTTTTTAAAAGTGGTGCACAGTAACTTGAAAGAATCAATTTAAATCGGGCAGTGTTTAGAACAGCAAAATGTACAGACATTAAATTCATTTTTTATACTATGCAATGTTGGATTGCAATCTGTTCAGCACCCCTCATGCTATTGAAATGTACATTAAATGTCCAATTTGACTAATCTTGTTTAACAATAGTGACTGATGTTAAATGTGATTTTTCAGGTTGGGTTCCTGTTTTGACAAACATTATATAATGGAATTTTACTACTCAGGCAAAGAGAATAATACCCATCAAAATTTGAGTCTTTATGAATTTGTCAGGCCTGACTGGTTTTGTTAATCTTATGAAAATGTTGGGTTGTAATGGTAAGGCCTGAAACAAGAGGTCACTACTCTGTTAGGCAGAGTATCAATTTGTAAGGCTTTGGAATAATAGTTGAGCATTACAATTTTCTGACGTGTACTTGGCAAGGATCAACAGATCCTAATCTAACAGAGCTTTGATACACGTATCATAGCTCGGTGACAAAACAGAAAACGGAGGCAATACTTATCAAATCAGTGGTACAAGAAATAGTTAACATTCTTGGGTGATCTGAAATGTTAACTTTAAACCTCACACTAAGGTTGCTGTCTGATCTGCTGAATACATCTACCATTTTGTGATTCATTTCCAATTTCAAGTCTCTGTGGTGTTTTGCCTTAAAACAGACAGCAATGCTGCCATTAATTTATTTAACCTGAAGGATCTTGTGGAAAAAGTTGGCAAATGTTTATTTTGCAGGTGTGGCTATGGTAACTTAGCAAGGGATCCTTATCAATTTTTCCACATGCATGACGTTAATACAAACAAAAAGTCTTGCAGATGCTGGATTAAATTCCAAGTATAAATGGTCAAATGAAAATATTTTGCAATCACTCACTGTTAAAATAGAGGCATCATGTAAATGTTTGAACTAAAAAATGCTGTAAATGGCGGAAATCTGAAACAAAACAATTATTTAAACATCCAAATTGTCAATGCTTAATGTCAGTCTTGTTATATTTTGCCACACACTGAATATTTCCAGCATTTTACTGTTTTTGTTTCATCAACTGATCTCCTTAAAGATGAGTAAAATGAAGTTTGGCAGTGAATCAACCTTGTTAAAAGCAATTGGAACTCTGCACTTACGGAGCTAACAAGAAAGCCTGCAAAACGCAGTCAAAATTGCAGGTAAGCTTTTCTCAAGACATTTTCTGTCTATAATATTAGTTGGCCAACTGGAATCAATTTTTTTTTTGTCAACTTGTTTGCCACCATGGATTAAATACCAGCATTACGTAAATGCCAACATATTATACGTAGTCACAAAAATCATTATTACTTTGAATTATATTTGGCCCGAGATTCTGATTGAGAAGGCTACAATCTTAGTAGATAAGATGGAGGAGTTTTTTGGGGAAGAGGCAGGTGCAATTCCCGAACAGCTTCGTGATCAAATAAAGATCACCATTTAAATCTCTTGGTTTAGCCTGTCAACCAGTTATTTTAATTTTAATTGTTTGTTTTGTCAATATTTGATTTGCTCACTAGATTGAGTGCTTTGCAAAAACAAGGAAGGTGATGAGAATTGCTCAAAGCAAGCCGACTGTAGAAAAAAGAATTGTTTACAAAACCTGAACTTTGCATTCTCTCAGCTTCACTCAAAAAAATCCTGTCAAGATAAATTACATTTAAATAATTATTGTAGAATATATATTAAAATAATAGTGATAAGAAATATTAGTTGATCATGTAAGGAAATGGAAGCTGCTCCAAAGTCTGGCATCCAGTTAGGGTACTCTGCCAAATAAATTAATGGGAAACATTTAATGAATTTGTACAACAACATTAACAAACAAGATATTTAATAATAAAAAATACATACGTTGTTGTTTATCGCGGGTTGCATCAGCTAAGAATGAAAGAGAAAATTGTAAATGTAAATTGTAATAGCTTACACTTCAGCTTTTACAATAACTTCCATGCAATTATGGTACAAGAAAAATAATTTAACTTACTGCATAACTTGTCGCTACACGTAGTGCAACCTGAACATGATTTTGTGCCTTTGGCAAATGGTGATCTTCCAGCATAATTTCCACTGCATGAAAACAAATAAAGAGTTGGATGGAAACAAATTATTGTAGGTAGAATTCTCATAAGGTCATAAATGATAGGAGCAGAATTAGGCCTTTCGGCCCATCAAGTCTACTCCACCATTCGATCATGGCTGATCTATCTCTCCATCCTAACCCCATTCCCCTGCCTTCTACCCATAACCCTTGACACCCTGCATGGTAATCTTAGAATTTACCATGGAAACGCCAAAATAAGTTCAATATCAGAAGTTACATTCAGGGACAACGTCCAAAATGAGCAGCTCCAACTCACCTCCACGTGCCCACCTCTATCCTTGAGACATGGACCACCTACAGAAACACTGGAAAGACACCAGCAAAACTGCCTCTGCAAAGTGCCCCAGTAAGATGCGCATACCAACAACACTGTCCTCTTAAGTAGAAAAATCACTTGGTCTGGGTAGGATATGACTTGGGAAAGGGCAATAATTGCAGCAGCTTTGGGAAGAATCAGTTTTGGATGTGGATGATGGAGGGATATTTTTTTTTCAAAATTGACTATTTTATTTAGCCACTCTGGCCCTTTCAAATGGGCCAGAGTGGCTAAATTCCTGCTGAATACAATCAGGGTTATACATCCCATCAGAAAGACAGAAAGGTGGGCTGAGGAGGTGGGGTAGCTCTGTTGATTAGAAATTAAATTCAGTCCCTAGTGAGGGATGACATAAGATCAGAAGATGTAGTCATTGTGAATAGAGCTGAGAAATTATATAGGTAAAAAGACTAATGGGAATTATTTACAGGCCCCCAAACAGTGCCCAGGATATGGGGTACAATTTACATCAGGAGATAAAATTGACATGTAAAAATGGCAATGGCAATAGAAGATTTCAATACGCAGGTAGACTGGGAAAATCTGGTTGGTACTGGACCCCAAGAAAGGGAATTTGTAGAGTGCCTCCAAGATGGAATTTTCGAGCAGCTTGTAGTGGAGTCTACCAGCGAAAAGGCAATTCGGGATTTAGTGTTATGTAATGAACTGGATTTGATAAAGAGAACTCAAGGTAAAGGAACCATTCTAGCAGAATCTTCTAGCACACGCAGGATTTCACAGCTCATCTGGAGGACACCAACTGTTTTTCGAAGGTAGACCTGGTCCGTGGCTACCACCAGATACCCGTTCACCCAGACGATGTGCCTAAGACCGCCACCATCACCCTGTTTGGGCTTTTCGGAGGGCTGCGTATGCCATTCAGGTTGAAAAACGCCGCATCGGAGTTTCAGCGGCTCATGGACATGGTGGGAAGGGGATTGGACTTTATATTCATCTACTTAGATGACATCCTGGTTGCAAGCCGCTCCCAACAGGAACACTACACGCACCTGCGGGCGCTGTTCCAGCAGCTCCAGGACCATGGACTGGTAGTCAATCCCGCCAAATGCCAGTTCAATGCCAGGCCTCCGTACAATTTCATTCTTGGGGCATCATGTTATCTCGCAGGGCGCAACCCCGTTACCCACCAAGGTAGAGGCCATCCGGCAGTTTCCTCGGCCGCTCACTGTCAAATGGCTGCAGGAGGTTGTCGGCATGGTGAACTTTTACCATAGTTTTGTGCTGGCAACTGCCAGGATCATGCGCCCTCTGTTCTAGTGCCTCGCCAGTAAGCCACGGGACCACATGTGGTCCGCCGAGGCTGAAGCCGTGTTTGACGGCGCGAAAGAGGCGCTGGCCAAGGCCACCATGCTACAACACACGTGGGCCGACACCTCGATTGGCCTCACGGTAGATGCCTCCGATACAGCCGTGGGAGGGGTGCTAGAGCAGCTCTGATGGCCGCTGGCCTTTTTCAGCAGTCATCTGCGACCCCCAAGCCCAACTACAGCGCGTTGAACCGGGTGCTCCACTCCCTGTACCTAGCTATCCATCACTTTCGATATTTTCTGGAGGGCTGGCCGTTCACAACTGACACTGACCACAAGCCCTTAATGTTTGCCTTGGCCAAGCTGTCAGACCCCTGGTCTGCTCGACAACAGCGACACCTGGCGTTCGTGTCAGAGTTCGGGAAGGCGGGAAGAGGCCAGGAAGTTCAACACGGTTGCTGACGCCCTGTCCCGCCCCGCCTTCCCGGCTGTGGAGTTTGCTGCAGCACAGCGCTCGGGTGACGAGATGGATGGCCACTTCTGGGTTGCGGTTGGCTGACGTTCCTTTCGGCCCCACGGGAGTGTTGGTCCTTTGCGACGTGTCCACGGGGCGCCCACGCCCTACTGTCCCCGTGGGTTGGTGCCGCAGGATTTTCGACGTCATCCATGGCCTGGCCCACCCTTTCATTCGGGCGACTTCTGCGCTACAAATTCGTCTGGCAGGGCCTTCGCAAGCAGGTCGCGGCTTGGGCTAGAGCCTGCATCCCCTGTCAGACATCCAAGGTTCAGCGTCATGTATGGGTTTGTGGTTCTCTCAGGCCGTTTCTAGCATATCCATGTGGATTTGGTGGTCCGCTACCACCGTCTCGCTGTGCCATGCATCCCTTCAGTCGTGGATCGGTTTACGGGGTGGCCTGAGGCTCTACCGCTGTCGGACACCTCCGTCGTGTCTTGTTCTCGGGCTCTTGTGGCCCATTGGATTGCTCATTTTGGGGTGCCTGCAGACATTTCCACCGACGGTTAATTTTGGCTGTTTAAAACAGTCCCGGGTAATCGCTTTATTTTCGTTAAAAATAAATAATTTTATTGTACCCGATTGTCGCAACTCGCCAAACCATTAGGAGGTAGCGATCACAATATAATAAGCTTTAATCTGTAATTTGAGAGGGAGAAGGTGAAATCAGATGTGTCAGTATTGCAGCTGAGCAAAAGGAACTACAGAGGCATGAGGGAGGAGCTGGCCAAAGTTGACTGGAAAAGGGCCCTAGCAGAACAGCAATGGCAGGAATTCTGGGAATAACCCAGAAGATGCAGGATCTTTCAATCCAAAGAGGAAGAAAGATTCTAGGGGGAGAAAGAGGCGACCGTGGCTGGCAAGAGAAGTCAAGGACAGTATAAAACTATAAGAGAAGGCATATAACATAGCAAAGATTAGTGGGAAGCCAGAGGATTGAAGCTTTTAAAGAACAGAAGGTAACTAAAAAGGAAATACGGGGAGAAAAGGTGAAATATGAAGGTAAGCTAGCCAATAATATAAAAGAGGATAGCAAGAGTTTCTTCAGTTACATAGAGTAAGAAAGAGGCTAGAGTGGAAGTTGGACTGCTGCAGAATGATGCAGAAGTGATAATGGGGAATAAAGAGATGGCAGAAGTTGAAATAACTTATTTTGCAACAATCTTCGCAGTGGAATATACCAACAACGTGCCTGAAATTCAAGAGTCAGGGGGTGGAAATTACTGGAGTGGCTGTTACTAGGGAGGTGCTTCGGAAGCTGAAAGGGCTGAAGTTACGTGAACCAGATGGACTGCACCGTAGGGTTCTGAAAGAGGTGGCTTTAGAGATTGTGGAGGCATTGACAGTGATAATTCAAGAATCACTAGAGACAGGAGAGGTCCCAGATAGAAACATAGAAAATAGGTGCAGGAGTAGGCCATTTGGCCCTTCGAGCCTGCACCGCCATTCAATATGATCATGGCTGATCATCCAACAGTATCCCTTACCTGCCTTCTCTCCATACCCCCTGCACAGATGATTGGAAAATTGCCATTATATCCTGCTGCACAAGAAGGGAGCAAAGCAGAATAGTGGGAACTGTAGGCCGGTTAATCTGACTTCGGTGGTTGGTAAGATTTTAGAGTCCATTATAAAGGAAGTGGTTATGGAGTACTTAGAATTTCACGATAGAATAGGCCTAAGTTAGCATGGCTTTGTGAAGGGGAGGTCTTGCATGACAAATTTGCTGGAATTCTTTGATGAAATAAATAGCAGGACAAAGTCAGTAGATGTAGTTTGCTTAGATTTTCAGAAAGCCTTTTATGAGGTGCCACACATGAGGCTGTTAAGAAAGATGAGAGCCCAAGGTATCAAAGGGCAAATACTAGCATGGATAACAACGGGTGAGACAGCATCTATGGAGTGAAGGAAATAGGCAATGTTTCGGGTCGAGACCCTTCTTCAGATGAAGGGTCTCAACCCGAAACGTTGCCTATTTCCTTCGCTCCCTAGATGCTGCCTCACCCGCTGAATTTCTCCAGCATTTTTGTCTATCAAGCTCTATTCGCTGGAGTTTAGAAGAATGAGGGGGGGACCTCAATGAAACATACAGGATAGTGAAAGACTTGGATAGAGTGGATATGGAGAGGATGTTTCCACTAGTGGGAGACTCTAGGACTAGAGGTCATAGCCTCAGAATTAAAGGATGTTCTTGTAGGAAGGAGATGAGGAGAAAATTCTTTAATCAGAGGGTGGAGACTGTGGAATTATTTGCCATAGAAAGCTGTGGAAGTCATCAGTGGATATTTTTAAGGCAGAAATAGATAGATTCTGAATTAGTACAGGTGCCAGAGGGTAATGGGAGAAGGCAGGAGAATGGGGTTGGGAGATAGATCAGCCATGATTGAATAGTGGAGTAGACTTGATGTTCTATCCTACTCCTACTCTAATTCTACTCCTATTACTTATGATCTTATGCAATATATCTGTGAACTAACTCTGTACTCTGCATTTATCCCATAATGTTCCTTAATATCTTTAGTTATCCATTAGTCTCAGAATTAACATACATGACACCCAATTTTTATTGTAATTTGAAGACAAGTGTTTCAAACTCCCATCACCTTTAATGTTTATAATTAAGATGGAAAGGATCTCTCTTTATCTATAACCATATATGTAGTGTTTTGAAAACATTCACCTTCTATTCTTTTAAATGCATGGAGTACAATCCTTCATAAAGATCAGATTTCACAATGAATCATTCTGTTGATCAGCTACTTATAAGATGATTTAAAATTTACAATAGACCACATGTCATTTGCTGTAACGTGTCCAGTTGATATCTTCTGACATACATGGCAATTGTTACCTCTACAGATGCACTGTAGAGATTGATAATGTGCTCGATGCCTTCTGACGTGAAAAGATTTTGCAGGACAAAAATATCCCAAAGTGGTCATGATCACTGCTTTCTGAATTCTATTTTACATTTATATGCATGTGCTCAAAAGGGCAGTCATTTAGATAATGGTAATTACCTTAAAACATCTGGCTTGATCCAAGCCCATCTATAAACTGAGATTGAATTATAGTCTTTTCATGTAACATTGCTATCATTGGGTAATGTTTGAGAATTTAAAAACAATGACCGTATCACTTATCTGAATACCCGCCCTAATATTTTTACTCTTTTTTTCCAATAAAAAGAAAGCAATGGCATTTCAAAATAAACTATTATTTAAAAGAAAACCTTTAGAAACTTACGCTGGTGCATAGTTACATACAAATACTACTGCTGATCCCTTTAGTCCAGAGGATTTAATTCCATTGGGACACTTAGTAACTGCACAACCAACTTTGTAAGTACTCTCCCAGACAACCTGGAAAATAAATAATGTGTGTACAATGTTTAGCACAGTACTTATTTTGCAAAGTTTAGTTCCATAGTCCCCCCACTGGCCAGCAATATTGGAATTGGTGGAGAGGTGGAATATTGCATTGGGGGACCAGCCCTCCCGTGTGAAGCTGGGCCCACTTAGTTTAGTGGAGTATAAAACAAGAACATAGACAGTACAAGCTCTTCGGCCCACCAGGTCTGTGCTAATTATGATGCCAACCTAACTAATAACATGAATCTCTTCTGTTCAATTTATTTAATGAAAAAATATTGTGGAATAATCCATATTAACTCTGTTCAAATCATAAATAAATAATGTGACCGGCAATATAAATTGCAGCGGTAGAACATCAAAGCCACCTCAAAATTATCTTTTGATATTTTTATCATTAAAAATCTGATTGAATTTTATGTTTTTGTTATTCACAAACTATTTTCATTAATTTCAATACAGCTCAACAAGAGATTTCTACCCAATAACAATGGACAAGGTTTGAGAATTTAAAAATCTCATGCACAAAACAAACTTCTGGAGAAACTCAGCAGATCAGGCAGCATCTAGGGAGAGAAATGGACAGACCATATTTTGGATCGAGATCCTTCTTCAGACAGATGCTGTTTGATCAGTTGAGTTCCTCCCGTAATTTAGATTTTTGCTCAAAATTCCACCATTTGCAGTTTCTTGTGTCTAAAAATAATCTCGTCAGCCACCTAAGAACTCACAAATCTGGAGTGGAATCAAGTCACCCTCAGTCCTGAAGGACTGCCTAAAAAGAGAACTAGAAATACGCAAGTAACATTTTTAGTACTGTAAGGTACCTACCTCATAGATTCAATCCTGCCTGCTTGCCTGCAGGTGTCAGATTTCCCAAGCTTGATAAATCTAACCACCAGTAGTTGAATACCGAAAATATAAAAATCAAGGCACATAACCTTCATATTAAATAATAAACAACCACTTCCCATCAGCAGTAGCTTATCCCTGCCCCCTATCCCTACTTTTTATCAAGGTAACAGCTGACTTCATTCAAGGCCACCAATTTGGTGGGTTACAATCCAGTCTCAGAAGTCTTCTTCCTGAAAATAATACACCAGGTGCAAAATAAACCAGAAATATGACAAAAGCAAAAAACCTGTATATGCTACATACATATATGAAATAAAGACAGAAAACTGTTTAAAGGCTCAGCAGTTCAGACATTTATAAAGACCAGTGAAAAGTCATCAGCCTGAAATTAATTCTCTTTGCAGATGCTGCTGAGTATTTGTGACATTTTCTGCTTTATATATTTGGTGAACATTTTTTCATTTGGCAGTTCAAAGTTAACAGGATTTACAAGAAACAAGAATATTACCTGGGTGTAATGTCCACATACAGAATATTTTTTGCAGGTATTTGTATCATAATCGTAATTCGTTACTTCACTATGCCATGCCTTAATAGCTTCTTTGGTATTAAAACTGCCTGTTGAAGCATAAAGGTTTTCTCCTACAGGGTAGAAGGTTGGATGCACTACTCCATTTTTGTTCAGGTTTGGATTATGCTTAAACGTGCACTTTTTGGTCCAAGCTTTTGCAGATTTGGCAAGAGCTTCATCCCATGTCTAGAATGGTAAAAAAAAAAAGACAATACTAACACATTTCTACACCAGCTGACTCCTCTGCCATCTTAACTAACCTTACCAGGTTTCATAGATTTTAAGGAATATGAGGTTAGTTCAACAAAGTGGAGCTGGAGTAAAAGATATGCCGTGATCTTATTGAATGGCAGAGCTGGTGCATGGAACCAAACTATGTACTCTAGAATTTTATTCTAATGTTTTTGTGCTGTAGGTATGATGCATAAAGTGCAACTTCAACTAAAAGCGGCTTCAACAAACTGTGAATTTCAGGAATTTGATATGCATGTGAATTTTTAAATGATGGGTACCACTACTAAAAAGATTACATTTATATGAAGTGCCCAGATTTTGATCGGAGTACAGATGAATGATGCTAAACTTGAGAATTTGGTCAGAATAGGAACGTGCTGCTAATTTAAACTGGGAAGGCGAAAGACACACATCAACGGTAAGTACATTAGGGTAAATAGTAAGAATTTAAAAAAAATAAAACTGAAGGACAATTCAAAGGAACTAGATGTTCAATCAGTATCTTTGCTTGCTTGAATTCAGAGAAAGGAAATCTAAGCTTGAAAGTCAGCTCCAGTCAATGCCGAGCATAAAGGAAATTATGACTTTTTTACATCATATGCTCGGGATGTCCATACCGGAGCTTCGGAATAGTAAGTGTGATCTTTTGAAATGGCAGGAAGCAATGTTCAGTAATCTTCCACTTGCATGTCTGTCTGGCTGTGGTACTCAATGTTAGAGATTGGTTAGAGTGACAACAATTTAAAATCCAGAGCATGGGTTATGCAGCAACAGATTGCACAAATGTTGCGGGGACGGAGGGAAGGGGGACGGCAGGGGTACAAATACAGCCTGGAATTACTGTTTGCATAGGGGATTTCATCATAAGGTATGCAATTGTTTCTTCGATTGCCAATATGAAATTAGATTGTGTGTTGTCCTGAGGATAAAATCCATTTTCATCCTTGCATTTATGTACCTAAGGCAGCCCTGCTTATTATTTTTGCAACGTTCTCCACTTCAACAACACTCCCCAAACTGTCTACTTGATTTAAGCACTGCACACTTTACCAACACCAAATTTCAGCACCCTCCCCTTCTCCCGAGATTAGGTAAAGCATAAAATTGAAGGCAATAAATCAATAATCAAGGTTGAAAATCAAAGGAAGGAAAGATTGAAAAATAATACAACATAATGGCATACACCTGATACAAAGTATCTTGGGCATAACACCATGTAAAAGCCCAGGTTAGACCTGGAGTGATCTGAACTGGTTCAACACCTTTTTGAAAGTGTAACATGGGCTAGCCAGAATGACACTTCAACTTCCAGAGGTTAGATTTCAAGGCAATATTACACAATAAGATCACATTCCTTGGACTTTCAAAGGTTAAAGAATGTACTGAGTTAACATTTTAAGACATGAACAACTACCCGTTGGGCAGTTGGAATATGGGGCTATGCTTGAAGAAAACACTGTGCTTCATGAGTGGAGTTAGGAAATGTTTCTACATGGAAGGGGTGCTGGAACTTTGGAACTCTTGTGGGTACCAATGTATCAACAAGGTATATGAAGGAACATGGGAAATAGGCCATTCGGCCCAACTCATCCATGCTGAACTAGATGCCCAATTTAAGTCTGTCCCATTTTCCTGCATTTGGCCCATATCCATGAGTCTACCCAAATGTATAGGAAGGTCTATCTTTGGTGGTTTAAACCAAAGATAGACACAAAAATCTGGAGTAACTCTGCAGGACAAGCAGCAACTCTCGGGAGAAGGAATGGGTGACGTTTCGGGTCGAGACCCTTCAGACCTGTCCAAATGTTTTTTCGATGTGGTTATATCTCCTCTGGGAGCTCGTTCCGTAAACCCACCATCTTCTGTCGAAAACAATTGCTCCTCAAGTTCCTATTTAATGTTTCCCCGCTCACCTAAACCTATATCCTCTCATTCTTGATTCCCCTACGGAGGTGAAAGGTTCATTCATCTTATTCCTCTAATCTCCCCCCCAACCATGTCACACCAGCTTCTCGTTTTTACCCAACAGCTTACAAGGACCTGTTTACCTTTCCAGCTTACTTTTTTGCACATCTTTCATTCATAGTTCTTTATGTCTACATCATCATCTATATCTCTCGTTTCCCTTATCCCTAACCAGTCTTGTCCCAAAACGTCACTCATTCCTTCATTCTTGAGATGCTGCCTGTCCTGCTGAGTTATTCCAGCTTTTTGCATCTATCTTTGAATGATAGCATAGGTCAGATGGGCTGAATTACTTATTTTCTACCAACAGAATGATAACATGGGTTGAATAGCCTCCCATTTCTACTGATGGAATGAGAGTATAGGTTGGATGGGCTAAATAGCCCCCTATTCATTACCAACAATGGTGGCAATTGGATGAGCTGAATAGCGCCCTATTCCTACTGACAGAATGATAGTATAGCTTGGATGGGCTGAATAGCCTGCTATTCCTACTGACAGAACGATAGCATAGGTCAGATGGGCTAAATGACCCATTCCCTACCAACAGAATATTAGTATGGGTTGGATGGGCTGAGTGACCTCTAGTCCCAACCCAAAGAATTATAGCATAGGTTGGATGGGCTGAATGACCTATTCTCATTCAACAGAATGATAGCAGAGAATAGAGCGGTATAGTCTCCTATCCCTTACTGACAATAGCAGAGATTGGATGGGCTGAATAACCTATTCCCAACTCACAGTATGATAGCAGGGATTGGAGAGGCTGAATGGCCTCCTATACCCAACCCACACCTTCCTGACTCAAATAATTTAAAAACTCTTGAAACGTTTTTGCCCGACACGACGACTTTCTTCCTCCTCAGCCACTCCCGGGCCCCAGAGTTTGACATTTTTTAAATATATATAGCCCGTCTGTATTTTTGCGGCCCGGCTCCGTCGTCGTCGTCTGTAGAATTGGCGGGAAAGGTGCGGGTTGACTGGATGGCGCGGGAAAGACCGGGCCCAACTGCCGGCCGCTTCCAGATCTTTCCATCGGCTGCGGCGACATCGAGTTCCCCGGACCCCCACGCCCCCCGGCTTCACACTTTACCATCTTAAACATGTTGCCGGCCAATGGTTTCACCGCCGACCGATAATTGTTGTGCTCGGTCACGCATTCCGTTATAAATCCCGGGTCGGTGATGGAGTAGATGGTGGCGAACACAGATAGCGGCGAGCAAAGGGCGAGTAACAGCAGCCGTGCAGCGACCACAGCAGCCATGGCGGGCGGGCAGGAGCGCGGGTTTCCGAGCTCGCGCATGCGCCCCCTCCCCCATGGCCTGAACCATACAGCAATGGTAACATTCGCCCTTCGGCCCTACTCCTCCATGCTGACCAGGATACCCATCATTTGCCTCCATCTTCTCTACACCTCTTCTATCCATGTTGTTTTGTTCAAATGTTCATGTCATAGGAGCATAATTAGACCATTAGGTTGATCAAGTCTACTTCTGCAATCATACTGTGAGTTGGGAATCGGTTATTCAGCTCATCCTATCTCTGCTATGGCTGATCTATCATGTAGTAATGTTACAACATTTTGAGATTTAAAAAATCAAGTCTGCAATTTATCCCATCAGATAAAGCATAAAAAGTGTTTGATAGTAGTGTGAGATACACTTTGTGCTCACAATCACTGCTCAAAGACTAAATCTTGGAAGCAAGAGTTCTTTATTCCTCACGACTCTGCAGACCCGGGTGCCTCTCCAAGTCGAGACACACCGAAGCCAAAGAAGTCATCCCCCTTTATACACAGAATTTTACATTCAACCTCCCCTCCGGACCCTTCTCCAATCAGGGTCTGAGGTGCACAATCTGTAGGTACATCCCACCGTACATCCCCTCGCACCTCCCATATCATACATCGCATGTTCAAACATGTTCATGGTAATGAGCAGTTTCTTGACCAGGGGTGTGTTGTAATATTCATTTATTCTATTAAGCATGCTCAGTTGCTCATGACCTACCCTAGTTTTACTCACCTCCTAGTGAACCCTCTCAGTTCTCCTATATCAGTACTAAAGCTAGGCTATAGTGACAAGGGTCCCATCTATCACTTCATTCCACTGATAGGGATCTCTCTACATCACTCCCTTCTACCGCTATACAATGCTATTACTTCTTACTCAAGGACTATGTCAGAACCCTCTCTCCGGCCCCTCTCAGTTCGAATTCTCTTTAAAACTCCTTACTTTAATGGGGTTTAATCACTTTATCCCTCACAATCCTCCCTTTTTCTTTTGCTACGCATACACTGATTAAACCCCCATTTCAAGTTCCCTCAACTCAAATTGACGTAACATTGTCCTAACCTTCTTTTCCTGTAGATCATGGACCTCCCCTGGCCGCATTATCATTATTTTCTGTATTTCCCCTTTCTCTCCCATAGGCATGACTACAGCCTGCATCTGACTTATACTTCTGGTAATAAGTTCCCTAAAACAAGGGATGCAACAGGGGATAAAGATCAGTCCAACCACTGCACATAGAAACACGAGTCCCACCGTTCTCCACCATGTTCCTCCGAGGATGGAATCCCACCATTGGGTTCCCATAATCGAATTCCACTTCTGTATTGGAACATGTGCCAACTTACGGATCCCTTCTGATATGTCCATCACTGCCTGTCCATTATCATCGATGTTCAAACAGCAATTAGAGAGGTTGAATTTCCCGCATACCCCTCCTTCTTCTGCCAGGAGGTAATCTAGGGCTAACCTGTTCTGGTATATCGCTGCTCTCATCTGTGTCTGCTGCTTTGCCAGCATCTCCAGTGCCCCCGCAGTTTGGTTGGTAATTACCTCCAGTACTGCCTGAAGCCTTATGATCCGGTTTAACATGTATACTGGTGTTCGGTAGCCCCAGGATCCATCCTGTGCCCAATGGCTGCTCCGTAGTATGAGATGATTCTTGCTGGTGGCCATTCATCATCTTTCCATTCTCCAATGTCTATTTTCCTCTTTTTCCGATATAGGTCATCAAATACGGGTGTTCCTAACGACCGGCCTTCTTTGGTGTTTAACAGGAAAAATCCAGGTTGTACCAGTCCAATAAAACAAGTCCCACTCCAATTTATCGGTAACACCGAGTATGCCTTGTATCCGCATATCCATAACAGTCCTTCAGGGGCCGGTCCACTAGAGGCAACCTTGTTCCATATGTCTCGCAACACTGGGATTCCTGATAAGGGTTGTTCCCGGTGCAGTTCCATAGTCCAGCCGATTCCATTCCATCGGTCTTCATCCAGATAGCGCAGTTTTTTCCCATATTTCTTAGTTAGATACCATTTAGGCTCCTCTGGCCACCACACTCGGGACTGATTTGGCCACTGGGTGACGATGCGCTGGCAGGGGCTGCTGCCTACTAGGACGGCATCCTTTGCCCAGGGCCTAGCGATACACTCAGTCCCGACCGGAGCGTCTGTCAGGACCCATACCTGGGGATCTCGGTCTTGTCCAACTGTCAGGTTCCACCCCATCAGGTCCCATACTTCAACAATGGATTCCCTCCACGGCCAACGTGAACTCATCAGTGGTCCTCCACAGACCCAACAGTTAGTCACATTCAGGATTCCAGCTATCCGGAGGTCCAAGTCCACAAACAGGTTTTTTTCTCCTTCAGGGATCTCGATCTGCTTCTTTATCTCTTCGTACAGTGTCTGGTGCACTTGAGGCTGAGTAGGTGGGGGAGGGGGAGGCTTAGTGACTACTACTTCTGTAAACTCTTTTATTACTTCCTCCTTCATCTTATCCATTGCCCATTTTACGATCTGAAAAGGGAAACCTAACTGTCCTGCCTTGGCTACACAAACCCATCTCTCTCCCCTTGGGCAGGTAACGGGCCCAAACTTCCCTATATACCCCCTATTGCCTACCATCAAATACTCCTTTGCCCCCACTTCACAAATGGTTCTAGTCTTCTGGTTATGGCATACATTGTTCACATGGGAATGATAGGTAAATGATCTGGTTGTCCGCCCTCTGTATTGGATAGGATGATAACATTTATCACAATTATTAATACCTTTTACCACAATTACATACAAAGCAAACAATACCACGACTGCTCCTTTCATACTGTCAGTTATACATTCAATGCTTTTTTTTTTTAATTACTGTTAGGGGTTTGCTTCCTGGCTTCACCATCCACTGTTCCTCCTCATCAGGGACGGGTGGATCAACGGGTCCTTTAACCCGGATCACGTGGGTCCACCCTTTTTCTTTTGTTCGTATTGCTGTCTCGGTTGTCAGTAATACTAGGTACGGTCCGGTCCACCTGGGCTGGAGTTTCTCCTCCTTCCAATTCTTGACTAGTACCCAGTCGCCGGCCTTTACAGCATGTATTGGAAAGTCGAGTGGTGGGCTTTGAGCCAATAATCCTTTAGCTTTTAATTCTGTAAGGGAACGAGACACTGCCAATAAATAGTTCCTCAAGAACACATCACCTCCCTCAAAGGTTGGTGTGCCTTCCACCTTCCCAAAATAAGGCAATCCAAACAACATTTCATAAGGAGACACCGCAATATCCTTTCGTGGTGCCGTCCGTATTCGCAATAAAGCAATTGGTAGACATTTAGTCCAGGGTAACCCTGTCTCCTCCATTAATTTAGTTATCTGAATTTTTAGAGTGGTATTCATCCATTCCACTCTCCCCGAACTCTGGGGGTGCCATGGAGTATGCAGCTTCCAGTTTATTCCCAAGGCGCGACAAATTAATAGGTGCACCTTGGAAGCAAAATGTGTTCCTCGATCTGAATCTATAGATTCAATGACTCCATACCGTGGGATGATTTGTTCCAGCAGTATCTTAGTGACCGCCTGGGCAGTGGCATTTATCATGGGAAATGCCTCTACCCACCTGGTGAAGTGATCCACTATAACCAGAAGATATTTCCACTGCTGTACTTTTGGTAGTTCTGTGAAGTCCATCTGTATTCTCTGGAAGGGTCTAATGGCCAATTGTTGTCCTCCCCCTGGGACAGCTCTCATTACCTTCTTATTCACCCTCTGACACACTACACAACCAGACACCGCCTGCTTGGCTAAAGTATAAATGCCTCTACAAGCATAAGTCCGTAGTATCGTGTCGCACAGAGCCTGAGCTCCCCAGTGCGATTGCGAATGTAGTTGTTTAATCAAATCCCTCGTCAATCCTTTAGCAATTATTTGTTTTTTGTCCGGCGTCCACCACTTCCCGTCCGTGGAGCGCCGGAGGGTTATTGTTGCGTCCCTAACTGCCTCCTCTTCTTCCCCTGATAGTAATAGGTCGTCCACATACTGCAACAGCTGTGTCTCATCAGTCCTCGGAACGTCCTCTAATACTTGTTCTAATATTTGTCCGAACAGGTTCGGGGACTCTGTAAATCCCTGAGGGAGCACAGTCCACCGATACTGCTGTTTCCTTTGGGTCTCTGGGTTTTCCCATTCAAACGCAAAAAGGTCCCTGCTCTCTTCAGCCAGGGGGCAGCTCCAAAAAGCGTCTTTTAAATCTACCACACTGAACCACTTGTGATTCGGGGGTATCTGTCCCATTATGGTATACGGGTTCGGGACTACCGGGTGTCACGTTCTAACTACCTTATTTAATTCCCTGAGATCCTGGACCAATCTGAACGTCCCGTCGGTCTTCCTTACGGGGAGTACGGGGGTGTTATATGGGGACATACAATTCCCTAATATACCGTCCTTTAGTAAGTTCTCTATAATTGGCTGAAGTCCTCTCCTTCCTTCCATAGAAATTGGATATTGCCTTACCCGTACTACCTCACTTTTTTTTTCAGAGCTATTTTCAAGGGTGGGATCTGCAGCCCTCCCCGGTTTCCTTCCTTGGCCCACACCTGCGGGACTATTCTTCCCTCGTCCTCTGTGGTCAATTTATACAATTGGACTATTATCTGTCCCCCTACGGGGGCTGTTCCCATTCTTAATTGGATTTGTAAATCCCTCCCCATCAAATTTATCCCTGCCTGGGGTACCAAGATTAAATCTTCTGTAGTTTCCCGATTCTCATATTTTACCACCACCCCTTCTACCTCGGGTAATGTCATCACTTTCCCTTCTACCCCTGAGATTCTAACCTGTTTTTCACCCAATTTCATTCCTTCTGGTACCTTAGTTACACTCAATCTCTCTGCTCCCGAATCTACCATAAATATCATATCCTCTCCCTGGGGTCCTAATTTCAAGTTTACCAGAGGTTCCCGTGTGTATCCCATACACCCCAGGGAGCGGAACCCCTGACTTCCCTATTCTTCCTCCATGAGTGCGTACGACTGCACCTCCCGTCGTAGCTTGGGACATTCCCTCCTGAAATGACCCTCCTCTTTACAATAAGAAACACCGGGGTGGCCCCGTGTACCATCTTCTTGATCCTTGTTCCTTGTTTTCCCGGGGACCCCAACTTCGGTCCCCCCATTCACCTCTTCCTCGTCCTCTAATACTACCACTTCCCCTTCCCCGGTCTCCATGAGCACCCGACCTTCTATCACCTTCGATTCCCCCCTTCTGTACTCCTTGCTGTACTGCTTGCAACATCATTTTTGCCTTTCCCTTCTGTTTCTCCTCATCCCGTCTTACATATACCTTTTGAGCCTCTGTTAACAATTGATTCAATGGTTTGTCATTCCAATCTTCCAATTTTTCCAATTTCTTTCTAATATCTGGCCATGATTTTGTTACAAAATTAACCTTTAACAACTGCTGACCTGCGGCCGTATCAGGGTCTATCCCCGAATACTGCTGGACATTCCCCCTTAACCTTTGTAAAAACACTGTCGGAGGTTCGTCCTTGTTCTGCTGATTTTCAAAAGCCCGTTCAAAATTTTGTCCCTTGGGAACGGCCTCTCTGATTCCCTTAATTATTATTTCCCTGAGATTTCTCATACTGTTTCTTCCTTCCCCTGTTTGGGTACTCCAATTCGGCGCAGTAATGGGATATTTTACTGCTCCCTCCTCTGCTGCTCCAGCGTCAGCCGGCAACCCCTTATCCCAGACCTTTATTCCCGCCTGTCTGACCATCTGCCTTTCTTCTGAAGTAAACAAACTTCCCATTATCGACATCATTTCCTCCCATGTATAAATATTTGGCCCAAGGAACTGATCTATTTGTTCAGCCAGTCCCAAGGGGTCTTCCAATAAACTTTTCATCTCCTTTTTAAAGTTCCTCACCTCCATACTGGTGAGAGGCACATTTACAAATCCCATCCCCCCGGCATTTCCCCCTAACGGGACCTCCCTGAGGGGCTTCATTTGAACAGATCGGTCTGATCTTTGTTCCGCTGCCCTCGTTTGAGATCGCGTCATCCGACTACTGCCTGGGACACCCGTCCCATCCTCGTCCTCACTTTTTATTTCCTCTTCCCCTTATCTGACTGGCTCTCTCTTTCACGTTCTACTTTCTGTAATTCTCTGTTATCTGTCTCTTCTGAGACAAGAGGGGACAGGTTTACTGCCGATCCGCTCTGGCTTAGTGGGACCTCCTGGGCAGATGCAGCCGGCGCTGATGGGGGTATATTTGGGGGCTGGGATTCATATGGCGGGGCAGTCGCCGTAGGTGATCATCACCAATTGGTGGCCAGTCAGGTTCATCCTGCTCTCTTTCCGTCTTTAACGAAAACATCCCATTATTGGGTTTCCAGCACTGGGCATATTCCTTTTCTATTTGATTCGGCGTTTCTCTTTCATTCACAAAAACATCCTGTCTCACCCAGTCCTCATTTGAACCCAACCGCGGCCACCACACTGCGCTCCCTCGAATAGGCTCCTTTGGCCACTCAAAGTAACAAAACTTTATCATAGTTTCCTTACTCTTACCCCGGGTGTTCCCTTCACCCCATCCATGCAACATTCGCCCCAACGGACTATCGGACGGAATGTTCGGCTCCATATCAGTATGAGCCTCATCCTGTTTCCCCGGACCCTTAATTTTCCCGTTCCGGTTTCCCATTGTCTCGTCGGACTATTCCCGTCCGACAGACCCCGGTCGCCCAGGCAATACTTAATAGTCGTTTTTCTTACCTGGGTCCTGTGCACAAGAATCGCTCGACCGTCCCGTACGTATTCACCTTACACCCCCTCTTGCTTCCCGAGTCTTTCCAACCGAATATCACTCGCTCAAACTGCTGATGGCAAGCAAGGAGATCAGAGACTGCTGAAATCAGCAGGGTGCACCTTCCCCTCCTTCTTTGCCTCCACCAAGCAGCCGGAGTGGCGATCCCGGACGAGCCCCCAATTTGTGAGATACGCTATGTGCTCACAATCACTGCTCAAAGACTAAATCTTGGAAGCAAGAGTTCTTTATTCCTCACGACTCTGCAGACCCGGGTGCCTCTCCAAGTCGAGACACACCGAAGCCAAAGAAGTCATCCCCCTTTATACACAGAATTTTACATTCAACCTCCCCTCCGGACCCTTCTCCAATCAGGGTCTGAGGTGCACAATCTGTAGGTACATCCCACCGTACATCCCCTCGCACCTCCCATATCATACATCGCATGTTAAAACATGTTCATGGTAATGAGCAGTTTCTTGACCAGGGGTGTGTTGTAATATTCATTTATTCTATTAAGCATGCTCAGTTGCGCATGACCTACCCTAGTTTTACTCACCTCCTAGTGAACCCTCTCAGTTCTCCTATATCAGTACTAAAGCTAAGCTATAGTGACAAGGGTCCCATCTATCACTTCATTCCACTGATAGGGATCTCTCTACATCACTCCCTTCTACCGCTATACAATGCTATTACTTCTTACTCAAGGACTCAAGGATGGGTCTGGTAACCTTCAGACACAGCTGTGTCAGAACCCTCTCTCCGGCCCCTCTCAGTTCGAATTCTCTTTAAAACTCCTTACTTTAATGGGGTTTAATCACTTTATCCCTCACAGTAGTGAGAGAATCTATCATTAATATCCTTGGGTAGTGTTAATATTTCTCCTGTATCTGATTTAATTTTATATATTGTTTTTTCCCCTTCCTGTTTCCGGAGTTGACGGGCTAGTAATTTTTGTGGTTTATCACCGAATTCAAAGTGTAACTGTTTAGTCTTTTGATAAAGTTTTATGATTTGGTCTGAGTATATTTGGTTTAACTTATATTTGAGTGCAGCAATTTTATTATGTATTATCATAGAAGGCGCGATTGCATTTTCCATATCTAATTGCCTTATTTCCATTTCCAATACCAGTTGTTTGGCTCGGTTCTCTTTATTACGAAAGGCGTGCGGAGATTAACGCTCCTCGTATAAATGCTTTAAATGTTTCCCAAAGAAGGGAGGCAGATATTTCAGGGCAGTCATTTGTCTCAAAAAACATGTTTTTCTGTTTGATAAGATATTCGTAACATGCTTTATCATTTCCATTCCTGCAGTGGGCTCTGCAGGAATGGAATTATTTTTTTTGATGAATATTTTTTATTATAGAAACATATGTATGAAAATTGCAATATTTTACATAAACGAAAATACATCATTAAATACTTTCATAATATTAATAATATATTATATTACTAATATTGAGATTTAGGACTATATGCTTCTATACGCTTTTTTAATTATTTTTTATAAAGTAAGAAAAGATAGAGATAAATAATGAAAAAAATATGAAAACGAATGGAGTATTAATCGTTATTCTGTCATTGGAGATATAGGCATGATTTATTATATTTCTTTCTTCATCCATTCTAATATTCAGGCCTCAGTCAAGCCCTCGTACCGATCCATTATGACTCTGTAAATATTCAATATATGGAGACCATATCCCTCTGAAGAGATCGAACCTGTCCATTAAGACAAGCCTCAATCTCTCCAGATGAAGAGTCTCCGACATTTCTGTATTCCACATTTTGATTGTAGGGGATGTAGGGCCTTTCCAAAATTTTAATATTAATTTTTTCCCAATTATTAACCCATAATCAATAAAAATTCTCTGGTTTGTTGTTACTATTTGCTCTGTTTCCAATATTCCTAGTATTATTAGCTTTGAATCGGGTGTCAAAGATATATTAACAACATTCGAAATTATCCTAAATATTTCAATCCAGAATTTTGTAATTTTTATACAATTTGTAAATGAGTGTGCCAGATTGGCTTCTAAATGTTGACATTTATCACATATAGGAGATACTTTTGGGAACATATTATGTAATTTGGTTTTTGAATAATATAATCTATGTAATATTTTAAACTGTATAAGAGAGTGTTTAGCATTTAGTGAACAATGATGTATATGTTGTAAACTATCATCCCATATTTCTGGTCTAATAGTTTGACATAATTCATTTTCCCACAATTGTCTATGTATTTCTGTTGATGCAACATCACCTTCCAATAAGATGTTATATATATATGAAATCATTTTTTCTGTATTCGGATGTTTATTCAAACATTCATCTAATATTTCTATCTTTCTATTTCTGAGTTCTTGCGTATTTGCTTTAACATAATCTCTAATTTGTAAGTATCTAAAGTACTCTTTAGATTGTAGTCCATAAATTTGTTGTATGTCTTGAAATGAAAGGAAGGAGTTTTCCCTATAGAGATCCCCAATCTTAATAATTCCATTATTTTTCCATTGTGAAAAAGCTTTATCCATCATTGAAGGTTTAAACGTAACATTATTTACAATGCTAAGAGATAGTGGTATAGATTTTATTTTTAATGTTTTCTTTATTTGTTTCCAAATGCGTATTCCACTTCCTATTATTGGGTTATCACTATATAGTTTCTTAGCTAAATTAGTATTAGCGAATATTATAGAACTAATTTCAAAAGGAGAACAATCTTCTTTTTCCATATTTAACCAAGTTGGTTGATTATCTATTTCTTCTAACCAAAAATTCATATTTTTAATGTTAACTGCCCAGTAATAAAACATAAAATTTGGTAGAGCTAGACCTCCATTTATTTTTGGATTACATAAATGTTTTTTATTTATTCTATGGCACTTATAATCCCAAATGAAGTTAGTGACTAAGGAGTCCACCTTTTTAAAGAAATTTTTAGGGAGATATATCGGGATTGATTGGAAAAGGTATAATAATTGTGGAAGAAACACCATTTTTATTATATTAATTTTGCCTATCATCGATATAGGTAAAGTTTTCCAATATATAATATTCTTATTTAATTTGTTCAATAATAGTGGAAAGTTAGCTTTAAATAAGGAGTCAAATCTTTTTGTTACAAAGATTCCAAGATATTTAAATTTTTCATTTGTTATCTTAAAAGGGAATTGTTGTAATATATGTAAATTGTTTACCGTTATTGGCATAAGTTCACTTTTATTCCAGTTAATACTATATCCTGAATAGGATCCAAATTCAGTTATTAATTTTAACAAATTACGGATACTAGTTTCTGGTTTTGTGATGTAAAGTAGCACATCATCCGCATATAGAGAGATTTTATTTTTAGTGTCTCTAGTATCGTATCCATATATTTCCGGATGTGATCTCACCATCAGGGCTAACAGTTCTATTGCCAATGCAAACAATAAAGGGGATAAAGGACAACCTTGTCTGCAACCACGAGATAAATTGAATTTAGGTGATAACATTTGATTTGTTATTATTCGAGCTGTCGGATTTGTATATAGCAATTTGATCCAGTTAATAAACTTTTCTCCCAGTTTAAAAGCTTCCATAACCGAGAACAAGTAAGGCCATTCCACATGATCAAAGGCTTTCTCTGCATCTAACGAAATAACTACTAGGTCTTTATTAATATCTCTTTTCGAGTATATAATATTGAATAACCGTCTCAAATTATACAAAGAGTATCTTTTTGGTATAAATCCTGTTTGATCAGGGTGAACTAATTTAGTAACAACTAAACTTAACCTTTGTGCTAATATTTTAGTTAATATCTTTTGATCGGTATTTAGAAGAGCTATTGCTCTAAATGATCCTGGTTCATCCAAGTCTTTGTTTATTTTGGGTAAAAGTGTTATAATAGATTCATTTAATGTTTCTGGTAGTTTTTGCTGTGTATATATATGATCATATAGTAATTTCAAACGTGGTACAATCTGATCATAAAATACTTTATAAAATTCCGAGCCAATGCCGTCTGGTCCCGGTGTTTTACCCTTTTTTAGTAATCTGATAGATTCTTGGATTTCTTTTATCGTAATATCGGCATTCAATAACTCTATATTTTGTGAATCCAATCCTTTCAAGTTACATTTTTTTTTAAATGCTTCAATTCCTATTTTATTATCTGTTGTTTTCGCAGTGTATAAGTTTTTATAATATTGCATAAATCATTCATTAATATCTTTAGGCTGTGTTAACAGTTCGCCTTTATGTGATTTAATCCTATGAATTATTTTTTCAGCTTCCATTTTCCTTAGTTGACGAGCCAGTAATTTTTGAGGTTTATCACCGAATTCAAACTGTAATTGTTTAGTATGTTGATAAAATTTAACGACATGGTCTGTAAATATTTTGTTTAATTTATATTTCAATGCTGCAATTTTATTATGTAATATAGTAGTTGGATTCATTGCATTCTGTATATCTAATTGTTTAATCTCCTTTTCCAAATCTTGCTGCTCCTTACGTTTCTTTTTATTATAAAATGCTTGAGATGAAATCATGATTCCCCGGAGGTATGCTTTAAATGTTTCCCATAATAAGGAACAAGATATTTCCGGTTTATCATTTATTTCGAAAAAAATCTTAATTTGTTCTGTAATATATTCCTGGGTAATTTTATTTTCTAATATTTGTGGGTTAAATCTCCACTGTTCTGATTTTTGTAGTTTACCATTTATTTTGATCTTGAATGTTAATGGTGCATGATCAGAAATTATGATATTATGATATTGGGATTTATAAGTAAGCGAGATAAGTTTAGCGTCCACCAAAAAATAATCTATTCTTGAGTAAGTTTTATGTACTGACGAGTAAAAAGAGTATTTTCGTCCAGTAGGGTTTTCAATTCTCCAAACATCTTTGATATTAGTAGGTTCCATATATGCATTTAATAAATCACTAGAGTGTGATTTAACTTTCCTTTGCCTTGTAGATCTATCTAAGTATGGATCTAGTGTACAATTAAAGTCACTTCCAATTATTAGATTATGTTGTGCTAATTCCGGAATATTATTAAATACCTTCTTAAAAAACAATGGGCTATCAAAATTTGGTCCATATACATTAACGAAAATCATTTTTTGTGTATTTAATTCTCCTATGACGATAATATATCTTCCATCTTTATCAGTTATAGTTGATGTATGTTTAAATAAAATACCTTTACGAAATAATATTGCTACACCTCTTGATTTATGCGTAAAAGAAGAGTGATACATTTTATCTATCCATTTAGCTTTCAATCTATGTTCAGAATTTTTTTTTAGATGCGTTTCTTGAATAAAAATCACATCAGCTTTATTTGCCTTTAAATGTGCAAAAACCTTTCCTCTCTTAATCGGTTCATTAATACCTTTAACGTTCCAACTACAAAAAGTTGTTCCCTCATTCCCTATATTTATTTTTGGGTCTTGCATCTTATGACTATGGAGGTCTGCAATAGAGTCTATGGTTCAGCACATCAGACCCGACATTACACCCGAACATCGAATAGATGAATTTTAAGTCTCGTGCATGTCTCTCACGTATATATCTCCATTGATCCAGTATATAACTCCATTCTAATTGAAAAAAACCATAATAGATTATATAAGAAAAGAACAAAGGATAGATTAAGAGGTTAGTAATGTGCAAAAAGAAAGGAAAAACGACATGTAGAGTTGCTGTAGTTAGTGCTAGCCATACTAGCATGGCTAACCATCTACCCACTGCCATCGTTGATGTTGGTAACTTAACCAGCTCCCAGGTTTTTGGAATTGTTATTCCATAAAAATATTTTACAGGGGGTGTAGCATTAGAAAAAAAAAAAAAAAAGGAAAGGGAAAAAAGAGGGATAAAAATAAAGACTTATTTAGTAAAGGCATATTTAAATTATAACAATTAAAGGTATAGAAATACAATTATTTAAGACTTAATTAAAAATCTAATTATTATAAATAAGAGGAACAAAAAAAAGAAGATATCAAAATACATATTTAGAACTTAATTAAAAATCTAACAATTTTAAACAGAAAGAACACAAAAAAAAGATAAAAAGAAAAAAGAAAAAAATCCATCCAACAAAAAGAAAACAGAAATTAAGAATGAAAATAAAAAATTGCTGGCAAAAAAGAAAAAATCTCCAAATGAAATCAATCCCTAATTTTAACTCTATTCATTCCAACATAGAAAATCATTAATTATTAGTAATAGTGATTAATATTAATTAGTAAAAATGGTGTTAGTAAAAAATACCGCGGTGTGTCTGTAATATGTGTTAGTTATTTATATTAATAGTGTAATGATGTTAGTTATTAGTATCCAAGTGAAGTTTTCCGATCCACTTCTTTCTCCGACTTCCATCCAACGTTGCCCAGTTCAGTCCAGTCCTGCATTGTTTTGTGGAGTCTTGCAAAGTTTTGGAGATTCTTGTAGCATTCTTAAGAGTCAATATATTTGAAAGTAGCTGCTTCTCAGGTCTGGATCTGGCGCGCAAAGTCCATTGCTGCTGCTGGGTTGGAAAAGAAATGCTCCTCGTTTTTGAAGGTAACTCTTAGAATAGCTGGGTAATTCAGGCCATATTTCAGGTGTGCCACTCCTCTCATAAGACTTTTAGCCTCGTTGAATGCTTTCCGTTTCCTGGAAACCTCTGCAGGATAATCTCGGTAGATACTGATCCTGTGACCTTCAAATTCCAGATTTCTATTTCTCGAGGATTTCCGCATTATCTCATCCAAGACAAAGTCGTATTGTAGCTTTATAATCATTTGGCTTGGAGGGGCATTTGCTCTTGTCTGACGTCTTCTGACTCTGTGAGCACGGGCTAATAAAGGCTTTTGTTCCAGAGATAAAACATGTTGTAATAAGTTCGCAGTAAATTCTCGAGGATCTTCATCTTTCTCTCGTCCTTCAGGAATACCTGCAATTCTTAGGTTTTGTCTTCTCTGGCGACCTTCTAGCTCAGTACATTTCTCAGATATTTTAGTCAGTAAGTTCGTTAGACGTTCGTTTTCTGTAATCAGCTTTGCTGTAGTCATAGCACTGGTAGCAGCTAGTTCTTCAAGGCCTTTTATACCGACCGTCTGTTGTTCCAGTACCTCTTCCATAGGCTTCAGCCTTTTTTCAAAGTCATTTTTGACCTTTTCAATTTTATTATCCATCTCTTTTCTCATTTCGTTCATCATTTCTGTAATTTCCTTCTTCAAATCTTCTGATATTTTCTTGGTCTTATTATTAATATTTGAATTCGTTTCCTGTTGAAATTCTTTCATTTGAGTATTCATCTGGTTTATTTCTTCCCTTAAACCAGCAATCTCGCGAGAAATGAAAGTTTTCAATTCTTCACTTTCCGCTTTTTTCCCTGTTCTTTTCGATACATCTTCCTGGGATGAGGTCCTACCTGAGTCCGAGGCTTCAGTTGGGCCTTCTGCCAGTCTCTGCCGGGTTGGTCGACTTTTCTGTTTATCGGTAGGGCTGCGTGTTGTAGACATAACTAGTCACACGCCTGATAATGCCACTCACAACAATCAGTGCAGAAACGGCAGGCAGCAAGCAGCAGGCAGCAGGTAGGTCGGTCCGTTAATCCCCCGTTTTTTCCCGTTTTTTTCACGGAGCTGGCTGGCGTTGTCCTCTAGCCCTCCATAGCGCCACCGGAAGTTCGGAATGGAATTATTTTTACAGAATTGTAATCTTACTGGTTTGGAACTGAAATAGGGGCTGAAATATCAGTAAAAGATATTGAAGAATCTATTAGTTCTTTAAAAAATGGAAAGGCCACTGGCCCAGATGGTTTAAATAGTGAATTTTATAAAAAAATTCATGATCTGATCTTGCCACGCCTACAGACATTATATACTCAAGCATTCATGCAACAGAAACTTCCAGAAACTTTAAATGAATCAACAATAATACTCATACCAAAAATGGATAAGGACGTTGAAGACCCAGGTTCATATAGAGCAATTGCTCTCTTAAACACCGATCAGAAAATATGAACCAAAATTTTAGCACATAGATTAAGCTTAGTGATTCATAAATTAATACACCCCGATCAAACAGGCTTTATTCCAAAACGTTATTCATATTATAATCTGAGACGATTATTTAACATTATATACTCAAATAGAATAGCTAATGTAGATTTAGCAGTCATCTCACTAGATGCTGAGAAAGCATTCGATCAAGTGGAATGGCCCTACTTATTTTCGGTGATGGAAACATTTCAACTAGGTGAGAAGTTTTGTACTTGGGTTAAGCTTTTATATACCAACCCAACAGCCAGAATAATGACAAATCAAATGTTATTAAAAAAAATACATTTATCTAAAGGTTGTAGACAAGGATGCCCGCTATCCCCGTTACTATTCACCCTTGCTATTGAACCACTAGCAGAAAGAGTTAGAGCACATCCAGAAATATATGGGTATAATACTAAAAATACAGTTAATAAAATTTCTCTATATGCAGATGATGTATTATTATATATTACAAATCCAGAAATTAGCATCCCTAACCTGTTAAATCTTATAACTCAATTTGGTTTATTCTGGGGATACAGAATCAATTGGAATAAGAGTGAGATTATGCCAATAACAGAACCTAATTTATATATATTGCAACAATCACCTTTTAAAATAGTGAATGAAAAATTTAAATATTTAGGAATTTATGTGACCAAGAAATATACTTCTTTATTTAAATCAAATTTCGTATGTTTACTTAATAAATTGCATAAGAATATTCAATATTAGAAAACACTTCCCATTTCAATGCTCGGTAGAATTAATGCTATTAAAATGATTTTCCTTCCTCAACTTCTATACCTCTTTCAATCAATTCCGATATATCTCCCTAAAAATGTATTTAAAAAAGTCAACTCTATTGTAACAAGTTTTATTTGGCATTATAAGAATCACAAAATAAGTAAAAAACACTTATGTATACCCAAGACGAATGGAGGATTAGTCTTACCAAATTTCTTATTTTATTTCTGGGCAGTCAATGTCAAAAACTTAAATTTCTGGTTGGAAGATATGGATCAACAACCAGACTGGTTAAAGATGGAAAAGGAGGATTGTCTGCCTTTTGAAATTGGTCCGACTCTGTTAACTCCTACAAAATTGAATTAAAAAATCTATAATAATACATAGTGGTATTCGAATTTGAAGACATGAAAATTGGATAATTTATCACTTTCGCTCCCTATTGCAAATAACCCTTCATTTAAGCCTTCAGTATTGGATAAAATTATGGAATTAAAAAGATGGGACATCTTTATAGAAAAGGTGTGTTCCTCTCGTTTCAGGCGGTACAACAGAATTATGGATTACATTCAAATATTTTTTTTAGATATTTACAACTTAAAGATTATGTTAAATCACATACACAAGAATACAGAATTAGAGAGCCAGAGATTCTAGATGAATGTTTGAATAAACACCCCAACACAGTCAAATTAATATCTTAATTTATAATACTCTTTTAGATAGTGAGATTCCGTAGACGGAATTAAACATAGAAACATAGACAATAGGTGCAGGAGTAGGCCATTCGGCCCTTCGAGCCTGCACCGCCATTCAATATGATCATGGCTGATCATCCAACTCAGTATCCTGTACCTGCCGTCTCTCCATACCCCCTAATCCCTTTAGCCACAAGGGCCACATCTCACTCCCTCTTAAATATAGCCAATGAACTGTCCTCAACTACCCTCTGTGGCAGAGAATTCCACAGACTCACCACTCTCTGTATGAAGAATGTTTTCCTCATCTCGGTCATAAAGGAATTCCCCCTTATCCTTAAACTGTGACCCCTTGTTCTGTACCTCCGCATCAATTGTTCCCGATGTACCTCCGCAACATCGGGAACAATCTTTCTGCATCGAGCCTGTCCAATTCCTTAAGAATTTTGTATATTTCTATAGGATCCCCCCTCAATCTTCTAAATTCAAAACTTGGTTATTGGTCTTATTAAAACATTATTCTTAGTCTGAAGTAGTACTGTACGCACCAAACTCTTAACGTCAGCAGGCATGATCTCCATTATCTAGTCCAAAACTCAAAAGTCAAAAGTTTTGTCAGCATGAAACTTCTTCCTCCATGTCCGACCAATTCATGGATATGTTGTAACGATAATGTTGGAATGTGAAAATCCTTCGAGAGAATAATGAGATTTTTAGCAATAACGTGCACTGTGATGTTTTGTTTAATTTCCGGATCATTAGCAGAGATTTTAAATGCCAGCTCAAATTGTGGCCATTCTCTGTCTGGCTTACAGAGAGATTTCAGCCCGTTGATCCATCTCTTGTTGCTTAAGAAGTGGTCTGCTGTTAGTCCTCTACAAGCTTCATCCGCAGGATTTTCCTTTGTGTTAACATATTTCCATTGTGAAACATTAGTAGCTCCCAATACAAAAGAGATTCTGTTTTTCCTTACAAAGATCCTCCAAAATCAACTTGGCTGGCTGGTGCAAGAAATCCCCAAGGGCATGGGAAAACGAATTAGTTCAACCCATAACGAAAGATATTTGGGATGAAAGTCTACAACATATACATCAATGTTCGTTAAACGCCAGATATTCTTTAATACAATTAATTAATACAATTAAACAATAGATTGCATTATTCTAAAACAAAATTAAATAGAATTTTTCCTAATATCTCTCCTATCTGCGATAAGTGTCAATACTCTGAAGCTAATTTAACCCATACCTTTGCAAGTTGCATAAAAATTAAAAGATTTTGGGTGGATATTTTTTAAATTATCTCTGTAGTGGTTAATACTCAACTGGAGCCCGATCCTAAATTAATAATATTAGGCATATCTGAACAATACCTAAAACTTACAATAAACCAAAGAAATTTCCTTGATTACAGTATAATAACTGGGAAAAAATTAATATTAAAAATTTGGAAAAACCCTGCAACCCCCACAATCAAAATGTGGATTATGGAGATGTTGGAGACCTTAAACCTGGAAAAAAATCAGTTTTGTCTTCATTGACAAACCAGAATTATTTACTAGAATATGGTCCCCGTTCATAGATTATTTGAAGGGGTAGAATGAGCGCTGAGACGTGACGGAAGCTTGAACCCAGGACTAGATGAATAGTTATGCTCTCTGACCTACGGACCTATCTCCTAAGTTGTATTATGGATAGTTTATTCTATTTTTCTAATTTTCTTTTCTTTTTCTTTATTTTTTCTATCTATTAAAATAATAATAAATAATAATAATAATAATAATAATAATAATAATAATTAGAGTCAATGTTAATATGTAACCGTTAAATGAAGACCCCAGCTACATTGGTAGCGGAGTCCCTGGAATCCTGGATATTTAATATGTAACCGTTTAACGAAGTTTGTAGTGGTTCAGACTATGATATGTACATGCCTCTAATAAAATTTAACTTAAAAACAAGATAAAGCATAAAAAAAAGTTTAATTTGACACCTAATTCACTTTCATATATTCAGTATTAAAAAAGTTATGGCCATTTTCATACTCGGAAATTAGCATCTTGTTCCCTATTGCTTTTCCATTGACTTAACACAAAAGCTGTGATCGAGGACAGTCAAAAGCCCATAACTTTCTTAAAAATTAAGAGAACTGAAAGAAATGTTCAGTTATTATAGATTGAAGTATTCTGAAACAAATATGAAACAATCTTACTTGGATGATCTGAAATTAAAGCATATAAATACAGGGCTGCCAACATTGGGTGAGAGTTGGGAGTGAAAAATTGCGAGAGACCAAGCCCGAGGAAGCGGAGCGACTGGGGGGGGAGGGTGTGGGAGAAGGGTGCCCCCCCTCCCATTGGTATGGAACGTTTGCATTTTTCAGCTTGAAATTGCGCAATACGGTGCATACTGTATTCATATGGTGCATATTAGTGTATTCATGTATGGATATCAGGTTATAATCAAACACTTGGCCCATGCTGACTAACCTGGGTCTCACTGTACACCTGGTACTACTCCTGGCCCTGACTCCAGTTTCATACCTTCTCTCATTCCTGTCCCTGAGTCCAGCCTTACCCTGTTCTACCCTGATCATAGCTGCTTACTTGCTTAGGTTCCCAGTGCTGAACACTCCACAGGCCCCAGCTTTGGCTGCACACCTAGTACTATTCCTGACCTTGACTCTGGGTGCAAACTTGGTCTTGCTCCTAGCCCCCTTGCACTGACAATATATCTGGCCCACACATAAAGCCCCATATCTGACCCCCTGGACTTAACCTATAAACATTCAAGCCCACAAGTGTTTATCTAATGTAGTAATACTTTATGGGGCACTTCACAGACCAAATTATGGATAACAAAATTTGCTACATTCATTGGCTTCCTTGTTATCTAACATGTTAGTTACTTTGTCAAATAAGTCATCAATTGGTTGAACACAATTTCTCATCCATAAAATTATACTCACTCAGTATTCTGTTACCATTTGTTAAGGGCTTGGACACGCTAGAGGCAGGAAACATGTTCCCGATGTTGGGAGAGTCCAGAACCAGGGGCTCTCCCCCTCTCTCCTGCCCCCTCTCTCTCTCCCCCCTCCCCCTCCCTGTCCACACACTCGCTCCCCTCTCCCTCCCACCTCACTCTCCCCCTTGCTCTCTCGCCTCTTTCTCCTCTGTCTCTATCTCCTCTTTCTCTTTGCCCCCTCTCTCTTTCTCCCGTTTCTCTTTCTCCCCTCTCCCTCTTCCCCCTCTCTTCTCTTTCTTCGCTCTCCTCTATCTTCCCCCCCTCTCTCTCTCCCTATCTCTCTTCCCTACCTCTCCCCCTCCCCCCTCCCTCTTCTCTCTCCCCATTCTCTCCCCGTCTCACCCCCTCTCTCTCTCCCGTCTCCTTCCCCCCTCTTTCTCCGCCTCCCTTGGAGAGTCTCTGTCCCTTTGGCACAGAGACTCTCACGGCAGCGGCGCAATGCTTCCGACTCCTCCGACGGCCCGGAACGTGATCTGAAGCTGCTCCATGGCCGGAGCTGCAGCGAGCGACTCGCCAGCCCCGCAAACACTCGCCAGCGCCTGCAACCCGCGTCTGTCTCCGCTGCTGCTTGTGCTTCCATCCCTCCCTCAGCCCCGGCTATCAAACACCCGCGGCCCATGCAGTTTATCTGAGTTTTTAAATTTTCGATGATCACAGAATTTCTCACCACAGACCATGAGAAATTTGTGATCAGTGTGCGGGCATGAGAATTTCTCGAAATGAGTGAGTCTCACGCTCAAAGCGTGAGAGCTGGCAGCCCTGTAATTAGTTAGTTACCCAATTATAGCTAATTACAAAATTCAATTACTAGATCTAAACATCTATCAATTTCTTAAGAAAAGATGAACATTTTAAAATAGCCAAGGGCCCAAATAACATTCACACAAGAATTCACAATATAACATGATTTTTAAATCTCATTGTCATTAATTTATAGGCCAAATGGAAGGAATTTAGTGTTTAATTCCTGTAAATGGCCATTTAAATAATCTTGTGAGTGGGATTTTCTGGAACGCGATCGATTGGAACGTTGCGGTTGATTTAAACCCCATATCGGCAGGAAATATACTGCCGGTTCGTATGGGGAATAAATCACCTTATCGCAATGTGAAATTTTGATTAAAGGTATCCTAAGAAGCACTTTTTAATGAAAATATAAACTGTGTACCTTGCCTTGTCCCCTACGCGAGGTCAGTCCCGTTTACGGCGTTCCCGGCTTTAGAAGATGATTTTAAATTTACTACAGCAATTAAATTACCAAGCGCAGTTTAAAAATCACTTCAGAGAACGGCAGTCGAAGCGATTTTTCTTCATCAACTAAATAGATTTGAATTGGCTTCCGAAATACCGTATTTTAAACCCGCCCCCCCTCTCAAAGGCGCCAAAGTCGCGCGCACAGGCAGTGACAGAACTGCAGCGCCACTAAAGGTAAGTTTTGTAACATACCTCTATCATGCCTTCTCCCCATAACCCCTGACACCCGTACTAATCATAAATCTATCTCTCTGCCATTAAAATATCCATTGACGCCCTCCACAGCCTTCTTTGGCAATGAATTCCAGCTTCACCACTCTCTGACTAAATGAATCATCTCATCTCCTCTCCTTCCCAAAAGGAATGTCCTTTTATTCTGAGGCTGTTCCCTCTGGTCATAACCTCTCCTATTGAAAGCATCCTCTGAAGGTTCATTCCATCCAGGCCTTTCACTATTCGGTACGTTTCAATGAGGTCCCTCCTTGGACCTCCCCTGTTGGCAGGTGAAACTGCAGATGCTAACATCTGGAGCAAAACACAAAATGGTGCAGAGGTGGAATATGGAGTATCTGGAAATATCTGTAGAGAAATTGCAAATGGAGTTTAATTACAACAAGTGTGAAGTGCTGCAATTTGGTAGTCAGAGTATGCAGTAAATGACATGACCCTTGGGAACATTGCACAGGGGAATTTTAAGAGAGCGGCACAGTAGGAGAGTTGTTACCTTACAGTGCCAGCGCACCATCCCTGCCTCAACTACTTCCTCTGGCATCTCGTTCCATATCCCCACCTCGCTGTGAAGAAGTTGCCCTTCGGGTTCCTTATTATTTTTTTCCTTTCTCACCTTAAACCTATGTTCTCTGGTTCTTGATTCCTCTACCCTGGGAAAAGGACTTGCTTATCATCTCATAAACACATAATGTCACCTCTAAGCCCGTCCTGTCCCAACTTTATTCATTTTGATTGTTTTTCATAAGAAAATCTGTTAGATTTGTCTAATTTTTTTTAACAGCTGAGGAGATTCACCAGAATATAATATTTTCAGTTAGGAGAGACTTGATAGATTGCAATTGTTTCCTTAAGTTGGAGGAGGATGGGGATGCAGCATCTGATTGAGGCAAAAAAAAATCGAAGGATAGGTATTAATAACAATTTTTTCCGTTATCAAAGACTAGAGGACATGGATTTGTGGTAAAGAAGAAATTTACAGGATATCTGCAAAATAATTCTATCACCCAAAGGAAATTTGGAAAATATTGCCTGCTGGGTGGTGGAGGCAAAGACTCTCGTAACCTTTAAGTGTAGCAAATGACAAGAAGTTGGCTTTTCATACATGTTTGTAAAATAAGATTTAAGCGGCAATGGAAGGAATATCCAACATGCGTGGCCAACACAGAAATCAAGTCAACATTGAAAATTAGAAGGGTTGGGTAGATTATGAAATGATAGGAAAGATAAATGTCCAATGTCTGATCTGGATGAGGTTGTGGAATCTGTTAATAGCAAGAGTGCCTGAGCACTAATAGTAACGATTTATTGCAGGCAAGTCATGTTTAACTAATCCAACTATTTTTAAGGGGTTCATTAACATGGTAGATAAAGTAACAACTGTGAATGTTATTATCTGAGCACAAGCGTCTTTGCGCAGTATTTTGTGGCCTGCCTAATCAACCACCACATCCTTGAGAGCAGGGCTCTCGCTTAACTTTTTTTCCCTGGTGCCAGCTGGGCAACCTTGACAGCTTTTTAGGTTGCCAAATGACAGTTTAGGTGGTCATTTAAGAAGGTTTGCATGACGCATGCGATAATGTGCTCGGACGAAGTGTGTAGTTACCAGTCAGAATTATGCTCAATGAAGCATTCACATATTATGTTCAAGAAGGAACCGCAGATGCTGGAAAATCGAAGGTAGACAAAAGTGCTGGAGAAACTCAGCGGGTGCAGCAGCATCTATGGAGCAAAGGAAATAGGCAACGTTTCAGGCCGAAACCCATCAGCGTGAAGAAGGGTTTCGGCCCGAAACGTTGCCTATTTCCTTCGCTCTATAGATGCTGCTGCATCCACTGAGTTTCTCCAGCACTTTTGTCTACATTCACATATTATTTCTGCTTCAAATAACTCACAAACTAAACATATTCACCAATCAAGACATGATATATACCACAATGACATGCAGCAAAATTATAATACAATATCTCAACTCTTTTTACACGTTGCAATGAATGCAATTTCTATTAGTTCTTTCCACTTCCAAACAAAAATGTGGTTGGATTATTCAGCAAATAATCAACCTGTGTCACTAAATCCTGGACCATGCACACTACAGCTTGATGCTAGCATGTTTTCTGAAAGGACCGAAAATAACCATGACATGGCCATAGCATGGGTCGTTAATGCTATTGGCACAGAAACACTCTGGCTTCCCACATAATTTATCCATAACAAAATATACAGGTTGCAAGGAAATTTCTAAAGGCATTTTATGATAATAGCTGTTAAAACCGACTATACCCATCTGACAGGTTAAACATTACACTAACTGACAAGAGATAGCCAAAGGACATAACTGCAGCAAATGTTCTTTTGGTAATATGTTTAAAGGTGTCAAACAAATAATAACATTGGGAATTAAAACACATTTGATTGCATTCCGTTAACAAACATAGTCAATGTCGCTCTGAAGACCATGAAGCACAATAGGGTCAGGGGGTGTGTGAATCAGTGCAGGGTGGATAGATGGCGGGGGGGGGGGGGGATTGAGAAGGCAATCGGTGCGGAATGGATGGATTGAGGCAGGTGAATTAGTACGTGTTGGTTGGAGTATGTAAAATTGTGAGGGGAGAGCACGGGGGATGTCAGTGGAGTTGAATGGGGGGATCAGTACGGGATGGATTGGGGGGGGCGGGCTCAGTACAGGATGAATGGAGGTAGACAAAAATGTTGGAGAAATTCAGCGGGTGAGGCAGCATCTATGGAGCTAAGGAAATAGGCAACATTTTGGGTCGAGACCCTTCCTCAGACTGTTCCCCCCATTCTTCTTGAATGGGGGGGATCAGTACAGGATGAATGGGGGGGGGGGTCAGGACAGTGTGGATCGGAGGGTCTGTGCAGTATGAATGGGGGATCACTACAGGATGAATGAGGGGATCAGTATAGGATGAATGGAGGATCAGTACGGGATGAATGAGGGGATCAGTACAGGATGCATGAGGGGCTCAGTAAAAGATGAACAGGATGGATGGGGGGGTTTTGGTGCAGGGTAAATGGAAGGTGGGTCAGTACAGGATGAATGGGCGGGTCAGTGCAGTATGAATGGGGGGAGAAGTGCAGGATGGATGGGAAGGGGGGTCAGTACAGAATGAATTGGGGAACCAGTGTAGGGTGGATGGGGGGGTGGCTGGAGAATCAATGCGAGGTGGGAAGGGTGATGACTAGATTGGGGGGGGGTAGATGGGGAGGCGGGCATAGGGGATGTCAGTGAGGACTAAATAGAGGAGAGAATGGGGATCAGTGCGGGATGGAGAGGAGGGGTCCCAGGATAAGAGGGGTGGAGGAGGGTGTGCGAGAGAGAGGGGGGGGAAGGAGCAGGGAAGGTGGGGAGGGAAGAAGGTCAACGCTCCTCGGACAACATTCCCCCGCTGCCTTGGCTGTCCCTATCCAACGCCAAAGTGCCGCCGCCAAAGGGGGAGGCGGTTGGGAACTCGTCGCCACCGCCTCCCCTCCTCCGCCAGCCGACAGCAAGGTGCGGGGCCGAGCGGTGCAGCTCTAAGATCCTATAGCTATAGGTTCTTTGCTGCAACTGTTTCAGACCTCCCTCCCGCGCCCTCTCCCCCACCCGGCCTCGGCGTGCGAGAGGGTTTGTTTTGAAAGCGCTGTTAACGGATTTGCAGGCAGCAGCCGGTATCAGGGCGATAGCGGCCGCTGCTTGCAAATCCACCAACGGCGCTTTCAAAACAACCCCTCTTGCAAGCCGAGGCTTGGAGGAGGGAGGGAGGGAAAGGGAGGCCTCCTTCCGCTGGGTGGGGTGCGGTTGGAGGAGGCGTTGGAGCCGTTGTTACGGCCGCTGTTCGGGGCCCGTCATTTGCTCCGACCCTTCGTCACCACGCACCTAGTATCTTTGCCCCGCAATCAAAGAGGAATACAGCCGCCACCGTCGACACGAAACATCACGCTCCTATTCTCCAGAGATGCTGCCTGACCCACGGAGTTACTCCAGTTTTATGTGTCTATCGGTATAAATCAGTATTTGCTTGCCAAGCCGGGCAAAATGAGTCGGCGTTTAAGTTGCCCGTCGGCACTTTGGGTGGTCATTGGCACCCGGGCAACAGCTTATTTCGAGCCCTGTAGAGGTGAAAGTGGTCCTCAATAGCAGAATCCAGACACCTAAAACATACTTTTAGGCTTTCTGAATGAATTCCCAAAAGACCTCTAATGGTGAAATTGCTTTGGTATTCTGTTAATTGCCACTTTCACTGGGGTCATGCCAATTTTTTAGACTTTACCCCTAATTCTGCAAAAAGGACTGAATAGACATGTGGGGAAAAACAGAGATAAAAAGGTAAAGGATCGAAGAAAAGTCTTGTCAGTCAAATAATTCATTAAAGGCAAAATTTACAGTAGATAATTGTCAAAATTTCAAAAAACATGACTCATATATTACAAATTTCACATGGGACTATAAATCACATAGAATTCAAAGAAAACATTTATGTAAACCCAAAGAATTTGGTGGACTTACACTTCCCAACTTTATGTATTATCATTGGGCAGTGAACATTAAAAATATAATATACTGGCTGGACAGCTCAACATTACAGGCAGAATGGACAATAATGGAGAGAGAGGATTGCACTCAGAGGATTTAACACGAGCGACCCTTCTCTCCCCAATAAAATTGGAAAACACAATATATAAGAGAAATCCGATGATCCACAGCACAATACAAATCTGGAGATAAATAAAATCCACTCTTAAATTAAGAAACCTTTTGCTTCTTTCACCGATAGTTAATAATCCGTCGTTTAATTCATCGACTATTGACAAAACGTTTACTCACTGGGAACGATTAGGAATTAAGACTTGGGAAGATATGTACGAAATGGGAATTTTTTTATCAAGAATTACAGCTTAAATACAATTTGGAAAGTAACCAATATTTTAGATATTTGCAAATCCAAGATTATCTGAAAAAATATTCATAGATTATCAAAATCTGACGCTGGATCCACTAGAGCAAGGCATGAATAGACAGGTAGAATTGGATCACTTAACATCATATTTCTATAATACTACTTTAAATATAGATATACCTTCTACAGATGGTATAAGAAAAGAGTGGGAACAAGAACTGGCTATAGAAATCCCTAAGGACAGATGGGAAGATTATTTGTTATATGTACACAAATGTTCGATTAATGTCAGACACACCCTGATTCAATTTAAAATTGTACATAGATTATATTACTCAAAATCCAAACTAAATAACAATTTTCCAAATTTCTCTCCCATCTGTGATAAGTGTCTAACACAAGAAGCAACAATAGCACATTCATTTGTTTCCTGTGTAAAACTTCAGAAATTTTTGAAACCTTTTCAAAACTATTCAAAACAAGACTGGACCCAAACACAGAATTGATTATTTTCGGAGCAATGGAAGCCTGTTCTGAGCAAACGTCATTTCAAAGATGTTTCCTCAACTATGGTTTGATAACGGCAAAAAAACTTATACTTAATTTCTGGAAAAATGCACCTATCCCAACGTTTAAAATGTGGATTACAAATATGTCGGAAATATTACATCTCGAGGAAATGAGACTTGTTATAGCAGGATAACCAGAACAATTCTTTAAGATATGGTCGTCTTTCATTGAGATTACAAGTGTAATATGGTGCAACATAACCCTGGAAAGTAACTGTTTTAGAACTAGGTGAGGGGTGTGTAACGTTATGAATTAGTCACATTCCCTTTCTTTTCTGTTTAGTTTATCTTTTTTTGCATTTTCTTCTGATTTCCTTTCTTTTCTTAAGGCCCCTTTATTTTCGGGGCCTTTTTTTCTTCTTTTTTTTTTAACACTTCTAAGGACGCAGTCTATTTATCTAATTATCAATCCTTAACTGTTAATTACTGCGCCCTACACATCACTACTATCCTCAAGGTTTTCTTTTTTCTTTCTTTCTTTTCTATCCAAAATAAAAAGTTGTACATGAAATGTATTATGTTATATACCATGATTATTATGTATGTACATTGTTTCTAATAAAAATATATTTTTTTTTAATTAAAAAAAATTGTCAGGAGAAAATGTCCCAGAAAGGATATCAAGCATTGTCAGCCCACAAAAAAATAGTTTTCCAGAAAAGGTTAGCCAACATAAAACATGCACTTTATTAATGTATGGTTTATAAAGCTATTACAATTATATACACAATGTTCAATTAATAAAATTTAAAATGATAAAATACTTGAAATTGCACATGACAAGTGACAACCATTTGAAATTCAAATGAGGGAATGACTTCACTAAAGAAACAATCAATACAAAATAAATACAATATGTTCTGGATTAGTATTGCAAACATTATACAGCAATCACTGTATTATTACATATAGTGGCAGGATCAATCAGGAGAGAGGGGTGCCTATCTGAAATGTTCTGTTGAATTGGGTAACTGAATATTTGAATCTACACAGGATTCTATTGGAATCCACGTTGTTGATTTCAGAGCAGTGTTCAATCTTTTTTTAATGTGTTTGATATGTTTCATAATACCAAATCTGACACTCTTTCTCAGAAATCCAGGTTTGGTTCATTTAAATATCTGTTTCATCCTTATGCACTGCCAATCCCAAATGTTTGCTAAAACACATCAAATACTCATTACTAATGATGAGGAGCAAACAATTTCTCAGATACATTTATCCAAGGCCCTCAGAAAATACTTGATTATTAAATATTGACGCATAGTAACATTAACTACAACTAGATAAGAATACAGACATATAATTATTTGACCATTGAACCTCACCTTTAAACAAATAAATACTACATTTAATTTTTCAGAAATGTAGACAAGAAAAGAAATCCAAAAGAATCACATAAAGTGATGGAAATGCTGCAATGTGGGATGATTAACAGAATGTTTCAAATTGATGACCTTTCTGCCTGAAATTCTGCCAGTTTGTTTCCTCTCTGCCAAATACTGCCTGATATTCTGAGTATTTTTAATAATTTCAATCTCTGTTTCAAATTGCCATTGTCTACCCAATTTAGTTTTTGTTCTTTAGCACTATAAAATACATAAAGATTGATACTTTTTTCTGAATGTCGTTATATTTTATGCAGTGCCATTTGAGTGCTAGATGATTTTTACCTTAACTCACTGAACTATATAAGATGCGTGTTAGTTCTTAAAGCCTAATTTATCCCGAATTATGTCCATCAGATGATGTTACCCGGTTGGTTATATAACTATTTCAACAAGCTAAAAAAATGGCCAAGGGAACAAAGCCTGCAGCCACCAGTGGTTTGACTCCATTCTAATGGCTGAAGTGGAAATCAGTTTAATTTCTTTCTTTTTTTCGTGCAAGGAGTTCAAGGTGCCTTTTACTGCATGTAAATAATTCCGTCCAGTACGCAATGTAGTACAGTATGGCATACATTAACAGACAGTAAAGGGAATAAATTGCAAATAATTCTGTTCTCATCTGTTTGGTATATGTACATAATCTCTTTCTGCTATTCCTGCAGAATTAAATGTAACATGTAAAAAGGAACTTCAGACGCTGGTTTAAACCGAAGATAGACACAAAAAGCTGGACAAGCAGCATCTCTGGAGAGAAGGAATAGGTGATGTTTCGGGTCGAGACCCTTCGTCTGAAGAAGTGTCTTGACCCGAAACGTCACCCATTCCTTCTCTCCATAGATGCTGCCTTCCTACTGAGTTACTCCAGCTTTTTGGCTCTATCTTCGAATTAAATGCAATGCTGGATGTCATTTCCACTGGGTTTTTTTTTAGTTCTTGCATTGGTTTAAAATGTTGACACCTTAAATATAAAGAGATGGTAAAAAGGCTACCTTAAATAATAAAAAAAATCTCACTTATTGACAAAATCTTTATTCAACACAAGTTTGCGTTGGTCAATATTTGTGATGAAATTAAAAGTTTAGTTGCTGAGTTACTCCAGCATTTTGTTTTCTATAAAAGTTTAGTAAATTGTATTTCAGCTTTATTTTGCAAACTAATTGAGATGATAATTGAGATGATAAATTTGAATCCCTTGAACTAGTATCTAAACTTGAATATATTCAGCTTAATTCAGCAAAACTGGAACATTTTACAAATATAATTTTTCCTCCGAGTATGCAAGGATATAGAAAACTGGAGGTAATGTGTTTTTTAATTAAATGTAAGGATGGAAGTAAATCCCTATTTACATTTGTTAGCAGTGCTAACAGCGCTAATGATGATACTGCTGAAACAGAGGAAAACTAGGAAAGAAAAAGATAATAAATTACATGAAATTTGTCTGGGGAGTTATGATAAAATGTGTATTATAATAGATAATAGAAGCAAAAAGCATTTTGACAATAAAATGGATGCTGACCCAAAATCTGGTTTCCATTTAGGATATTCTGTAAAATAGGAAAAAAATAATATGTAGTTTGCCATAATAACATTAACAATATTTGGAATAAGCTATTTATATTAATGCATTAAAAACATACGACTGATTTCTTCTCGATCTGGATCACCTGATAACAGAAAAAGAAAGGTGCAAGTCAAATAAGTTGCTGAAATTAATAATTACAAATTTTCAATCTATTTGACTTCTTAACTTACTGCATAACTTGTTCCTGCAAAAATCTGGACCACAATAGGTACAAGGCGGTCCTCTTATATAGGGTAATTCCCCTTTAAGATTTCCACTGTAAAAATAGTTGGAATCATAATGTTTATTAGTCATGCAAGAGGTACAGAATTTTGAAAATGCATACCTCCAGATTCAGAGACAGTTTCTTCCCAGCCGTTACCAGTCTACTGGACCAGTCTTTCACCAGCTAAAGTGCAGTCCTGACCTCCCATTTACCTCACTTGAGACCTTTGAACTATCGTTAATCTGACTTTATCTTGCACTAAATTATGTACCCTTTATCCTTTATCTGTGCACAGTGGACACCTTGAATGTAGTCATGTATGGACTTTGAATGGATAAGTATTTGAAAGATCGAGGAAAGATTGAGGATAAAAAGACGCAAAATGCTGGCGTAACTCAACGGGTCAGGCAGCATCTCTGGAGAACATGGATAGGCGCCGTTTTGTGTCGGAACCCTTATTGGGCCCAGCATCTGCAGTTCTTTGCTTCTACTGGGAACTGGCACAGAAGAGTTGCTGAGACCAACATAGATCAGCCATACTGAATTTTCTATCTTCTTCTATATTTTGGATTTGGATTTGTAAAATCCATTGCATGCATTGCATGCATAGTAGGAGTTATGATGAAATAAAAACAGATATTGTAGACAAGGCAAACAAAATTATACTGTGGTTCAGGAATAGATATAATGAGGAAATATTAAGTAGTGTTTTCACATTGGGATCATAGGAAGAATTTTTTTTTGAAATGATCAATGCTTTGTATATTTCTGATCTTTTATTGCTGGCAAAAAAAGATGTTCTGCGGAAATTTGATATCAATAAATAACTAGGATTGAAACAAGAGGGATACAACTCAAATGCAGGCAAATAGAATTAGGAAGGATGAGCATCTTGGCTGGCATGGATGAATTGGGCCAAAGGATCTGCTTTCAGGCCTTTGTATCAATCATTGTTAATATCAATATGCTGATACATTTGGTATGTTTGCACCTGAATGGGGACTATGGCACATTACAGTGAAGTCAATACCTGTGCCAGGGCGGCACAGCAGGAGAATTGCTGCCTTACAGCGCCAGAAACCCGGGTTCGATTCTGACTACGGGTGCTGTCAGTACAGAGTTTTTATGTTCTCCCTGTGACCGTGTGGGTTTCTCTGCGTGGGTTTTCTTCCGACATTCCAAAGAGATACAGGATTGTAAGTTAATTGGCCTCTGTAAATTATGTGCAGAATAGTGTTAGTGTATGGGGATCGCTGATCGGCGTGGACTTGGTGGGCCGAAGGGCCTGTTTCTGCGGTGTATCTCTCAACTAAAAAAATACAAAAACAAAATTACGGCACAAGTTGTGTGTGGTGCAGTCACCAAGGCCAATGAAGGATTGTAGTGTGATATATTCCAACAAGTCCTGGTCATTTTCTGTCTTAGCGTATAAAATTCTTATCTGTCCAAGTGCTATAACTATTTATAAAATATTGCAGCAACAGTATTTTCCAGCTAGTAATCAATCAATTGCTAAAATGTTAATTATTAAATTGTCAGATTGTTCATAGAAGTGAAAATATTAAGATCATTTTTTGTCATTTAAAAAAAAGTAACATTGCAAAATAAATATTTATGTAGGACTTGTAACATTGCAAACATGGCATATCAAGCAATAAAATGAAAATACTCACCTGGGGGTATAATTACACACAAAAACTATTCCACTTGTCAAGTTAGAATTTTGAATCCCTTTCAGACAATGATTAGCACCACAGCCAAGTTTATAACTATCTCCCCATATAAGCTAGAAAATAAGTAAAAATTATTAATTGTTCTCAAAAGGAAGATTAAACTTTATATCGATCTAATGTGGTTAATTAGACACAATACTTTTTCTTTTAAGAGATTTTCATGTACATCACATAAATATTTGTTTCTATCTTTAAAGAACCAAGTTGCATTTTTAACTGCCTTGGGTTCTTTTTGACAAGACAAAGCTTTAAAGGCTTTGCAATGGAGCATCTATGTTCCTTCATTTCTATGGACTGGAGGGGGGTTTAATTAAGTAGATTCAATGTCACCATTTGGAAAATATTTGTAAATACCTTTTACAGTTCATGTGTGGAAGCATGTCCTGAAGTGCTGCCATGCCTCACAGTAAACAAAATGTTTCAAACTATTTCTTGCAGGCCACGTAAAAATATTTGGATTAAAGCAAGTATATAAACGCTTCTTGCGGCTTCTTTGGAAGCCAGCCACCTGAAAGGACCACTTACTGTACAAATTTGGAACCATCAGACACATTGTCCATTTTAAAGATTAGAGAAAGCCTTTTGGGAAGGCAATGGAAGATTAGTAAGGCTTGATGCTTAGATGATTTCAGAGCTTTCTCATTGCATTAATAATTCTCGCTGATACATAGGTACTATGAGAAAGAGCACAATAAAGTGAATGAAGACTACATGAGCACTAGAAGATGTGAAAGTGGGATAACACAGAGCTGGTGTGAATGGATTATCAAAGATCAGCATGGACACGATGAATCACTTCATTCTGTATCCTTCAATTAAATCCATTTCAGCCCCAAAAGCTAATCTTTTGTGAAATCTCCCAACAATCCATCAATGCCTCAGTAACATTAAAAGTAGAACTGGCACTGTGCTAAATCAGTCTGTATAAAGAGATGTAACATGCATTTGGAGATGTAGAGATCAGGAAAGGACTTGTTGATCATTTAGACTTCCAAGGAATAAATAGCACTATTCAAGTCGAGTGTTTAAACCGTTAATTCTGGGATTATCTAAGAACATCCAGCAAAGTAGAATAAATTTGCTGATTTATTCATCATGTGCAACTAGTTCCATTCAATAAGTATGAAAAGTTCTATTTTCTCGGTTACATATAATGAAATAGTACTTTTCAAATAATGCATTAATTTAATGGAACCAGCTGCAAATGGATACTATTGGCAAATAATAACGTACACTTCATAAATAGAAACTAATGTAATCAAAAATGCAAGTTGCTAAGATCGCACCCTTTTATCAAGCATTTCATTTGGCAATTTTGATTGCTGGACATAAAACCCAGAAAAAAATTAAGAATTAAGGAGCATGATCTTAATACAAAGGATGAAATTACAGACAAATTTCTTTATGAAGAATGTTGTAATTGTTTTTACTCCAACTGACTTTGATGTTCAACAAGTGTATATATGGCTGAGATAGATAGATTTTCAGCAGAGAAATCAAAGTAGACAAAACTATAATTTTGAGAGTCGGTTTGATGAATTTATTTCTGCTCTATTTCATTCTTGCAAGCAGATATTTATCACCCATTTCATACTCATCCAAACGGAAGAGTAGTATCTTGAGGTGATAATTTATACTGCATATTCCCCTTTACAATGACTAAATATATGACAATATCGAACAGGAAGCTTAGTAGAGAGAAAGGCAAGGATTACCTGGGTGAAACGGTCACACTTGTGTTGCATTGCGCATGTATTTTGGTAATAATCAAAATATTTGCCATCTGTGTTCCATTCTTCAATAGCTTGCTCCACAGTAAATTTGTCTGATGTAATGTAGAGGTTTTCTCCAATGCTGTTAAAATATGGATGGCCTCTTCCTGGCATTTTCAGAAATGGATTATTTATGAACTTGCATGTCTTGCTCCATGCTTTGGCAGTTTTAGCAAGTCCTGCATCCCAGCTCTAGATTTGTGCAAAAAATAAAATTACATATATGCAACAGCGCAGCATTTTAAGTGACTTATAAACAAAGTAAACCTATCTGAACATATTGAATCTGATTTTCAGTGAGCTATTCAGTGAGAAATCCAAGCTGTTAAATCTATTCCTAAAAGGGGCGACGTCAAGTATGGCTGCCCAGCCTGCAGCTGTTCGTCCTTTCACCCCCTTTTTAAAATTGTAAGTGTGTCAAGTTTTGTTTTTGGAGGTCTAGTCTTTTGATGTGGGTGTGGGGAGAAGGGGAAAACTGTATTTCTCAGTCCCTACCTGGTCAGAGATGCGGCTTTCCTCCGAGCCTCATCTTCACCCCTTCCTCGCGGCCTACCAGCGGGACTGGAGCTGCATTTCCTGCTGGGACCAGCCAGAACCTCAGCTTCGGTGGCGGCACAGCGCTGAAGCACCATCACGGAGCAGGCGATGCCTTGCCCGGGTCGCCGTGTGGTAAGTTACGGAGTGCTGGGACCGCCGAATCCAACATCGCGGAGCTGTGGTCGCAGAGCGTCCAGCTTCGGGCGGCGCTGAGTTTAAACACTGCAGAGCCTGGGATCTCTCGCCGAGATCACCAGTGTTGGAGTTCCGAACAGCGCAGACTGTGGACTTCGGGAGCCGCGGTCTCTGGCAGCAAGCGGCTGTTCCAGACACTCCAGGCCGTTGAGAGTGTTCCTCCGACGCCAGAGCTCCATCATCCGGCAAGAGGGCCTGAAACATTGGGGCGCCGTCGCGGCGACCTCAAATAGGTCCCGACCACGGGTGAACAAGAGGAAGAGGACTGGACTTTGCTGCCTTCCCTCTCAGTGGGAACCATTGTGGGGGATGTTTTTCTGTTTAATGTCAAGTTCTTAAATGTTGTGTTTTATTTTTATTGGTGTGCTGCAAATGGCAACTCAAATTTCACTGCACCAATTGATGTATGTGACAATAAATGGCCTTTGTCCTAATCTCAGCCCAGACCAAATTCTTTCTCCTTTAAACACCCAATTTTCAAATCACCATGAGGTGGCATAGACATCATTAAAAAAAAATCTACCCCTAATTGCCCTTGAGATCCTGCTTTGAACTGCTGAAATTCGTCTGGTGAAGGAGCTCCCACAATGCTGCCGGGGAGGGTGTTTTAAGATTTAGATGCTGAAGGTCCTGTAATATATTTTCAGATCAGGATAGTGTGCAGCTTGGTGGGGAATCTGAAGGTGGTGGTGTTCCCTTACATCCGCTACCGTCATACTTTGTGGTGGTATAGGCTGTGGATTAAGGAGGTGTTGAGGGAGTGTATTTTATAAATGGAACACACCACAGGTACTGCTTTCCATCTCCCCCCTTCCCAGTCCTCCCAACAGTCTTAAGCCCCTGTCCCACGATGCGAGTTTACCCTAGAGCTCTCCTGAGTTTAAAAAAAAAAGCAAACTCGTGGTACTTCATCATGAGTATTTTTTTACTCTTGGACATTTTTCACTGTTGAAAAAACTTCCTGAGTACCCGCCGTTAGCATTACGAGGCGCTACGAGCTCCGACGTACCCGCTACATACTTACGAGTTTGATTTTTTTTTAAACTTGGGAGAGCTCTTGGGTAAACTTGCATCATGGGACAGGGGCTTTACTGTCTCCGACTATATTTGTCCCGCCCACTCCCCAGACATCATCCTGAAGAAGGGTCTCGACCGGAAACGTCACCCATTCCTTCTCTCCAGAGATGCTGCCTGTCCCGCTGAGTTACTCCAGCATTGTGTCTACCACAGGTACTGCACATCAGTGATGGAGGACAGAAACATTTAGGAGTGGATGGGGACAAATTTAAGCAAGTGGCTATGACCTGGCTGGTGGTTAGCCTTTCTTAAGAATTGTTGGAGGTGCCCTTATCCAGGAACATTGGAAGTATTCCATTGCACCCCCCACTTGTCTCTCTTAGTATTAGTGGGGGGGGGGGGTATGTGTGGGCAGGAAGTTGTGTGGGAGGGTGGGGTGTGTGTGGGGGGAAGGGGTGTTGGGGGGAGGGGTGTGGGGGCAGGGCAGGTGTTGTGGGGAGGCCGGGCTGGGTTGGGCTGTTTCCAGTCCCTCCCTCCGAAAATTGTGTCCGGTTGGAGACCTCCGCCGGCCATCTAGAGCCTCCCGCAGCTGCAGTAAAGACGTGATGGTGCAGGAAGGGCGGACTGTCCCTTGAAGGCAGACACGGGTGAAATTATTATGGGCAACAAAGAAATGGCAGAAGAGTTGAATAGGTACTTCAGATCTGTCTTCACCAAGGAAGACACAATCTTCCAGATATACTGGAGGATAGAGGATCTAACGGCGTCCAGGAACTGAAAGAAATGTTCATTAGGCGAGAAATAGTATTGGGTAGGCTAATGGGACTGAAGGATGATAAATCCCATGGGCCTGATGGTCTGCATCCCAGGGTCCTCAGGGAGGTGGCTCTAGAAATAGTGGACGCATTGGTGATCATTTTCCAATGTTCAATAGATTCAGGATCAGTTCCTGCGGATTGGAGGATAGCTAATGTTATCCCACTTTACAAGAAAGGAGAGAGAGAAAACAAGGAATTACAGACCAGTTAGCCTGACCGGTGGTGGGAAAGATGCTGGAGTCAATTATTAAAGTGGTAATAATGGGGCATTTGGATAGCAGTAAAAGGATTAGTCCAAGTCAACATGGATTTATGCTTGACTAATCTTCTGGAATTTTTTGAGGATGTGACAAGTAAAATGGATGAAGGGGTGCCAGTGGATGTAGTGTATCTAGACTTTCAGAAAGCCTTTGATAAGGTCTCGCACGGGAGACTGGTAACTAGAATTAGAGCACATGCTATTGGGGGTAGGGTGTTGACATGGATAGAAAATTGGTTGGCAGGCCGGAAGCAAAGAGTAGGAGTGAACGGGTCCTTTTCAGAATGGCAGGCAGTGGCGAGTGGAGTGCCGCAAGGCTCGGTGTTGGGGCCGCAACTGTTTACCATATATATTAATGATTTGGAAGAGAGAATTAGGAGTAACACTGGCAAGTTTGCGGATGACACAAAGCTGGGTGGCAGTGTGAACTGTGAAGAGGATGTTAGGAGGTTGCAGGGTGACCTGGACATGTTGAGTGAGTGGGCAGATGCAGAATAATATGTGAGGTTATCCACTTTGGCGGCAAAAACAAGGAGGCAGATTTTTATCTCAATGGGGTTAGGTTAGGTAAGGGGGAGGTGCAGCGAGACCTGGGCGTCCTTGTACACCGGTCACTGAAAGTTGGCTTACAGGAACAGCAGGCAGTGAAGAAAGCTAATGGAATGTTGGCCTTCATAACAAGAGGATTTCAGCATAGGAGTAAAGAGATTCTTCTGCAGTATAGGGCTCAGGTAAGACCACATTTGTAGTATTGTGTACAATTTAGGTCTCCTAATTTGAGGAAGGACATCCTTATGATTGACGCAGTGCAGCATAGGTTCACGAGATTGATCCCTGGGATGGCGGGACTGTCACATGAGGAAAGATTGAAAAGACTAGGCTTGTATTCACTGGAGTTTAGAAGGATGAGGGGGAATTAATATAAATTATAAACGGACTGGACAAGCTAGATGCAGGAAAAATGCTCCCAATGTGGGGCGAGTCCAGAACCAGGGGCCACAGCCTTAGAATAAAGGGGAGGTCATTTAAGACTGAGGTGATAAAAAATGTTTCACTCAGAGTTGTGAATTTATGGAATTCCCTGCCGCAGAGGGCAGTGGAGGCCAAGTCACTGGATGGATTTAAGAGAGAGTTAGATAGAGCTCTAGGGGCTAGTGGAGTCAAGGGATATGGAGAGAAGGCAGGCACGGGTTATTGATCACAATGAATAGCGGTGCTGGCTCGAAGGGCCGAATGGCCTCCTCCTGCACCTATTTTCTATGTTTCTATGTCCTGCGGAGTGACAGTAGGGGCCATCCGCGCGGCGTTGAATGGCAGGAGAGGCAATCGATCTGTATGCGTGCGGTTTTAAAGATTTTTAAACCTACATAACTCTTCCCAGCTTCCACCGATCGGAACGAAACCTGGAGAACGGTGAGTAAGCTGGTGAAAAATCATAACACTATTGCGTACCATTTTTGCGCAAATAGAATGATCGCCAAACCGGAAGATAACAAGATCAGAGTTTTAGTTATGTGTAGATTTTGGTTCCTTCGTATTCCATCACATGCCTGACTTGTGTTTTGTAGATGTTGAAAACTTCCTGGAAGGTCAAGAGGGTCTCCCTTCTTTGTTGAGCTTCTGTTTAATGCCCAACCTCAGGACTTTGACAGACACAAAGTGCTAGAGTAATTCAGCGAGTCAGGCAGTACAGTGCATTCAGAAAGTATTCAGACCCCTTCACTTTTTCTACATTTTGTGACATTACAGCCTTATTCCAAAATGGATTAAATTCTTTTTTTTATCATCAATCTACACACAATACCCCATAATAAAAAAGCAAAAAGTTGTTTAGACATTTTTGCAAAGTAATTAAAAAGAAATAACTGAAATATCACATTTACATAAGTATTCAGACCCTTTACTCAGTACTTTGTTGAGGCACCTTTGTCAGCGATTACAGCCTGAAGTCTTCTTGGGTATGACGCTACAGGCTTGCTGCACCTGTATTTGGGTAATTTCTTCCATTCTTCTCTGCAGATCCTCTTAAGCTCTGTCAGGTTGGATGGGGACGTCGATGCACAGCTATTTTCAGGACCCTCCAGAGATGTTTGATAGGGTTTCAAGTCGATAAAACTCAAGGATATTCACTGACATGTCACGAAGCCACTCCTGCGTTGTCTTGGCTGTGTGCTTAGGGTCGTTGACCTGTTGGAAGGTGAACCTGCGCCCCAGTCTGAGGTCCAGAACGCTCTGGAATTAGTTTTCATCAAGGATCTCTCTGTACTTTGCTGAAAAACATCCCCACAGCATGATGCTGCCACCACGATGCTTCACCGTAGGAATGGTATTGGCCAGGCAATTGTTTCCTCCAGGCGTGATGCTTGGCATTCAGGTTTTTCAATCTTTGTTTCATCAGACCAGATAATCCTGTTTCTCATGGTTTGAGAGTCCTTTAGGTGCCTTTTGGCAATCTTCAAGCGGGCCGTCATGTGCTTTTTTACTGAGGAGTGGCTTCCATCTGGCCACTCTACCATAAAGGCCTGATTGGTGGAGTGCTGCAGATATAGTTGTCCTTCTGGAAGGTTCTCCCATCTCCACAAAGGAACTCTGGAGCTCTGTCAGAGTGACCATTGGGTTCTTAGTCAACTCCCTGACCAAGGCCCTTCTTTCCAGATTGCTCAGTTTGGCCAGGCAGCCAGCTCTATGAAGATCCCTGGTGGTTCCAAAGTTCCATTTAAGAATGACGGAGGCCACTGTGCTCTTCGGGGCCTGCAATGCTACCTAAATTGTTTTATACCCTTCCCCAGATCTGTGTCTCGACACAATCCTGTCTCGGAGGTCTATCGACAATTCCATTGTCTTCATGACTTGGTTTTTGCTCTGACATGCACTGTCAACTGTGGGACCTTATATAGACAGGTGTGTGCCTTTCCAAATCATGTACAATCAATTTTACTTCGGAGTCACGTGAGTGACTACGTGAAGAAGCCCCGCCTGGCGCTAGAACGGCATTACGTCGACACTGACGGCTGAAGCAAGAGCTGCAGAGCGCAGCTCCTCGCAGCGGTCGGAACGGACCCGCAGGTAAGTGCAAGGAAAGAGGGGACGTTCTGGGAAAAAAGACGCTACGCTGGTAGAACCAGCAAAAGCAAAAGTAAAATCAGAGTCACGCTGGCGTAATGATTTAGCCAGATAATAAAAAAGAAAAAATGGAGAAGTCTCAAAGAAAAATTTCACGGGTAAAAAGATCGTCCCGGGGTGAAGCTAAAGAGTCGGGACAAGAGTTTAGTGCGGATCCGGTTCCGATACCGGTGGCCGTTGATTTACCCGTTAGTGAAACTATAATTTGTCCAGAAATACAAACCACGGAGGAAAATGTTCCTAGAAAAAGCAAAAAGAAATCCGTGAGGCCCGTGGTTTCTGATAATGACTCTGATAATGAAAGTCCTCCGGATAATAAAGCTATATGGCTTAAAATGTGGCACATGGAGAAAGTACTCCAAAATATAATGAGACAAGGGTCACAGTACCCAGAAGTTTCCCAAAATGACCCTGAGGGGTTTGAATATCCAGAATATGGCTATGTGCCAAATTGGGAATTTGAAACTCCAGACCCAGGATTAAGGGCGGAGGAAGTCTCATTGGATATAATTCCAAGTGTATCAGGGCTGCAAAGGTCAGACCCTGCAAGTGGGGATGTGGATTATGAGTGCACACCACGAATAAAAAAGAAAAGGCCAGATGTGCCTAATGTGGCAAAAGAATTTGCTATACCGGAAGGAAGTGGTGAGGCTATGGAAGAAAACCTAGCTGCCAATATTAACTATATGGTATCTCACCAACTTCAAGATTCTGTGATGGTTGAAACAGCAGAATTGTATAAAACACCGGATAATTGCACCTCATTGAAGGTACCTACGGTTAATCCGTCTATATGGACGCCTATGTCTCCAGGCATGAGAGGACAAGAAATAAGATTTCAAAGAATCCTCAAACTGATTTCAGCTGCCATTACAGCCTATAGAAGGCAAATGGAAGGGTTGGAAATGGTTAAAATCCAAAAAGATACTTTGGGCTTATTGTGCAATTCCTTCTATTAAATTAATTGTATGAGGAAAATTGCGATTCGGCCCATATTTAATCCAAGATTTGCAGGTCTGTGTCAATCAAGTGGTGTTCAAGCTCCTGGTTATCTGTTTGGAGAGAACCTGCCTAAACAAATAAGAGAAATTGATGAAGAGGCTAAATCTATTAGCCACATGAGACCTTTCGTTTTTGGACAAAAAAGGTATTTTACGTCAAGAGGGGGATTTGATTTCGGAAACAGAGGCAAGAATATGATAAGAAAATATTACCATCCGACACAGCCTAATGTTCACCCGTATACGGGGAGAAGGAGACCGCCACGTTCATATGGAGAGGTACAAAAAATTTATTCAATTCCTAAAGAAACTGTGGACGAATCTCCAGTTGGAGGGAGATTACAAATGTTTATGATAAGTGGCTTGCCATCACATCTGATCGGTTTATTTTACAGACAGTTTCAGGAGCTATTATAACATTTAAAGAAGGTGTTAACTCTCCGGTACAAAATAAACCTGCTTATGGTTTCATGTTTTCTGCAATTGAAGAGGCAGAGATTAATGTGGAAATTGACAAATTGTTTAAAAAAGGTGTTATTGGGAAAAAACTGTTGAACATGAACATCAATTTGTGTCAAATATATTTCCAAGAAGTAAAAAAGATGGTGGTTGCAGAATTATTCTGGACCTTACAAATTTTAATACATTTGTCGAGTATAAACATTTTAAGATGGAAACATTCAATACTACAAGACATTTGATGTCAGCAGGTTGTTATATGGCCACAATTGATTTAAAGGACGCGTTCTATTCAGTACCGATACACCAATTTTTTCAAAGATATTTAAAATTTAATTGGCTGGGACAGCTGTGGCAATTTAAAGCTTTACCAAATGGGTTAAGTTCAGCTCCCAGGCTCTTTACAAAGCTGTTGAAACCAGCTTTAGCACAAAAACACATCGTTATGGCTTATCTGGATGACATTTTAATCATCAATTGTAATCAGGAATCAGCTGAAAAATTAGTTTCAGCAACTAAAACCTTATTTGAGAAATTAGGGTTCTTGATTCATCCAATTAAATCCCAGCTGCAGCCAACACAGTCAATTAACTATTTGGGGTTTGTAATCAACTCAGTTACTATGTTAGTAACTTTGCCAACAGATAAGATTGATGATATTATAATGACCTGCAGGGGTCTTATGCACAAACCTTATCCCTCCATCCAGGAAGTAGCAAAAGTTATTGGGAAATTAGTAGCAGCATTTCCTGCAGTGGAATTTGGTCCATTACATTACCAAAACCTGCAAAGAGATAAAATAAAAGCTCTAAAAAAGAGAGCAGGCCATTTTGATAGGCCTATGCAATTAACAAAAAATGCCATTGGAATTGCAATGGTGGATTGAAAATGTCCCACAAGCTGCTAAAAACATTGTGATACAACAGCCTGAAGTAATTTTACAAACAGATGCTAGTGCTCTCGGATGGGGGGCGACAGATTCATTTACCAGCTGTGGGGGTAGATGGACTGTCCAAGAGGAAATGTTTATCCAAACATATGGTATTAACTATGTAGAGTTTTTGGGGGCATTTTATGGATTAAAAGCCTATTGTTCTATAAAAAAGAATCTGCATGTACTAATACAATTAGACAATACAACAGCTGTTGCATTTATTAATCACATGGGGGGAGTCAGATCAGTATCATGTGATTGTCTGGTCAATCAGATATGGCAGTGGTGTATTGAGCACCAAATTTGGATTTCGGCGAATTATATCCCAGGTAAATACAATGTGGTGGCAGACAATAGATCAAGGGTGTTTAAAGATAACACAGAATGGATGTTGAACCCAGTAATTTTCAGTAAAATTGTGATTCAATATGGGTTACCAGACATTGATCTATTTTCATCAAGATTAAATCATCAATTACCTAAATATGTGTCTTGGGAACCGGATCCAGATGCAGTGGCAGTAGATGCTTTTTCACTGCATTGGGGGAATATGTTCTTTTATGCTTTTCCACCATTTGCTCTGGTTCAGAAATTTCTGAAGAAAATAGAACAAGATTCTGCCACGGGATTATTGGTGATTCCAAATTGGCCGACACAACCATGGTTCCCATTAATGTTAAACATGATTAAAGAACCATATATGTCAATTCCTAGCAGCAGTGATTTGTTAATAAAACCGGTGACCAAAGAAATTCATCCATTACATGCTTATATGAATTTGTTAATCTGCAGGTTTTGACCAGACCACTACAAGAGCTTGGATTGTCGGATAGGACTATGGATATTATAGTCGCATCATGGCGAGATAGCACCCAGAGACAATATATGACACATATAAAGAAATGGGAAAAATTTGGTAGACAATCAAATATATCCTATCATACTGTGAACATTGCAAACATAATTGGAGTTCCTTGCCGAGCTGCATTTTGAAACAGCACTTAAGTTTATAGTGCTATTAATAGTGCACGTAGTGCATTGTCATCCTATTTAGGACAAACCTCTGATCAGAAATCAATTGGATCACATCCATTAATATCGAGATTTATGAAAGGAATCTTTAACAAAAATCCACCCAAACCAAGATATACAGAAATTTGGGATGTCAGCATTGTACTTACTCTACTCAGGCAATGGACTCCAATCAAAGTTTATCATTGGAAAAGTTAGCATTTAAATTAGTAATGTTAATGGCATTGGTTTCAGCTCAAAGGGTGCAAACATTACAATTGCTACGTTTAGACTGTATGCATGTGGCTACAGATAACATTGTGTTTTATGTTTACGATCTGATCAAACATGCAGACCAGGAAGAACTGGAGCAAAGGTAACGTTTCAAGCTTACCCTATTGACCCAACATTGTGTGTAGTTAAACATTTGAACCAATATATAAAATTTACCAAAACTCTTCGAGGTAATGAAAAAACATTAATGATTACGCATAAGAAACCACACACAAAAGCTTCAGTGCAAACAATTTCGAGGTGGTTAAAACAGGTGTTACTTTTAGCAGGAGTAGACACTGATGTGTTCAAATCTCACTCCACCAGGGCAGCAGCTACGTCCGCGGCGAAGTTACAGGACGTGCCACTCGAACATATTTTAGAAACCCGCAGGGTGGTGTTAAAGAAGAAACTTTTTCAAAGTTCTACAATAAACCTGTTCACACAATGACAGGTTTTGGACACGCGGTGTTGGGTTCACTATAATCACCTGCTTTGTTTCACTATCAATTGATATTATTGATTATGTTATCACTTATATCTTTTATCACTTTGGAATGGTTTTTCCCAGATGTAAAAAAGGGGTTATTATATGTTCTTTTATCATTAAAAGATTTATGGAAAGAACTGAAACTGGTCTGGTAAAAGGTTTTTACTCATGTATGTGTTGACCTAGCCGGACTGTCGTATGGAAGAATTCTACGACATGGAAAACACAGAAGCTTCAAAATCTTCACGTAGTCACTCACGTGACTCCGAAGTAAAATAGTAAGATTAAACGAGAACTTACCAGTTTGAAGTTTGATCTTTATTTCATGAGGAGTAATGATGAGGGATTACGTGCCCTCCACTCCCCACCCTCATAAAATAAATGATAATCTGGTAGATCTAAATCTATGAGAAGCCTTACTATCTTACTCCGGCTATTATGTTCTGTGTTCTTCATGCCGCTGCTTTGAAGTATGCCGTTCTAGCGCCAGGCGGGGCTTCTTCACCTAATCCCTCATCGTTACTCCTCATAAAATAAAGATCAAACTTCAAACTGGTAAGTTCTCGTTTAATCTTACTATTAAATTTACCACTGGTGGACTCCAATCAAGTCGTAGAAACATCTCAAGGATAATCAATGGAAACAGGATGAACCTAAGCTCAATTTTGAGTGTCATCGCAAAGGGTCTGGATACTTATGTAAATGTGATATTTGTTATTTCTTTTTAATTACTTTGCAAACATTTCTAAACACCTGTTTTCGCTTCTTTACTCTGGGGTATAGTGTGTAGATTTATGATAAAAAGAAAATTAAACCATTTTAATATAAGGCTGTAACGTTAACAAAATGTGGAAAAAGAGAAGCCCCATCTCTTGGTCTTGCTGGGTCAGTTGGACTTCTGCTCAATGATCACGGGGCTGCCAACACTGGGTGAGAAATTGCAAGGGAGCGACCGAGGGGGGGAGGGTGTGGTGCCCCTCCCACGGCAGGTAACCTATGCATTTTTCAGCTTGAAATTGTGCAATCTGGTGCATACTGTAGTGAGCCTTTTAACTTACACTTGAATGTACCATTTATGCTTTAAATTGGATTAGGTATGAATAATGTTAGGCTAAATTACATTCCACAATTGAGTCAGGCTCTGATCAACAGATGCAGCACATGAATGACTATATTCATGTATGGAAATCAGATTATATTCATGCTGTTATGCATATATATATATATATATATAGATACACATACATACATACATATATATATATATATATATATATATATATATATTATATATATATACTAGACCAAGTGCAGACCCGTTGGGTCTGTTCCCCGAAACGTGTGGTTGAGGGGGGGGGAATGAGGGAGGGAGACGGAGGGAGGGGGGGGAGACTGAGGGAGGGGGGGAGATGGAGGGAGGGAGGGTGGAGTGGGCGGGGTGGGTGTGATGCCGAGTGAGCCTGTAGGCTGCGTACGCCGTCAAGATTCTGCGTACGCCGTCGAGGACGCTGCCTACAACACCGTCGAGACGCTGCCTACACCGTCGAGACGCTGCGTACGGCCATCGAGACACTGCGTACGCCCTCAATGTGCCTGCGGGCCGACTGTGTACCCCTCTCTGCAGGCGGGTCGGCCGGGGGGGGGCAGAGTCCGGGGGGGGGGGGGGGGCAGAGTCCGGGGGGGGGCGGTTTCGGCCGGGGGGGGGGGGGGCAGTAGTCCGGGGGGGGGGGCAGAGTCTGGGGGGGGGGCAGAGTCCAGGGGGGCAGAGTCCGGGGGGGGCAGAGTCCGGGGGGGGAAAAGTCCGGGGGGGGGGGGGGCAGAGTCCGGGGGGGGGGGGCAGAGAGTCCGGGGGGAGACAGGCGCGGGTTGGCCGGGGGGGTCAGAGTCCGGGGGGGGGGGGGGTAGAGTCCGGGGGCGGGGCAGAGTCCGGGAGGGGCAGAGTCCGGGGGGAGACAGGCGCTGGTCATGGCTGTTATGCATATATATATATATTATATACATACACATACATACATACATACATATATATATACTAGACCAAGTGCAGACCCGTTGGGTCTGTTCCCCGAACGTGTGGTTGAGGGGGGGGGGAAGAGGGAGGGAGACGGCAGGGAGGGGGGGAGACTGAGGGAGGGGGGAGATGGAGGGAGGGAGGGAGGGAGGGCAGGGTGGGTGGAGTGGGCGGGCGGGTGTGATGCCGAGTGAGCCTGTAGGCTGCGTACGCCGTCAAGATTCTGTGTACGCCGTCGAGACGCTGCCTACACCGTCGAGACGCTGCGTACGGCCATCGAGACACTGCGTACGCCCTCAATGTGCCTGCGGGCCGACAGGCCACGGACAGAGGATGGCAAAAAGCAGCGGGGGAACAGCCGATCTTTGACGAGCCAGCGTGACAGAGCTGGCCCGCGGGGGGTATTGGAGGAATGTAAAATTGCCAGCGAAAATAGAAAAATGTTGCCGTTTTTTGGAGGAGAGCCGGGCGGCAGCAGCCGTATAAGGTCGCTGGCCAGCAGGAGGCGATAAAAATGATGTGAGTGGGGGGGGGGGGGGGGAGTTAAGGTTTTTTTTGAAAAAATGTGTACATAATAAAGAATGTCTAATAAATGTAATGAGGAGTGGAATTGCGAATGTCAAAATAGAAATTGCTTGCGAAATGGAAAAAATCAAGCGTTTTTTTTGCGTGTGGTTTTGGCAGCGCCAAGGAATCTAAAGGCCATAGATCTAAACTCAAAATCTATTCTGACATCTACCCACAACCACACACACACACAACAGTTTTAACGCACGCAACTACCCACAAACCACACACCACACAGTTAAAGAGAGCGAGAGAGCGCGAGAGCGAGCTCGAGAGAGAAGAGAGAGAGATAGAGAGAGGTCTGAGAGTGAAGAGAGAATGGTAGAGAGAGAGAGAGAGAAGGAGACGAGAGAGAGAGAGAGAGGAAAGAGAGAAAGAAAAGAAAGAAAAAAAAAAGTCGGACTTCCATCACTCTTCTGCACAAATAAATCAATCAACTTTGAATTTAGAAGACGAAAATAATGCCACATATTCAATTCATATTTGGTCTATTTGAATTAAGATTCTGATATGTTAAAAAATATATATGGAAAAACAGGCCTTTCAGCCCACCAAGTTCACATCGACCAGCAATCTATCATACACCAATTCCATACATCACGCCAGGGACAATTTACAGAAGCCAATTAACCTACAAACCTGCACTTTTTGAGATGGGGATATGGGAGAAACGGAATATCCTGGCAAAAACATGTGGTTAGTAGACAGCTACTCGCGCTGCAACCCCGTGCACCCCCATTAAATTATTTTTTCTGTAATATATTTATTATGGTGTCATGTGAATAAAGATGACCACATGATTCTGATTTCTGCCCTTAGTTGGATAACACACATGTCCAGTTCATTGTGTTTGATGGCTGGTTTTCACCTCTTCTGGTCTCGACCGAACATCATCCATTCTTTCTTCCAGAGATTGCTGCCGTACTGCTGAGTTTTTCTATGTTTTTAAAGTGTCTATCTTCAGTTTTTAACCAGCTTCTGCATTCCTTCCTACACTATTTGTTAAGCAAAACAGGTCCTATTCTAATTTAGATTATTCACCGCAACTTGTTTTTTTTCTTCCCTCCGTTGATGCAGAGAATACAATACCCAGTTATCAAATTTTCTTCAAAAATGAAAAAAAAAATCCAAATGCCAAAATCTTCATGACGCCCCTGGATCCTTCCAGAGCAAATGCACCCTTATCTACAATGTGTGATAGTCTGTACAGCATGGCAAAATAGGCCCTGCTCCACAACTTGATCATGCAGATCAAGATAGGCCCCTCTAAACTAGTCCCATTTATCGCCTTTGGCCCTTTTCCCTTTAAAACCTTGTGGGGTGCAGTGTGTGTTTGGAGAGTGTGTTGTCAGTGTGAGTGTCAGTGAAGCGGCGACACAACATCGGGAGTGAGCGCGAGACTTGGCGATGACCAGGAGCGTTTTCCCTCCTCCCCCCCCCCCTGGGAATGCCCTGGTGCTCCTTGTCAGCTGGGTTCGGGGGAGGTGAGGGTTGTCAGTTTAGTTTTCTTTCAGTCAGTTCAGTCAGCCCCTCAGTGTTCCAGCTGTCCCTCCTTCACCCTTTCTCAGCTTCAGTTTCAGTCTCAGTTTCTCTTCCTCCCTTCCCTAGAGTGCCCTCATCTATTCCCCTTCAGTCTTTCTTTCAGTTCTCTTTCTCTTTCCAGTCAGTCACCTCCAGTCAGTCTCAGTCTCCCAGTCCTGGCATCTGTCTCAGTTCCTCTCCTCTCGTTTCTCGTTTCTCTCCTCAGTCCTCAGTTCTTCTCTCCTCTTCAGTTCTTCCCTCTCTCAGTTC